>CM046832.1:25682058-26223812 GCA_025618425.1 Heliocidaris tuberculata | reverse complement strand
CCCCCCCCCCCCCCCAAAAAAATAAAAAAAAAAAAAAAAAGAAAAAGAAAAAAAAAGAAGAGTATTCAGTCTTAATAAAGAGCATGTTGTTGAAAAAATTATGAAGCAAAATAACAGTAATAATTTGTCTTTGTATATGTATATTGTACAATCAAACATCTCATAGGGAATTCCAGAGCTTTCCCTCTTTTCAACCATAAAAGTATAATGCTGAAATTAAATTTACCTCTATATGAAAGCCAAAATCATTACTACTTAACAAGAATGTAAAGATAAGTGTTATCCTCCATGACGATAACGAATTAAGTATTATACAGCTCAGTCCACCTCCAAAAGAAAGACAAATGTACTGAGTGTTAGAAAAAAGACATTTAACCCATGAAAGTTAAAAGAATTACTTCATTAAACTTACATGCAGTAGACAGCTGAGGAGTATTATTAAATGGTATTATTTGAAAATGATGGAAAAGACTTTATCATTTTGCTGTAATTCTCTCTTTTTCTCAAAAATGAGCTTTTTTTTGTTCCAAGGAAAGCATTTCATCCTCCAGTAACTCAGCACAAACATATGAATGTGTACCAAACTTAAAAAAAAAAGAAAGACTTTTCGGTAGCTTAGCGAAAAGTAGTGGCTCGAAAAAATGCGTACGGAACGCAAAATGCACATTGTTGAAAATTCTAATTTCATTGCATTTAAAGGTACAAACATACATGTTATTAAGGCATAGACCAGGTAAAAATACCTTGATTATGCTTAATATTACCAAAACCGTCATTAGATATGTAAAAAAATTGCAACTTAATAATTCACCACTATCACCAACAATTTCGCCATTTGCGTTCTAGACATGTCTTTTCGTGCCACTCCATTTCGCTTAGCTACCTTAGTTCAATTTGTATCAAGGGCAAAAGTCAATGGACGTGGAGTTCACTCAGTCTACGATCGGAACTATTTGGGTTATAGTCTTGCTTTCCTATGACCAGCTTCCATCATGATTATTCCTCAACAATTCATGATTCCTTAGCTGGAATTTTTGTCATTCATGTACTTTCTAATAATACTCATATGACACACAAAAAAAATGAGTTATATTGTTTGTAAATGTAGAATGATCTGTAATATAGATGTCCACAAGAAGGAATACTGCCATATGTGTAAGGTAGAAAGATGGAAACATAAGATCACCAGAAAGTTAATTCTGCCCTTATGAAGTGAAGTATGGTGACCAGGGAAACCTAGAGCATAATACGAAACCTGTTTCAAAAAGAAAATCTTCAGGTTATCTTTTACCATCATTCAGCGTAGGTTGTGGTGATGTCAGTGTCAATGGAAATGACAAAGATTTCTTTCCAAACCAAATCTGTATCCTAAAAAATACAAAGCAGATACAGATTTTAGATGAACGTCATTATGTTTCTAATAACATTTTAATGTGTGTCATAAAGTAATGCAGTGTCAGTAGGTCAAAGGAAATATCAAGTGAATTCAATTCACTTTGGATACCAATAAAATAGAATACTTGTGTTTATATCCAAGGTTTTCAAGAAATTACCCAAAATCAATTAATGCTTTACCTATGTGCATTGCTTAATTAATCAAAAAATATCTTGTTGCCAAAATATCTTAGCGTGAAGATATTCTGGTAGATGCAAATAATGTTGAAAAAGAAATACCAAAACTGCACTTCAGATCATTAAATTCTTCCCTAATAGTGCCAAGGCTCATGTTGTTTATATCATGAACTTGTAGTATAGCCTGTATTACATGTGTAGGTAGTACTAAAGACTGACAGTACACAATTTTTACACCAATCCCATGTCTTTAACTACACTGTGTAGTAAGAATGATAAATCGTAGGTGATATCTAAGTTAATAGTAAAATTAAGTTTTGGTTGCAGGAAATGAAATTGGAATGAACTTGTTGAATATGGTCTTATATTACCGTTCCAGCTGACTATAAAAGGATGTATGATGTGCCAAATATCTGTCTATGCGTTCTGATAGATATCACTGTAAATACATGGATCTTACAGAAACTCCAAGCCTACACTCTGCTCATTCAACACTGGACTGCATGGCAATGCAGTAGAATTTGTGTGCACACAGTTGTGTGGTGCGAGTTATATGTAAACTTATTCTTCACAGTCTTGGCACTGTTTAATGAAAATCAATAATATAAGTGTCACATTTTCTACAACATATTTGCTCACAGCCAGTCAAATGCAATGATTTTAGTAGCTTCTATTAAGTATCATAAATTGGTATTGATAATAGGTTTTACGAAACAGGGACCTGTTCTATGCTGCAATTTTATGTAGTCCTTAGAAAGAAGTATTGCAATTGTCTTTTTCATACATGTATTTCATACAAAGAATTTGAAGTAATCAAATGACAGTCTTTTTTATATCCTGTATTTTAATATCTCATATGGAGTTCAATAGTTTTCTATTTCTAACCAAGGAAAGTGTAGATGCAGGAACTTGACTTCATTTTTTGATCAGTTAATACTAAAATGTTACCAATAAGGTACACTTGAAAAGAAAATATATCAAGTCCACATTTATGTACTGATATTTTTAGTATGTTAATTATTGATTAATAGAAAGCATGTATTTCAGTGAATTTAATTGCCTTTTTTTAATTATGATTTTAGTTTCATTGTCTATATTTGTACTCTATTGCTACACAATCATGACCCATGATTATTCAAAATTTATATTTAACATGATCGCAAAAACTTTCAAGAAATCAATGTAAGGGTAATTTCAATACCTTATTGTATTGCCCATGGAAGTCATTATGTATTATGTCATTGCAGTGTTCCCACATTTCAAAAGGTGATGAACAAGGCTATTAAAGGAGAATGAAACCTTGAGGAAAAAAATCAATTTTAATGAAAAGAGAGGATAGAGAGAAGCAATTTTTAAAAAGTTACATCAAAATTGGTTACGAAATGAAAAAGTTATGAAAGTTTGAAAAGTTTCAATTTACTTTCTATGGCGATCCTCAAATTGGCAATGTTGCTTCAAAGTGACAGGTTTAGTAGTCCAACTTTCCATATGTTTTGTACACAAAATTTCACATTTTCCCCATTATCTCTCAAGTTGCTGCTTGTCTCCTTCTTAGCTCAAGATATATCATGGGAAAATGTATTTGACACAACATATGTTGAGTTCACAAAAGGACAAGCAGCATCTTTAGAGATAATGGAGAAAATGTGAAATTTTGTGTACAAAACATATTGAGAGTTGTACTACTAAACCTGCCATTTTGAAGCAACATTGCCAATTTGAGGATCGCCATAGAAAGTAAATTGAGACTTTTCAAACTTTCATAACTTTTTCATTTCGTAACCGATTTTGATGGAACTTCTTAAAAATTGCTTCTCTCTATCCTCTATTTTCATTAAAGGCATTGATTAACTTTGCCCAGGATTGAAAAAAAAAAATCACTGTTCCAGCTAATGCTGTAATCATAATTGCAAACCTTTAGCTCAGACAGGAATCGCCTGAGTTTTATAAGCTGATCGGTCGTTTATATATCAAGATATTTACGATTGAACATTGATGTCGGGATAGAGTACCACCGAACCCTAAAGAACTCTTACGGTTGGCATACCTCGCTCTATCACAGAATACCGTACGGGCTGGAAACTCGCTCTGAAATCGCCAAGCGCTGGTGCTTGGTTTTTGTGACTGCAGCGCAGCGAAGAAGCTGAGCGACTTGCGCTAGCGATTGATCGCGATTTTCTCTTTTTTAGGATAGTAAACGGGTTCCATTTTCTCTCATACTTTCACATATCCTTAATTATATATGTAGTTAGAGGACTGCACACAAGTCACTGGCATTTGAGCTGATTTTACAATTTTTCACAAAGTTAATCAATCACTTTAACATGGATATTTCCCCAGGGTTTCATTCTCCTTTAAAATTGCGTAAGGTTGATTTCTTGATGTCTTTTTGAAGGTGTTATTCATAATTTGTTCTAAACTGGAAGTGTCCATTCAGAACTCATAGAGAGCATCATGTTACATCATGAATAAATTAATAACATTAATACTACACTGCAACTTCATTTGCAATATTCAAATCTCCATTGCTGTGTGGTGGGCCTCCTAAATTTGTCATTTCTATCACCCCATCACTCTCCAAACTTTCATCGGAACTTAGAGAGGGTCTACTCTTTTTCACCTTGGAGGGTTTGTCCTTTGGTTCCCTCGCCTCTCTCAAGCCATCGTCAGAGACAACAGAATTGGCAGACTTCATGGAGACTGTGGTATCAGTCACATCTTCTTGGGAAGCTGTAACATCACTGGTATAGCCAGCCGGAGGTTCTGTATCCGAGTGTACATCTGCTGAGTGCTGAATTGTACTGTTCTCATAGACCATGCTGGCTGCAACAGGCTCTTTGCTGTATTCATTGTTATTGTCTGTTGACATGTCCAGTCCTTCGTTGACGTAAGCTCCATTCTGAGATTCATACTTCTGAGGTGACATTGAACCAGAAGCTATCCCTTCACTTACAATGAACCCTCCTCCATCAATGTCCTCTGGGATACCTGCAAAGGCAGCTGTGTCCTTGTTACCCTTGAAATCATAGTGGTGGTACTTTTTGGGTTTCCTGTATCGCCAGAGAATCAAGAAAACTGATGCCATCAGGAAAAGTGTTCCAAGGATACCTGCCAGGGCTGTACCAATAATCTCATTGCGATGCTTCATTCGCAGTGCCACTATGGCGGGATCTTCACCTGTGGTGGTCACCTCCCTACACTGCTCTCTGGGTATCACGAGGGGGCAGTCCTCCAGGAGAAAAGCAGCACAGACAGTGTAACCAGTATTTGAAAACAGGTTTGTCAATTCAAAGCTGACTGCTGTCCAGTTGACGTAATAGGAATTTGTTTGCTGATCGCCAAAGATGTGTGATTGTACTATGTAGCCTCTGATTTCTTCATCACCATTGTAGGGAGTCCATGAAACTGCAATAGCCGATTCATTGACCCCCTCCAACATGATCTCCAATGTAAAACTGGTGCAGGTGATTCTTGTTGGTTCCTCCACAATGGTTGAAGAATCATCACTTACTGTAGTTACACTGACGGTTGATGCTTCAGGTTCAGGAATGTCATCGACAACAACCTGAAATATTACAGAATCGATGCCGCGCACGTTACTAGCTGTACAGTTATAAACACCACCATTTTCTTCTTGGGCAAATTGAATTACAAGCACAATCCCATTCAAGGCTGTGTATACATTTTCCTGATTGGATGTTGCTGCTATTTCTTTGCCATCAGGCCCATACCACTGGATTGTTGGTGTTGGATCTCCCTTTGCGACACATTCAAAATGTACTCTTTCGTTGTAACGAACCACAGTGTTTACAGGAGGATTTGTGATCACTGGCTCGCAGGCAAAGTCACGAGCTTGTAGTGCGTAAACAACATTACCACTTAGGTCACTTGGAGATGTACAATACCAGCTTGTGCTGTAGTAGATGATACTACTCTGTGTTAACCACTGAATAAATGGTAAAAGGGGACACTCACAGTCCCATGAGTTTCCTGTGAGGATTAAAGTATCCAAGGATGTTAGAGATTGAAATGCTAGTGGATCTAGAATACGAAATTGGTTGTATGAAAGGTCAATGGTAGTAACGGATTGGAGACCAGCAAATGAATCTTCTTTCAGTGATCTCAGCTGCATATTGTCAAGATAGAGTAGATCTAAAGAAGTAAGTGAGATGAATGCCCGGGATGGTATGTTGGGTATAGGGTTTCCAGAGAGGGCCAAGTTCTTCAGATTGGTAAGATTCTTTAGTGCCATTTCTGGGATGCTGATAAGCTGATTGTATGTTAGATGGAGACCTGATAACACAGAGAGACCACTAAAGGCATCATCGTGTATCTGGATAAGTCGATTGTCATTGATGTCCAGGACTTTGAGAAGTGGCATATCATTGAACATACATGTACCACCAGGTAATATCTGGAGCTGGTTTCTGTGTAGATTGAGCTCTCTGAGACTGGGGAGTCCTGCAAATGCTCCAGTAGGTAGAGTACTCAAGTGATTCAGTTGGAGGTTGAGGATGCGGAGGTTGTCCAAACCATTGAAAGCTCCAGGACTAATTGTTCCAATCTCGCAAGAGGTCAAGTCTAAGGATGCCAGGTTGGAGAGTCCTATGAAAGAGTCCTCCAGAAGAGTTTGAAATATGTTTCCCCTGAGGATAAGAGTTGTGGTGTATGAGGGAAAGGTGGTTGGTATGCTTATGAAGGAACCCGGCTGACAATTCACCACCCTTGTCTGGAAGTCACAGTGGCAGCCACTTGGACATGGCGGAGGTATCGTTGGAGGGAGAGGAGGATCTGTAGTCTGAGCAGTCGCTAGTGTGCACCAAATGATACTGAGGAACAGTATGTGGTGCAAGTATGTCATGGTCATCGATGGGTCAGAGGCTCCCATGGTTGAGCTGGGAGTTCACTAGATGATACTGATAGGTTGTTTTCAAATCTGTAAAGAAACAAATTAAATTCAAAATGGTTAAAATTATATCTTTGTGAGGTGATAGATCTGGCAAAAACTTTGAGAACAAGTTTGAGAAATATCGATGGAAGACACCATCTATATTGATGAGTATTCATTTCTCCCTTATCTATTAACTTTTTTTTGTAATTGTAACACAGAGTTCCGTTGGGTTATATATGTATAGCATGTCTCTGTTTAGAGGCAAGCATGCATGTGTAAGTAATAGCACTAAGTCTCCAACTGTTCATGGGAATACATGTACCTTGTACTGTGTTATTATGCAAATCCCCATGGCCTAGTAAGGTGTGAAAAGTATTTGTTTCTCTTTATCCAAGATTTATGGTTCGCTTCTTTACCTTCATATATTGCCCTTTTTATTCTGGGAACAACTGAACAGTGGTCATGATGGAATAGTCTGCTGAATTGAACAAACTCATGTATGGCCGTTGAAAGGTGTGGAAGCAGTTTCCTTTTCACCATTGTAATTTCTTCTCACCATGGGCGGGAAGCTATTGAATGACTCACTTTCAAACCCAGCATGGAGCAATTATGATCAAAATCACAATGTGCTCAATTTTGCTTGAGTTCACAATCATACTGAACTTAGACAATTTTGTGAAAATGCCTTGAGCCTTCTTGAAATGAAATAGAAATAGTTGCTAACATTCCTAGTATGCAACCAAACCTACAAACTTGATTGGGGTTTTTTAGTGCATGTTTGTATGTTCACATACTAGTGAATTTATGATGAATCTGAATTTATGAAAAATGTGAAATTAATCAGAATTATATTAATCTAATAGAGGGGGGGGGGGGGGGGGGGGGGGTTACAAATTAAAGGGAAATAATCTCATGTTACTGAGAATAGGTCACTTTGATCCACTGTAGAAACATAGACATGATATGTTTGTTTCGCATTGGTATTGTGAACACAAAAATGGAGGAAATGTATAATTTATGACGTTGAGAAAGCAATTAAACCTTTACTTTTTATCTGAAATATCAGTTATGCAAACTTCAAATGATAGGGCAAAATTTATTATTTTTTCTTTTGGAGATTATTTCAGACATTGGAAATTAAAATGATTAAGTAATATTTATTTTGTAATAAGCAATGTAGAGCATGATCCTGTATTGTATTTACGTCAATTTAATTTATAAATTGTGTAGAATTCAAATTCATATGGAAAATACCACAAAAAATAAATGCTAGTTGTTGCATCAAGGAAAAACAACGTAGAAGTCAGGGGGGCTTTAATATTGTTTTTTGATTTTAAAAGAATAATTATATAATTCTAAACATGCTTTCAATAAAGAAAAGCTTTCCAGAATTTGTTGATTTCTTGTGCTGAAAATTATTTAAACATTAACATGAAGGAAATAAATGAAAATGATCAAGCAAATTTTCAGGTAATTGTCATATTTTAATGATATGCTTTAAAAGTGTATGACAGTATATGAAGGTTGATGTCCTGATTTGTGTGTTTTTCTTACAATTTTTTAAAACAAGGAATATGCTCAATTTGCAGTGAAAGGTTTTATTATTTCTATTATCATTATTTCTTTAATATATGAAGAGGATTAAGCCTCAGGTTTCTTTTTAGCCAAGGCCTCTCAGTGACTTAATCCGGATTTAGCTTTAGATTCAACTTTTAAAAGTGATGCCCACCCCCCCCCCCCCTCCGAAACTTAGGTAAATTCAATAAGGGATAAAGTAAAGCTTTGTTCATACATGAAATGGTAACCTGCCCTCAAGATGCTGTGGCAAAATATTAAAAATTGTAAAATGAATGACAAGTGGATGTGAAAAAAATTAGCGGCGCAGAAGAAGGCAGAAGAAGGTAAAATTATTAACGTACTCACTTTTTCTGTGTGTTAGAAAAATACAGAATGTGAAGTGCACCACGTCTACATCATTTTATTTTGCCATGGCCATTTTGTAGGTGTTTGCATGTCTTTGAGGGGCCTGTTTGTGTCATGCTAACACATCTTTTGATGGAAAGATTCATAGAACTGTCTTTAATTATTGTGATTATCTGTGAAATTGGTTTTTCACTAGGTCTTTGACTCTTTGCATGTATTAGATTATTTATAATGTTCAAAATTTTATTTCTCAATTCAATTGAATATAAGAAAATAGCAGATACTTAAAGAATTTATTAATGCACCTGACAGCACACTTGAGCAAATTGATATATAAAATGTTTAATTGTAAAAAACAAGATCCATACAGCTGAAAATAATGGATAATAATCTTTTATATTTGTCAAATACCTGTGTATCTGCATGTGACATGATATCCAAATTTGAACAGTGTATCTGGTAATTGGAAATTGCAGTGGAATTACACAGTACTAGAATGAATGTGTAAAATTATTTAAAATGCAGGAGTGACATTTTCTTTTCACAAATCACCTGTAAACATTTAAGAGGAGGATTCTCTAGCTTGTTTTTGGAAGTTTTTACATAAAGTTTAGACCCGATATTGAATTTCCCTTTTCAGACAATGATCTATAAATTGCCATGAAATTGATATGAACCCATTGAATATCTGTAATACCCTTTACATTTAATAGACATATCAATTTATTATTTGACAGTCCCATTGCATTAATATATGCCAGGTTGCATTGTAAACATAAATGGTTAAACAGAAAGAATAATATATTTTGCAATGATTGATTCATTCATCCTGTTTACAGATATGTTTTAAAAGATTTGATGCTTGTACATGTCTACACAAGAATTCTTTAATTAGAAAATGTACTTCATTCAATAGGCCTGCAGAATGAGATGTCGGATTGTGATTTCAAGGCTCTCTCACAATAACAGATAGGAGTGCCACATATTTATGTGCAATTGAGATATAAGATGATGAAATAGAAACTCTAGGGTTGGTATTCTACTAATTGTACCTGACGCTCGTTTTAAATTCATGTTCAACGAAGAGAAAACTTAGACCTTGGTCCAACTGCCATTATCAAAACTCGACTTAGACCCAGGGTCAGGCTTAAATTTTAGCAGGATACGGGGCATGAAGTAGAAAATTGGATGATAATTAAAAAATTGCAGCAGTGCACTGGTGCAAAGGTAAATTTATAAATGGGAGTAGATATATTTGTTGGGCTTAGATGAATATATGTCATAGAATTGAAATGGAAATAGAACCTTATTCATACAAAAGTTTTTTATCATGCTCCAAAGATACTTAATATACAGCTAATTTGAATCAAGCAAATGTGCAATGATATTCTTAGAGAACTACAAAATTGTACAATTAATGAAATTCTTTCCATAGAACATTTGATTATAGATCTAGTTATTTTCTCAGAAAAGGATGTTAATATTTTATTGTTAATTCCATTCATTTTCCCTTATCCTATTTGAGAGCAATTTGTAATCAGTAATATGAAATAGAACTTTAGAATTGAACAGTGTGTTAGAAGTAGAATTCCACTTTTTATTCCCCTCTCAAAAACATTATTATGGGAATCTGGATTTTTTTTGAGAGGATTATGTGGTTAGTTGTGGCCTAGAAAAGAATCAATATCAGTTACTGTCTTACGGTAAATTGATTAATTGCACATTATATGCAAGGACAAAAAAAAATCTCCATGTACTTACTCTTTTTAAGCCAGTAATGTATATATTCCTGAATCTACAGGGGCACAGAAATTGGAAAAGAAAGTGTTTATAGCAATTATGAGATGAGAATGACTACATAGACCAACACAGCTGTTGCATATGTAGTCCTAAATCGCTCACACCCAATTCTTTACTGCCTCAATTGTATTTGATCACCTTGAAGGACGGATCAATGAATGAAATGGAGAGTTGCAGATGCTCCCGCAAATTGCAGCTTTCAGATTTGCTTATGCCTACTGTGTATTGAAGCAAAAGGTTCTGAAGCACCAACACAATGCCAACTGCGAAGTTGCTCTCACTGTTTGCAAAAGCTTCCCATCGTTAAGACTAGTGGACTAACTATCAGTTAGGATAGCGTCTTGCAATGTTCTTGTCAGCTCAGTCTACCAGGATTGTGTAAATATGACTGGCACACTGATAACAATTGCCTCACAATAGATTCCGCATTCTTTCTCCACTTTCCTTTGTTGCCCGTCCCTTTTCTCCCAAACTCCTTTGGAGCCTGTTTCAATAAAGACAAAATCAATACAGCCTTCTGACCTGCCGTGTGCATTCAAGTGAATATAAATACCAAGACATAAAGAAAGAAATTTTTTTCACTTTTATATAATAGAACTAGGTGTATTTTATCTCATAAAATCTCATTCACAGAATTCTCAACATTTTATTCACACAAATAATACATCACAATTGATATCATTTTATATTTGATATGCATTGCTTGGCTGTTTTAAACGAGGGGATAAACTTGAAATAACGTATTCAGTGGCTTTTGGTTGGGCTACAAACTTTTTGTTCCGTGTTTCTTAACCTTTATTTTTAATGATATATCTTTTATAACTAGATGATTTTTCATTGTAGTGTAGGATTTTTCGTTCCTCTGGGAAACTTGGTTCAAAATTTCACAATTAATGGGCTTTAACCTAGGGAAAGAGACAGGTGTTAATTTAGTTTTATTGATTGTTGTTCCCAGTATTCCAGAGTCTGCCTCTAAACTGTTTTTCCTCTCACCATATATAAAGAGTAAAATTCTCAATTTATATCTCTTCTTGTTTCTCCTTCTCTTTATCAACTTTCTCTCACACTAATATAAAGAGTAAAATTATCCCACCATCACATCTCTCTTTTGCTCTCTTTCTCCATATCTCCTTCTCTTGAGTATTAATCTTCGAAGATTTCTGTATCTCATTGTCTCTCCTTCTCTCCTTTTCTCTCACTACCTCCCACTATCACTATTCTCTCTATCTTACTCTGTCCCTTTTACATTCTTCAAGTATGAGTCTATCAATCACTATCCCTCTCTCTCTCTCTCTATCTCTCTCTCTCTCTCTTTCCCTCTTTCTCTTTTTCTCTCACTGTAATACAATAAGAAGAACTCTCCCACAATCAGTGTCTCTATTTCACTCTTCTTTTTTTCTCTCTTCCTTTCTGTTCTCTTTCTCTCTTTTCTCTTTCTATCTCTGACCTGCTCTCTTTCCATATTTTCCTCTTTCTCTTTTGTTGTCTTTGTATCTTTGTTGTTTTGTGTATGTGTGTTTGTGCTTCTTTTGCCCCTCTACTTCTTTCTCTCTCTCTCTCTCTCTCTCTCTCTCTTTCTCTCTGTGTCTTTATTATATGATTTTCCCTCTTTTTCATTCCTTCTGTGAATACATGTACTTTGAAAGGAGGGGGAAATCAGCTCTTCATTCTTTAAATTGCAAGTAACCGAGGTCATGGAAGAAAAGATATACTTCAAAGGATAAACATTCGTTCTGACATCATGCGTGCATAAGTACATCTAATGGAATAATTTGACAATACCCGTCTTATTTTGCCAGTTTATATGTATATGGGCAGTTTGTATTGGATGCTCTTTACTGTAAAAATAGAAGTTATAGTGTTTTCTGTCCTCAGTGCACTTTGCATAAACAAGTGAATATGAGTGTGGCTATTCCTTTGAAATTTTCAAGCAGTATTTTTTTTCTTTTTTCATTAAGTGAGTTTTGATAGCTTTATCATACTTAAAATACTGTTTTTGTAGTGTAGGATTTGAGGTGATGATACAGTCTTTTGCTATACAATAGCACCACTCATTTGCTTGTTCGGAGTACTTATTGAGAAGACTTCATTAGTTCTGATATACATGTATAAAGAAAAGAAGTTCTTGATCTTAAATATTCTGATTTTTTTTTTATTACAACCATTTTGGTTTAATAAAGAAAATCAACCTTTCTGTAGTCCTGTTCCTCACAGTGCATAGTAATTCAAATATACGGTGGCCTTGAACATGGCGGTACATGCAAAAAATAATTGCATTTAATTTAAAGGTCCCCACTAGCCATTAAAACATCAAACATAATTCATTTTGTGCATATATTTTGAAATTGGAATGTTTCAAAGGCTCTGATCTATCCTGTACATTACAGGTCAAGTACACTTGTAGCTTGGACCTGCCCTTCTATGTCAATTAAAAAAAGTTTTCACTGATTTTGAAGAACCAAAATGTAGGGAATTACTCGATAAATCCTTTTTAATGGTCTTTGTCAATTCATGATTATAAAAAAGAGAGATACTGGGGAATGAAAGATAAACTTGAAAGAGTATCACCCTCTAAGCAATTTAAAAATACCTCAATCATTGCTATTGGACAGGGGCCCATGCAGTTTTCTGTATTGAGTTATGCAGTGCCACCCTCTTAAGCTACATTTAATCTTGGCTTCTCCTGGTGTAATATGACACTGCATTCTGATAGAAACTGGTATGAGGAGGCAAATCATCAATTCAGAGAATTTGCTTTTGTTAGAAGATCTAAAATCCCCCAAACAAACTATAAGAATTTAAATGGTTAATAACAACAAAAGAGCATAAGGGGGACAGTTGTACATTAAGGCAGGCACAGAAGTCCACTCAGTTTAATTCCCATGCATGCTTAATTTTATGCCATTGCATTTTTAGTCTACTCACAGGTTGCATTTAATCTTATCAAGAATAGATAAATTTGTAAACTTGCAAATTGAATGTAGCATACTAGCCAGCATCAAACTGCAAACATTTATAACAAAATAATTTTTGGTGATTGGTCTCAGAAAGTAATTCTGATTTTGCGTTTGTGTCTGATCACCTGAAGTGCTCTCGACCAATCACAAGGAATTTCTATAAGGGATATCATAGTATTTGTGCACAGGTTCTTCCTTGCATGTTTGAAATTGGAATGACACAATTGGCAACAATTAAATGCTGGAAACAAATAACTTTGTTTTTGAATAATACTGGCAATCTGCATTTTATCTTTTCTTGTTTTTATTTTTTTCTCCGTAGGTATAGACGTTATCCTGATTATCATAAGTACCTGGGAGAAGTATTCAGACACAAAGCTGACGTGCAAGATATGGATATATCACCGTATGATGAATGTATCCTTTCCAAGCTTGTGAATGAGGGTAGCATATACATGTAGGCTCAGGGGCAGATCTTGAATTTTTCAAAAAGTTGGGGGGGGGGGGGGGGCACGATTCCAAAATATTTCTGACAAGCATTCAGCACAACAACAACAAAAAAAAGAACAAAAAATAGTTGACACATCTTTTGTGCTCTTTTTGTAGGAATACTTTCTCAGGCTCACTGAATCTGTCTTATTTTTCCCCTTTCACCTTTGTTTTCCTGTCTGTCTATCCCTCTCTTTGTAAAGTGACTTTAAAAATCATTTTATTTGCATTATTTTGTTTAAATTTACAGTGTGTCAATAAAATTGAAATCCATATTCAACCCTAAATGATTGCAATCAGTGAATATACAGTGTATCCCAGAAAAAAGGAAACCTTTTCTATCATAACAAATAATTTCCTTGATGAGTTATACATCTATGAAAAGCTATGCTTCTCTTCTTTCATTTGATGCACAATTTATTATTCATAAATCACGCATTATTGAATTAAAACAGTGGAAAGTGGTCGTACCTAAATTGCATTTGCACGAACAAATTGCAAATTTGTGTGAGTTTTTAGGGTAGTAAGCGTAATTACATCGAAAAAAGTAAAACATCACATAAAAATGCATAATTTACTCTTTTATATGATGACTCATGCGTAGAAAATCAGTAATGTATGCTAGAGAACAAGTAAAATGAAAACATGCCTGATTTCTGCCCAAATGAGTAGATAGTTGAGTAAGAAGCCATTCAGCTTTTCTGACCTATCAGTTAACAATGCACTTAATGCTTGGGTGAATTTACACAAACATGGGGAATGAAAAGGAACATTAAAGATGGTTGGGGGTAATAAAAAGGCTAAAAATTAAGCAAACCATCTTTTTTAGGTTGTGTGAGCATGCAGCAAGTTGCTGCTGCCTTCAATGAGAGACTTCCAGATCGCGACTTCCTGCGAAGTCTACGTTATGGAGAAACATAAGAAAATATCAGCAGGGAGGGATGAGCCTCATTGTCAACAAGGGTCAATCTGGTCAAAGAAGAATTGCCATATCGGAAGAGAATGTGGCAGAAGTAAGGCATGTCATCCATGAGAATCCCCAAGTATCCATAATTTTCAGCCTTTTTATACCTCAAGTCCCCAACCATCTTGAATGTTCCTTTTCATTCCCCATGTTTGTGAAAATTCACCCAAGCATTAAGTCCATTGTCAGGCTAGGTCAGAAAAGCTGAATGGCTTCTTACTCAACTATCCACTCATTTGGGCAGAAATCAAGCATGTTCTCATTTTACTTGTTCTCTAGCATACATTATTGATTTTCTACGCGTGAGCTGTCATGTAAAAGAGAAAATTGTGAATTTTTATGCAATGTTTTCCTTTTTTTCAATATGATTACTTACCCTAAAAACTCACTCAAATTTGCAATTTGTGTGTGCAAATGAAATGTTGGTACGACTATTTTCCATTGTTTTAATTCAATCATGTGTGAATTATGAATAATAAATCGTGCATCACATGAAAAAAGAGAAGCAGAGCTTTTCATAAATGTATATCTCATCAAGGAAATTTTAATAGTCATTATGATAGAAAATTTATGCCATGAAATCTGGTTTCCTTTTTTCTGGGACACACTGTATATTTAATCAAAGCTACTCTAATTGTAGGCAATCGTGTTTTCTTAATTTTGACACCTTGATCATTAAAATCTGACCATGGACAGCTGAAAAGTAGCAGTTTTCCTGATTCATGTCAAATTTTGCCTCTGCCCAAGTTTTGAATGAAAAACCCAAGGTTGGTTGAATGGTCTCTTTTCCAATTGAATGCAATCACACACATAATGAAAGTAACTGCTGAACACGAGTCATTCCAAACTTGGGCAAAGGTGATTCTGACATGCTTTTAAAAAGATAACCAGTGCTCAGTCATCCATGATCGCTTTTGGTAAGCAGCCCATCAAACTAAAGAGAACATTATCAACTATCATTCATTACATTATAATATATTTCAGTGATTCCACTTGGTTTCTAATATATTGGGGCATGAATATGTGTTTCCTTTTTATTGACTCACAATGTGTGTATTGCAGCTTCCCATTTTTCAATTTGTTCACATTCCGTTATTTTTCAAAATTCACTTACGCATGCAGTCTGTATGAAAACTATTTTCTGAAATTTCAATAATATGGTATGCAGATATGAAGTGAAGAAACTGACTGATTAAAACTATAAGACCTAATCTCTCTCCAAATTTGATTTGACTTACACTCTTAATGTTCTTTTCCTTGACAACTTTTTTATATCAGATTTAGTTACAGCATCCAAAGATCGTTCGGTAGGTGTGGTCAGATTAGGATTACCCAATCATGGAGGTACAGAATACAGCGAGTTGACGTGATTGGACCACTGGCACACAGTTCTAGTTAGCAGCATTCCTTCTTTTTGTATATGTCTGTACATAACATTCTATTCATGCATCGGGATTATGGAGGCTTAGTGCAACCAGCTGATGGAGGCCAGCATCTCTTGGTGGATGGTCAGTGCATCTAGTTGACAGAGGTGCAGGGCATCTTATTGACAGAGGCTCAGTGCGTCTTATTGACGGATGCTTAGAATATTTGATTAGGCTCATGGCATCTATTTGATGGACGGATGCTCAGGGCATCTAATTGACAAGAAGCACTGTGCATGTTGCTGATGGAGGCTCAGTGCATTTCATTGACAGATGCTTAGAGAATCTGCTTGTCAGGCTCAGTGCATCTAGTTGACAGAGGTTCAGGCATCTTATTGACGGAGGCTCAGAGCATCCAATTGATGGATGCTCAGAGTATCTATTTGATTAGCGCAGTGCATCTAGTTGAAGGAGGTTCAGAGTATCTAGTTGATGGAGATTTAGTGCATCTAGTTGACGGAGGCTCAGTGCATCTAACTGACTGACAGAGGCTCACTGCAGCTAACAGACAAAGTTGATGAAGGATCAGTGCATCGATTTGATTGCTGCTCAGGGTATCTGATTGATGGAGGCTCTGTGCATCTAATTGGAGGCTCAGGGTATCTGAAAGATCAAGGCTCAGCTCATGTACATTTTTGTAGTTGATCCCTACCTCTGAACTCATTAATGTCTTCATCATCGTAATATTTTTTCTTCTGATTTTGGAGATGTAAGGGTAGAAAAGTGCAAAGCTTACTTTTATTTATGAGTCAACATTTTCAACCAAACACCACTAATATGAACTCGTATACATCTCAATCCATGACAAGATGTCAACTGTCCTATTTCACCAACTGTTATTATTTTATTGAAATGTAAATGGACTGGAAGACTGCAAGATTTTGTGAAAGGAAACCTGAGTGATACATACTGAGAACATGTGAGGATATGAAGAGATATGTTTTCAATGAAGTAAGACAAGATGTTCAGTCTTTTTGAGGTTTTTAAAAATTGATTTTAATCTTTAATTCTCTCTCAATATCTCATACTATATCTGCCTTATTTGTTTCTTCTTTTCCCCCTCACTTTCTTTCTCAGCCCATCACCTTTCTCCTTTACTCTCTCCTCCTTTTTCACTCTCTAAGTACATCTGTCTCAATATACTATCTTCAGGGCTCTTCCACGGTTACTCACGTTACAGTTGAAGAGGTATTGGGTTGCATCTTCAGCTCATATTGTCTTATTGCAGGTATCCGCTACATCAGTTTTAGTTAACACAATGCATATATATTGGAGAACCTATATATAGAATCAAAACCTTAGAAGAGGAACAGTATTTACTGCCAGCCTAACGAATGTCACATTACTCATACATAATTTGGACATGCATGAATTGCAAAGAGGGCTTAAATGAAAAGTGTGCTAATATAAGGCTTTCTTGAAAAATGATTTTACCCGTTTCAAAAAACCATGCTAGGGAGACCTCCACTGGATGACTACTGGAAATTACTGGACCCATCATTTTTGCAGATTTCACAGGAATAATGGTTACTCATGTTACATTTTGTCCATGAGATAGCAGCAGCTTTGGTTTCATTCTAACTTGCAGGACGTAGGTTCTTCTTTGTGTTTTTCCAATGAAAAATGATTTGGACCTTTTAAATTTAATTTTTACATAAATCCTGGAAAAACTTGGGATATTTTACTTACAGATAAGCAAACTATAAATGGATGATTTATAGGCAAAATATCACCCAAAAGTGTGAAAATAGATGACTTTTTACCATTTTTTTAACTTTTCATGTTCTTAAAGTAAACCACTGATAATAGGTTTAGCAATGTTTACACAAGTTTCTGCAGCACAAAAAAAATGATTCATAGCTAAGTGAAATACCAATTTTAAATCTTAAGGTCCATGTCCACCAACCTGTGGAATTGCCCTTCATTGTATCTCCTTTCTTTGATTTCCTCTCACTCCTTTTCTCCTATATCATTTCATGTTCATACTGGTACATGTGTCATTGGCATCTCTGGGAAAGAGTTGTATTTCTGGATTGAATTGTTTTTTTTTTTTTAATTAAACCTTTTAATCTTTTTTGAGTGGTAGAACAGAGAATACCCTTTTGTTTAAAAAATGAATATGAGAAATATATGATTTTTTTATTATGTGAATTTACACTAACTATATTTTAGCTGTAGACTGGTGAATAAGAGAGAATATTGTCATGTACATGTATTTGCTTGAAGATGTCAGTTTTTTTTTACAGAAGAATCATTTTGATTATTTTTTATTTGTTTTTCTGTTCTTACAGCTTTGGAAAGCTAATGATATTCATTCCTTTGTGTATGTAGGCACTATTTGAAAACTTTATTTCCACATAGACACTGCATAGATAACCCAGGTTGAGCAAATCAGAGGGAATTAAACTTTAATTATAAACACAGCAATAATAATTCAGAAATTATTTGTTCTGGCTAAATTATTGACCAAAGTCTCAATTCCAGAACATTGGCATTTCTGCATTGCTCTGAGGTGTATAATTCTTTGCTTTTGACAGAGGGAGTATTTTCATATTTCAACTTTTCAAGACAGCTTGAGTAAATACCTGCCAACTTAGTTGTAGTTAAGTAGTTAAATCTTTGTTCATTTGCAGGGAAATTATGTTGTAAATTTTAATATGTCCAAATTGTCACTGTGCAATTTCCAATGCTGCATGTAAGTAATTGATTTCCCATTTTATGAAGAGACAAGCTTATTCTGAGGAAAAGCATTGTGAATTTATAGTCTTGAATCCCGCTATGCATGAAGATATCATCAGTAATCTTGTATTCTAGCTGTACTTAAGTAATATTCATTGTCAACATTTTCATTTTTCTTGTTCTATTATATATTCACTGGTGGTGCTAAGAAAATTCACCAGTTTAGTACAACGTCCTCCCATGTCATTATTGTTCCATACATGTACGTTTGGATAATTGTTTGCTTATGTCATATCATCTGCTATAAAGAGCCAGAAATAATAATAATAATAACTAGACATTCAATTCGTCACTGAAGACGAATTAGGTGGTCTGTCTGTCCATTCGGCAAATTGCTTAGTAAGATGTGATAATATTTGTGCAAGATAGTAATTCTGATAATGTTGATAATGGACTGAGACTTGCATCACAGAAAATTGGACGATTTGATATTGTTGATATTGCAATAGAGATAACACGTAAGTGAAAAACGGAATTCTCAAATGACATTTTGTAGTTAAAAAATGGGAATGATCCCGACATCTGATCAAAATTTGGAAGGCGCATTTGTGAAAGCTTATAGTCTCAGCTATAACATACTAGAATTCAGATGAAAATCGAGCAGCAAAAACAGAGATACAGCTCAAAGAAGACAGGAATGCATAATCAAGATTTGAGAAAAAGTCATGTCCCGTAGAGAATACACGCAAAATGTGAAAAATTGACATGCCTCCTTTAATCGCAAAAATACGGTGTGATGCCTTTGTCAAAATGAAAAATTGTGGCAACCAATCTTGTAGAGAATCGTCTCAGCTACAACATATCAAAATTTGGAAGAAAATCGACAACCCATTACTGAAATATTCTCAAATGAATAAAAAAATTATTTGGTCATTTTTTCGAAAAAACATTGTTTTGAGTTCATATGCAAATATGATGACGTTCCGACCGCTTGACCCACCAATATTTTTCATGAATTCCAATTTACAACTTATAGACTTTCAGAATATGTATAAAAATTGGGGGGTCCCCAGTCTTTCTGACGAGCTATGGCAGAATCAAGAGAGGCACGTTTTTACCACTTTTTACATTATATTGCCCATTGACGCGCGCACGAATTTGAAAGTTTGACGCCCGCGTGTGGCATTATGGAATGTCGAGAATGACTTTAAATAGTTGTAAATTGTCAAGAATATAAACCATGCGAAAAAACAGCGTTTTTACGTTCCGTACGCGCTGCGCGCGCGCATAATGCGCGCACGGACGGTCATGCATGGAAAATTTTGAAATGCTTAAAATGGCCTGAAACGTACTCTACTTTGATCAAAAAGTGATTTTGAGCATTTTTAAATTTTGACGCGCGCGTACGTGCGCGTCATGATGCGCGCGCAAATTTTGATGACATTTTATGTTGACCCTTAACCTGAAGTTTATGTGTATCAAATATGGTTCATTTTTGATGACTCGTTATGAAGATATGATCGATAATGTGATTTCACAAAATGGCGCCTGGATGACGTCACGATGATCTGATGACCTTGAAAAGTTTTGTGTGACATCTTCATTATAGGCTTTATAACGGGTATGAAAATCACGGAAATTGATCTTGTCAATTTTGAGATATCGTGCGCACAAAATTTGAGGGTAAAAATAAAAATAAATAATAAAGAAATAAGAAAATTCTGACGAAATTAAAAGGTGATCTGTCTATGACAGACCACCTAATAATAATAATAATAATAATAATAAACCATTCTTGTATAGTGCATATCACATTACATAAGTATGTCTCTATGCACTTATGAAGAAAAAAACCAAAGAGGAACTAGGTTACTGACTTCCTTTTACCTGTTTAACATTTAGAATATTAAAGTGTGTTTTAAGGGCAGACTTAAAGGGTGACTAAAATAAAAAAATAATTGCCCATTTTTTGTAGGAAGGAGTCATCAGGAGCCAAAAAATATCTATCACACACTTTTTTATGCATTCAGTCGTATTTCATAATCATTTGAAAAGTACATTTTTGCTGATTTACACAGTCATAAGCCCCGCCCCTAAAAAAAACGCATCGAGCGACATCATGATCACGTGATCTGTGACGTACGAGAAGTAAAGGAAAATATTCCACCAACCTATATACCGTGCGCGCCCGCAGGCCCCGGCAGGCCTAGCCCGGTGCCGAGCATGACATTCACCGCATCGACCATTTTCATCGCATATTTTCGTGTGTTTGATTCATCACAATAACTTTGATTTTGGGACACAATTTCATCAATAATGCCAAATCGGTGTATAGTTGCGGGCTGTAGCAAGACCCCTAAAGATGATGTAAGCCTATACGTACATCATTTTCCTAAAGATGAAAATCTGCGGAAATTGTGGGTCGCAAAGGTATACTTACGTGGGCAGAGTTGCAAGGGCCAAGCGAGTGGAGTACAATTTGCAGTGATCACTTTTCTTCACCCGCGGCCCCTTCACCATGCCCTGGCGCGTCTTCTGCGAGGGGTTCAAACATAATGGTCGAATTCCCCTTGCCACTGCACTTGAGCTTCTTCTCTTTCGGGATCGATAAATCATCTGATAAATCAGGGTTCGTATCTGGCTCAAAAAAGTCCTCCAAATCGGACTCGCGATCACTATCCATCTCTCTAGTTACTCGAAGAATTCAGGCTTCTGCCAAAAATCTAAGTCAGTATTACCGTAGTAGATGTAAAGCGAAGTAAAAAAAGGCGAGAGTAAAAACAAACCAAACAAAAGCGTTCACCAGTCGCTTAGTACGAGGGGGAACATAGTTGCCGTACTAAAGATGTGTAGTACATTGCACAGATGCATACAACGGCTGTGTATGCGTTTAAGACCAATGCAAAACTTTCGTTCGGCAAGCTCAGATGGATGAGAACATTGTTCAAAGAAAAGCTAAAAAAACAAAACAAGAGCTGTATATTTGGGCAAAAGTGTTTACTGATCTTAAAGAAAATATATTGATAATGATTATTCACTCCTTAGACTGTATTGATTAATTTCCCTTTTTCATAAATTGTCCGTTGAACAGGGGTCAAATACCGTATTGTGTGTACAATGTTACATTGCCGCAGCCTCCAGATCTTGTGCCTCTTACTCTTCATACGTCACTTGGGGGTGTGACGTCAATTAGCCAATCAGCTCACGAGATTTAAGGAACGGTCCCCAAACCTCTACTTTTCCCCCTTTTTCACCTAAACGAGACATAATTTTGACAATCAATTGCCAGATTCTTGATTTGAATGCAAAAATACATGGAAACAGCACCTTTTTTCTCTCTAATTTAGTCACCCTTTAAAGGTATTGTATTAATGTTTCTAAGAGATTCGGGGAGGCTATTCCATAAAACTGGGCAGCATTAGCTGACATTGAACATCTAGCTCTTTACAGATGATATCTTCCCTGCAAATTATGGATAGATCTAGGGTTGAGGTCATCCTTTTCATGGCGTCAAGTCTATTAATGTATGCTACGTGTATGAATAATGTTTCATGTTTACTTTTCAAACGTAAATGGAAGCTCCAATAAAAAAAAAACTTTTGTTCAAATGAGATTGTCTTGTTCGTATAACAAAAGTATTACCCCTTGAACACGCAACCACTTTTGTCACAATCTTATCGTAAAATATGGGCATCAGGTTCTAGTTTTAACCACAAATTGTTCCCCCTCCCCCTCTTTTAAAAAAAAGTGAAAGAAATGAAATATGTGATATTACTGAAACATCTTTAAACTGCAGATAGGGCATATTAATCTGTTCAAAAACTACCTGGATTTCTCTAATCCTGAAAATTTTGGGGATGATTCCCATTAGAAACTGAAATATTGAAATACATGTATAACCTCTGTGTTTAAAAATCAGCTTTGTCAATGTCAATGTGGATAGATAGAGAGAGAAATACACGATCATAGGTATGCAATGAATTCACACTATATTTCAAGTACATTTGCTTAGCACTGAGATAACATACCAATTTGCATTTAGCTTATACCTAGTGCAGGGCTTTCAAAAGAAAATAGTAACTTTCATGTTTGTATTGGTAGTTTCATTTATAACAAATATTTGTTTTTGTGTAAAGAATAGTGGGATTTGAGTAAGACTTTTGAGTCATCTTTAATAAAAAAAAAACTGTCAGCATAATATACTGTGCATGTACATTTAAGGACTTGTACATGTAATAGTCCATGTACACTGAAACCAAAGATTTTAGTATGCAAGTGGACAATAATCCATATCAATGAACTTCACATGATTCGAAATTGGGACCTAAAGGTATTTAACTTGATTGTAAAATTGGAATACACTGTGGATAATATCGGAATGGATAATATCGGAATGGATAGCATTGTCTTAGTTAGTCCCTGGGGCCTCACACCAGCTACGAAAACCCAAATCTTAAAATATGGTCCCCGGATTGTCACTCCTTGCGAGCAATAGTTTCCCTCTGATCTTGCTGAATGGTGTGCAATGGTATCTGGTAAAACCAAATACTTTGAGGTTCTATTGTAAAACTGAATTTACCTTATTGAGATTGTGTTGTATATGTTGTATATCTTTAGAGGCGATTGACTGGTGTGATGTAAGGAGGAAGCATCTGCAATTATGTACATGTAGAATGCATTGAAGGGGTTGGGGTGAATCACTGCATAGTACTGTCAGTGTGGACTTTGTCTTTTTAACCCTTTCAGGACAGGAATTATTTAAGGGCAAAATTGATCACATTTTGTTCTTCAAATTGGCAACAATAATATTTTTCTTTTAGTGCTGCATGGTTTAAATAAGGTGTAATGTCTTTGAAAACAATATGCATGGTTAGGAATTTATCGAAAAGTTGAAAAAATGGCCAATTTTGATGAATAAACAATGATTTTTAACCTCTCAATGTGTTGCCAATTTAAGGATGTAAAAGCTTATTCTGGATTTTAAATTCCTTGCATCAAACGTAATATGGTCATGCAATAAAAATTGACACAGTGTGTGTAAAAAATTTTGCTCTTTCTACTCATGCATGTGGTATATTTTTTAGAGCTTTGAATCAAAAGTTATTGAGCCAAACCACAAAATGTGGTCAATTGTCTCGAAAGGGTTAAAAAAGTACTTGACATTTGATAATTTGAATGGGAAAGTGATTTAAAATCTGCAAATTTATGAACCTCATGAAACAATGAGAATAGAATGATACATGAATGAACAAAAAATTAAGATTGCAGCTTCCATTTTTTTGTTAGGTTACCTTAATTGTTACATAATTGTTGTTTTTAAAAAATTGATGATTTGGGGGTTGTATTGTGGGGGTCGTATTGTGGGGACTTGGTGCAGGTATTTTTTTACACAAAATACTTTTTGTTTCTGTCATTGGCATTATTATTTTCCAATTGAACGGAAGCCTACATTCGTAAAGATTACAAACGGAGTCGTCACTTCTATGTCATTTGACACCATTTAAAGATAACATCCTACAAATATGTATCTCTATGTTTGATACATAGTACATGAACATTCTATTGCTCAGCTAAGTTACTCCTGGGATGAGAAGAAAACAAACTTACTTCTTTTCTGAGCAAAAAAATTAATGAAAGCAACTCAAGAAAATTTCAATAGTTTCATGCGTCACCTTATGAAATGTATGAACATTACAATGACACATTACAGTGACATAATCTGAGCAGGATTTTTGTAGGTAATACAGTACATGGTTGAATTTGCCCTCGAGTTTAATTTCTTGAAAGAATTGACCACCAGATCACAGACTTCAGTGTGTGCACAAACAACAAACCTCTACTGTCAGCCTTTGATATTTTCTCTCTTCGCTTTTCCACTGATGCATGCATATATAGAATAGAGTACGATATTTTGTAGATAGTATAGCAATATTTATTATTATTACTCAGAGAAAAATTGGTGACATAGAACAGAAATGTTCCATGAAGTCTGGTGGATTTGTCGGCTGCTTTTGTCAGTTGCTTTCATTGAAAATTGTGATTGTGCAAATGTTTTTGCAAAGATGTGATATTATGTAAGGTTACTGCAGAAGTGAAAATAGTGATTATTTCATATTGATGAAAACAGCAGTATCAATGAAAGTCACCATTTATTACATTTCTTGTAAGTTGATTTCTAAAAGATGACATTTGTTATTTCATTGTACCATATTAGTACATGTATTGAAATTTTGTCGTTCTGATATAGAAGCAATAGCTCTTTTGAAATCCTCATTTTAATGCAGAGTGTGGAAAACTTTCTTTTTAAAAATTGTCTGCATATTTGAAGGGCTTTTGCAAATCATGTAATTTGTATTTATTTCTTATTATGTATCCAACCCACCATTAGATACAAATATGTTTTATTAAACTGAATCTTCATTCAGTTTTAGGATAATTCATTTCCATTTAGTTTTTGTTGCCCAGACTCTTGTATTTTGAATTGAAATTAACAAGAAAGAATAGGGGAGATTTGAGAAGAATTGAAAATCATGTTGAATATGTAAGGTGTTGTTTTATACTTCCCTTTTTGTATAAAATATACCATTGCCAATTTGAATTGTACAAGAATCTTAAGTGAAAATGTGCTAATAACATAACGTGTAATACATTTTCTTTTTCCACTAATCAAACAAATAAAACAAATGAATTTAAATTTGTGTTTTCAGTGGTCTTTATATTTCAATATATGTGAATATACTTTTGTTTATATGGTTATCAACACATATGCAACATGGTTTCATTTCCACTGGTCAAAATAACATGTCCATGTAAACCTACATGTATGGTGCAGTAACTGCCTTACAGAAAGCATTTATAAGATTTCTGGAAAAAAATAGATTATTTTAGTGAATATACATTGTAGGACTTTAAGAACAAAGAGAAATATAACAGACGGGCTCCGTGATAACGATATTATGATACAGGAGCAGTAACATATTTTCCAGTGAGAATCAAAACTGAAACAGCATCATACACATAATACACCTTCACAAATGCATTATACATTCACAATCAATGTGTATGGTGAACACTCTACCAAGATGGTGATAATAATAAAAGTAATTATGATGATGTACAGTGTAAGTCATATGTGTCCTGTCAGTGGAAAGCAAAACATCACAGATGAGGAACTTTATGGTAAGAAACAAGACTACACTTATCAAGAGTCTTGGCTTTCTAATTGTATCTACTGCAACATATCCAAGATCTGCCATTGCATCTTTTAGGAACTGAATGAAGGATCTTTTAGGCTAATTGAGTGGATCATTTTGAAAGGTTTAGCTTAAGAGGCATATAACATGCCATGGCTCTTCATAGTAGCAATACTTCAGCACCAAAATAACAATGAGAAAGCACTCGTGCATATATTTCAAATACCCATGACTGGAATGACTTGGCTTTGCAGGACTATGCTGCATTCACTTGCAAATCATTTTCATTCTTAGCTAATGAACAAGAATCCTTACAAATAAGGCAGCTAATTGCTCTTTGATTAGAAACAATCGTCTACAATTATGTCCCATCCAAAATTCTCACACACAAAACCTGTCTGTGCCCATTTTGTAAACTCACATTCTACGTTGAAATTAACAATAAAAGATGCACACTTCTGGAGTGGATCTTGGACTGACCACATCAAGGTCATATGCCTTGATCAAAAATGTTAAAAAGTGTTTATTCTAGATAATGCCAGCATCATCTTTGCATAATTTCTTTCAATTGCAGATATATTCATGCATCAAATATACTTCATAAATTATCTGCATCAGTGTGGGTTTCTGCCCAAACTGGAGGACTTTATAGGAAGGACAACCACATTTCATCCACAGAGAACAAAGCTATGCTTCAGCAGCTGGCTGTCACCTCTTCTTAGGGCCTCCTTGCCATTGCTTCATCAGTTTCTGTCTGCTGTATGTCACAGTCTTTGAGAATCCTGTATTCATGCATTGATAAAGATAAACAGAAAAGAAAGATTAATTACAAAATCTAAATGGGTTTAAGAAAGGCTTCAATTTCAACGCTCGAAATGAACCTGCCTGGGTGCAATGCTACAGAAATTTCACCCAGAGCCCCCAAGTAGGCCATTTATTTTTTTCTTCTTTAGGATATTACATGTATATTCCTTCTTTACTAGAAATTCTTTTCTCGAAAATATGAAAAGAGCCCCTAAACGAAAAAAGATATTAAGAGGGATGTTCAGCATTAATTAAAGACACAATTTTAACTTGAAGTTTTTAAGGAACTATTAAAGGAATTCATACTAAATTGAAAGTTCCAGTTTATTTCAAATGGTAATGTAAATATACAGAGTATACTAAAGCAAAGCATTAGACATTATCAAACTGCTGCCAAAAAATACATTTTAGCACTTCGATGAGGTAGAAAACTGAATCTATTATACATGATTAATGTTCCTACCAGAAGTGTTGCTCATTGATTTTACTTCAGTTTTCTTGCTTCATTCAGAGTGACCAATCAGCTTACCTGCAGTAAATATTCCCTTGATACTTTGTGAGAGGCTTGACGTAGCAACAATCCTCTGCACACCTGAGTTAAGGATGAAACCATTGTGCATTTTAAAATAAAATCATTGTTCAGAGATATCTAGTCAGCTGCACATCATTTTCTTGTTCTATATGAAAATGATAAAATGCACTAGCCACAACTTTTTTCAAATTTTCATCAATGTAAGTTTTCTCATCATCACTGTATCATATAACCTGTTGAAACATGATAACCAAGAGAGTGGAAATGGTACTTCAGGTGAAACAAAGCATAAATTTATCATCTCCACAACACATGGAAGCCATCATCAAGTACTAATATCTAGAGACCGGAAGTATAAGGTTCAACTTCAATTTCAATTTTCAATGGATTCCAAGATTCAATAAAATTCCTTTTACGAGGTAATAATAATAATAATATATTACCTTTATATAGCACATTATGTGAATACTTCAATGTGCTTTATGATGTGATCATTACCCCTGGTCATTGGATTTCAAGCCCGCACACAAGTGTGCATGCACCATCTCCACTCCTTAGGGAGTATTCCTACCATTTTGCACCGTTCACATGCATGCATGTAGGGCAATGGAAAAAAAAAATCACATTGACTTTCAGCAATCCTCACAGGTACCCATTATCTCCAGGGTAAGAGCGGCAATGCAGATTAATGTATTGCCAAAGGACGTTATTGCTGCGGCAGGACTTGAACCGCAAACCATGTGATCCACAGTCCAGTGATGTATCCACTAGACCATGACACCCTCTTCACCTCTACAGGCAAGGACTTAAAGGGCGAAATGGTACAGTCGGTTAAGTATTTCGTGATGTTCAGCAAAAGTGCCCCTCTAGTATTCAACTACATTATTCCTTTCCTGATATCTACTTCCCCTTTCCCATTTTCATTTCTCTCACTGGCAACAAACATACTTTTTTCTGATAATGTATGTACGCTTCCTCAGCGAAACTTTACACAGCCCTGTATCTTTATATCTATTAGGTAGCTTGGCGAAACGTGCATAAAAACGCGGGAAAGACGCATAGGACAAAATCATTCAAAATCAAAATTTTATTTTATAGAGGCAGAACCGAAAAATTAGGATGTAGAATTAGTATTTACCTCTTTGAACACTTAAGCAAAATGATATGAAAACTTTTATTCAGATATGTCTCATTCTAATTTTAGAAGCACAGACAAAACTAGCACTTTTCATCTTTGCGTCTTTCCCACGTCTTTATGCGCCATTGCTTATCTATACTCACCTTTGTGAATGTACTCCTTGCATGCCCTATCTCTGGCTATCCTCCTCAGTACGTCGATGGGGTCTTCAGTTCTAGATCCTACCGACCGACAGATCTGATGCTGTAGGTTCTTTGGTAAGGCACACATGTGAGAAAACAGGGCTGCTGGACTGCGATCTTGCTGGTAGAGTTTTAATACATGGATGGAAAAGAGTGATTCAATAATGATAAACAACCGATTCTGCTCAAGTGTAGCACACATCGCATGATATTCATATTCAAATGCTCATTTGGATTATAAGCACAGTATCTTTAGAGCCAGCAGCTGCTATTAGTATAAAAGGCATATACCAGGTACCCATGGGTGGGGTCAAGAAAGACAGCTGCAGATATACCTTGTCTAAGGAAATAAGTATTGATTGAAAGTCAAGTGTAAGAACCGCTACATCATGATATATTATATCCCTTCTATGAATATTCATGAATATTCTAAATACATGATTGGTCAATTGGTGCTCACGTGATAAAATATAATTTCACTAGGAAAAACAAATCACTGCCAGAGCTCCGAATAGCTTTTATTTTTTCCTGGGCAGAACTGCGCATGCTCTATTTAATATTTTCTTCCAAGGTGCTACTACGCGTGCTCACTGTTCATTGACAAAATTTGTGTCAAATTCGAACGCACAGATGACCCGCAAAATGAGTCCATATGCAGTCCATATATGGACTGCTCATAACCTTGCCACCTGCAGTATCGGCGCAAGTCACTGGTACTTTAGCCCCGCGCTATATAGCGCTCGATCCAGATCAGCTGGTAGCTAATCCGTTCGGATCGGATATGTAAACAAACATGGCGGCCTCCGAGGAAGTTCGCTTTGACCTCTTACAAGGGGCAGATATCGACGATTTTAATGCTTCCACTGACAGTTCAAAAACGAAGAAAGTGATCAAGTTTGGTTTGGATGTTTTTTGTGAATTCTGCAGAGTGACTCAACGTCACTTTTGAGGAACTTTCAAATCAATATTTTGTTATTCTTTTTTTTTCTAATCAGTTGTAAAGAAGAGATATAAAACAAATATACCAAGCATTTAGTTCGAATGTATAGTGGAAATTATTTATCTTCGGAGAGACTGGCAAAAGTTACTATTTTTTCCTCGTACTATGCCAGTCCCTCCTCAGATAAATAATTTCCACTATACTTTCGAACAGCTTGGTATATTTGTATACTATTTCTGCATGTAAGATAAAGTAACTCATCAAATGGGCAGATGGGTGGAAGGGAAAAGGGCCTTTCTCCTCATATACATTGCATTACTTATGATATACAGTGGAAACTCGTTATAAAGAGCTCTGATATAACGAGATTCCTGATATAACAAGGGAATTTTGCTGGACCCTGGTCTTTATGTTCTTTTGTTGTTTTTACCCTGATATAAAGAGATTCCTAATATAACAAGGTACTATTCATGGTCCCAAGGTCCTCGTTATAGCAAATTTCGACTGTATAAAATAGACATTTAATTTGAATAACCTGATGGGAAAAAAAGCAAAGAAAGGTTTAAAGGCCTATCCAAACTTTAAAGAAAATTGGTCGTTAATAGGGTCTGAGAAAATTGTTCATTGATAGGTTCTGAGAAAAAATGATTTGTAAGACACATTTAAAGTGTACATAAACAGAAAAAAACAAAACAAACAAACAAACTTATGATGAATCAGTTGCAATAAACAACATCTGGAACATTTTATGGTTCCAGTCTTCCAATAAAGTATCTTTACAAATTGATTTTTTTTTTTTTTTTTTTCAATCAACATATATTTTCCATGGGTTTTATCCTGAGATATCTTAATATTCAATAGTTAAAGAAGCTGCTTACTTCCATTGTGCCACTTTGCTTGTTCCAGTGGGTGTTCTCAGTCGTATCCATCATGTCATGGAAATACTTCCTAAATGCTTGTAGGTTGGGCTTCACTATGTTGGACACCTTGTTCTTGTTCTCACCAACAACCATTCTGAAGTCTCCTGGAGTGAGAGAGCAAAAAAAAAACCCCCAAAAACCCAAACCAGCTCATGAACAAGCAAGAAGTCAACATTTAAAGTAATTTAATTATACAAAATAAAGAAATACATAATAATATAAATGTCAGATAGAGGAACTACTTGTAAATAAGAGCTAAACTGAAATCAAAGTGGTCTCTGCTTGCAGCAGGACTATCAATAAAAAATACAGAGTGATGTATTACAACTAAATTAAATAGAAAAGGAATTTGTAGATTTATGGCAATATATACAAGAAGGTAATTGTTTCAGGGGTAGTAACTAGGGGCATAGTTCTCCACTGGGTAATTGGCCAGGGGAGAAGAAGGGGGTAATTGTCCTTGAGGAATAGTTGTCCATAAGGTGAAAGTCAGGGGGAAGGGAGTAGATGAATGCACATGATGCAGGATAAGGATGTGCAACAAAATAAAGTTCCGCTCTGCATAAAGAGAATTAAGAAAAAGACACAGAGAGTAGATCCTGAATCACTAGCTTCATGGAAGAAGTAATATTCCTCAAATGAGGGCTGGAACATACCAGAGTATGACAGTCCAGCTACTGCGATGAAGAGTTCTTCTTCTGTAAAGCGTTCTGGTAGGAGTAGCAGACTAGTGTAGACAGCACTCTGTTGATTCCTACGCATAGCATTGTAGAGTGCACTGTTCTGCATTCTCTTTATTACATGAACCTAGGCAGCAATTTAAAAAATATTCAATAGTGTGAAGTTGGTAAATGTTCATAAATGCAATGACTGTCAACGGTTACTGAAGGTTCATTTAAACATCCCTATTGAACATTATTCAAACAATAACATTTTACTGCTATCATAATGGAAGAGTTATAAACATATAAATTTAACAGGGCAAAATCCAAGAAAAAAATATTCAAAATATTTGAAAACTCCTCGAGAAAACTGTTCTTTCTAAGTATAAACAAGGCAGCTGGCTGGTACTGTATTCTTGTTTAAGGAAATAACTTTATCCTCCAATAATACCTCAGTCACACCGACAAGAGACCAAACAAAAAAATTTGTTACCCCGTCTGGCCAAGAAATGGTGGGTTTGGAGTTGGTTTGGAGTTGGTTTGGAGTTGGTTTGGAGTTGGTTTGGAGTTGGTTTGGAGTTGGTTTGGAGATAATTTGAGTTGATTTGGAGTTGGTTTGGAGTTGATTTGGAGTTGACTTGGAGTTGATTTGGAGTTTGTTAGGAGTTGATTTGGAGTTGATTTGGAGTTGATTTGGAGTTGATTTGGAGTTTGTTTGGAGTTGATTTGGAGTTGATTTGGAGTTGATTTGGAGTTGGTTTGGAGTTGGTTTGGAGTTGGTTTGGAGTTGGTTTGGAGTTGATTTGGAGTTGATTTGGAGTTGGTTCAGAGTTGATTTGGAGTTGACTCGGAGTTGATTTGGAGTTGATTTGGAGTTTGTTTGGATTTGATTTGGAGTTGATTTGGAGTTGGTTTGGAGTTGATTTGTAGTTGGTTTGGAGTTGATTTGGAGTTTGTTTGAAGTTGGTTTGGAGTTGATTTCCAGGAGTAGGTTTGGAGTTGGTTTGGAGTTTGTTTGGAGTTGGTTTGGAGTTGATTTCCAGGAGTTTGTTTGGAGTTTGTTTGGAGTTGATTTGGAGTTGATGTTGATTTGGAGTTGATTTGGAGTTGGTTTGGAGTTGATTTGGAGTTGGTTTGAAGTTGGTTTGGAGTTGATTTGGAGTAGGTTTGGAGTTGGTTTGGAGTTTGTTTGGAGTTGGTTTGGAGTTGATTTGGAAGTATGACAGGTATTTTTGTGGCATATAAGTAAGTGTGAGGAATGATATTGCTGTCATTTGACAACATGAGTATATGATTCGCTCATTGCCACAGCAGTAAAGGTAATGTAAATATGTTTTTAACAAGAGAGCAAAGAGACCATCTTGTTTGCAGCTGTGTCAATTTAAATATCCACTTCTAAAAATCTAACCAACAGAACCTTGAATTGCACCATGCATTCTATTAGTTGCTATATTCATACAATTCACTCCCCCAAATTGCCTATATTACCTTTAAGAAGCCATTGATAAATTTTTACATTTGTATGTTAACTTACTGGTTTGTGAAGCCTTCCACTCAGATAGAGATTATTCCAGTTGATCAGCTCTTGTACAAGGGTATCTGTCTTCACCACACCATACTTGATGAGCTATAATGTACATTTAAAAATCATCACATTCAGATGAATGATACCATTTCTTTAGAACAAAATAATTTTCCTCCTAGCAAATATAGCAGTTTTACTTATACTGTACATAAATGATACATACATCAAAGAGGAATTATAATTTTGAGAAAGTATTTTGGTACATGTAAATAACTTTCAACTTGGATAAAAGATTTACTTGAAATCATAGCATACTTTCAACTATATCAAAGAGACCGGGGTCGAACAAGAGAGAGAGAGAGTGAGAAAACCTTGGGGAAAAGTCAAAACTTATCGTATCTTTCTACATTAAATTTTTCCTGGTAAGTCAAATGCCAAAAAAGAGAAACTGTGCTATTTCTGGGTAATTAAGTAGTTGAAAGTTTACACACTAGTGTTGTCAATATTTTAAAAATCATTACAGTTCTATCCCGATTTTGCAACTGGATAACCTGAACCAACATGAAAAAAGAATGTCCAGTTTGGCAATTTCTTACCCTCTCTTCACATTCAACAAGAGTGTTGAAGTAGACTCCTGCCCCTAGTCTATCCTGGATGAATGCAATCCTGCCTGGTCCTAAAGCTGCTAATGAAGAATAGTGCTTCCTATTCTCCTGGATATTTTTCTGGTGCCATTCCTTGGGGTTGTCCACCACAAAGATGAAATCAAGCATGTTATCCTAGGAAAGCAGACAAGGCAAGAATGTATTAGGTTTACAATGGCTACTACATGTAAGTTTACTCAATGGACTCAAACAGCCCCCCCCCCCCCCAAAAAAAAACACCTTGAAATTCTGCGCAGTATCTGTGACATTACAAGTCAAAACAAGACAATAGATAAAAACTGTCATTCTTAAAATTCTTCTGCTTCTTATCTTCATCCATCATCAGCCATCACAATCATTTGGGCCTAAAGTATTATTATCATCATCATTATCATAATTAGCATTATTATTATTATTACTATTATTATTATTATCATGTTCATTTTCTTATCATCATGATCATTATCATTATCATTATTATAATATTATTATTGTTGTCATGCCTGTACTGGCTGTTGTTGTTGTAGACCCTATAACATGTACATCTATATGAGGATTTCCAGATTTATATGGAGAAAAAAAGAATTGCACAATTAGTCCTCCGAAAAGCAAAAAGGGAATACTGGAGAGACTATTGTAGGAAGTTCAATCGGATGGCGGATATTGGCACCGTGTGGAAAAGAATAAAAAACATAAGACAATGTACAAACCATGCAATACCTAATTTGATTATGGAAGCAGGAAAGGTTATTGGTACGGTGAAACAACAACTGAAAAAGCAAACATTTTCTTAAATGTTTTCAACTCTCTAGACCTACATGTAGATATAGAAAAGGAAGAACTTGCCAAGAGGAAAAAGAGTGAAGCAAACCTTTCAGAAATTATAAAGAACATGGAAAACCATGAGGATAATGTATTAAATGAAGATTTCAGTCTCAGTGAACTCAATAGTGCCATGCTAGAACTTAAAAACACTGCTCCAGGAAAGGAAGGCATACGGTCCAAAATGATATGCAATCTCCCGGAAGAAACTATCAAAATGTTACTAGACCTGTAAATTAAATATGGAATAGAGGTCTTTTGCCTAGCCAATGGTCTCAGGCTATACAAATTCCGATACTTAAAAAAGGAAAAGACGCCTCAAATCCGTCGTCTTACCGCCCAATATCACTAACCCCAATACTGTGTAAATTGATGGAGAGACTTGTGAAAAACAGACTCTCGTGGTATATTGAAAGGGAGGATATTATTACGCCCATACAGTCAGGTTTTATGAAGAATAGAAGTACAACTGATCACTTGATTAAATTAGAAACAGATATTCATAAAGGAATGGCTAATAAAGAAAATACTGTTGCGATATTTCTTGACCTGGAGAAGGCATACGACGTAGTATGGAGACAAGGTATAGTTTATGAATTACTCGATCAAGGCTTCACAGGTAAGATTTTAAAATGGATTTATGCATTTATGTCTAATAGAGTGAGTCGTGTTAGAGTGGGCAACCACATATCAGAACAGAAAAAATGCAAAATAGGAATACCTCAAGGGAGTGTTATTAGCCCCTTAATTTTCAATTTTATGATTAACGATCTAGGAAAAATACAGGATACTGTGGAAATATCAGTGTATGCCGACGACATATGTATATGGTTTTCCCACCGGAATATGATGTTTATACAAAAGAAGTTACAAGTTGCTCTAGGCTTAATTGAAAAGTGGTGTGATAGATGGGGTATGCATCTCTCATCTTCAAAGTCGAGAGCCGTAGTATTTGGCAGAAAAGAAAAGAAAAATATTGATTTACAAATTTACGGCAAAAGCATTCAACTGGAAAAAGAACACAAATTCCTTGGAATATGGTTCGACTCGAGATTAACGTGGAATAAACATATAAATGAAATAATAATAAGATGTAAAAAAAGACTTAATCTTATGAGGTGTATAGCCGGTACCAAATGGGGCAATAATTCGGAAATTCTTTACAATGTTTACACAGGCTTAATCCGATCAGTGTTAGATTATGGAAGTGAAGCTTATGACAGTGCGAGTTACTCTCTTAAAAAGAAATTAGACACCATACAATACCAAGCCCTTAAAATTGTCACAGGCGGAGCTCAATTAACCTCTCTGCAAGCTTTACAAGTTGAATGTGGGGAAATGCCATTGCAACTAAGAAGGAATATGTTTACTGACAAATATCTCTATTATTTACATGCAGCAAAAAGTAATCATCCTACAAAAAGAGTCCTATTACCGTGTTGGCAATACGAGAGGTACTCGTGGAAAAGGGGCCAAGGCCCTCTTGTTAAAAGATTACGGAACTTGGAGGTTGGGAGTGTTGAAAAACTTACCGAATGCACGACAATAAAACCTTATTGGCACTATAAGATGCCAGGTATATCTACAGACATTAAGGATCTTGTCAGTAAGAAGTTTTCGTCATTAATAGAGTCAAAAAATTATGCAAATGAAATCATTAGAAAAAAATGGAATCATTGTTTAAGAGTCTATACAGATGCTTCTAAACAACAAGAAGGGTATACGGGAGCAGCTTTTTACATCCCAAAACTCAGCGTAAGTAAATGTTTCAAAACATCTGAAATCTCCATCATGAGAGCAGAATTGGTAGCAATTTTAATGGCACTCGAATGGATAGACGAATATCATCCAATTGCAGTCGTTATATTGACGGATTCAGTCTCAGCTCTAGAATCCATTAAGAACGTTAAAAAATCAAGTATTGTAGTTGAGATATACGAAAAGTTATTGGCCATTAATTCCTTTTAGAATCGAAGTAAATTTTGAATGGGTACCAGCCCACTGTGGCCTATCAGGAAATGAACGAGTTGATTTGTTGGCAAAAGAAGCTTCGAAGAAACAACACACAGATATCATAGTAAACCAAAGTAAAAGTGAGTTTATGCGAGAAACAGAAATTTATTACAAATCCATGTGGCAAAACCTCTGGGAGAACGATGAGAAAGGAAGACATTTGTATGGCATCAATAGAGATGTAAACTCTGTTTTCAAAGTTAAAGGATTTAACCGAAAGGATGAAAGATTAATTCATCAATTTAGACTTGGTAAATGTAATCTGAATTACTATAAATATCTAAATAAAAAACACAACACTGGACTATGTAAAAAATGCCAAACAATAGAAACAATCGAACACTTTTTATCAGTATGCCCAAAATACGCAAGACAAAGAAATAGAATGTATAGTGCACTAAAGGAAAAAAATTCAAAAGTATGTCACCTACTAGGAAACGAGGAATACATAGGAAAGGTTGTAGCTTTTATAAAAGGAATTGGAAGGTACAACGAATTGTAATGCTCAAAGAAGCATTACAGTTACTTTTGCATAATCAACATTATAGTTAGGTAGTGATATTTATAGTTACGTGTTCACAACACTAGAGTTTACGATATTAAGGAAATTTTCATTATATAGTTATAAAGATTATAAAAGAGGTAAGAACATGGTGTTTCTGATTCTGCTGCTGCTGCTGATGCGGATTTATACATTATTGGCAATAAATCACCGATCTTTCCTATTGATGTAATGACGAAAAGGGGCTTCAAACTAACCTTTAAACATAACAAATTGAACCTATCTAATACACTTCTTCTTCATCCATTCCTATATTTTTCTTTATTATAACATGCTCAATAACAAAAATAATAAAGTAACTGCACTCAACCTAATACTAATCTTTAGTGCACAACGCCACCTATAAGGCCATTGTCGATCCCACAAAGCAAAAATACGGCACGATCTGTGACATCGAGGAGAGGTCTGAAAACAACGCCCTCTCATACTGCCTGGCGAAAATCATCCAATCACCGATGGAAATCGCCATCAAACCAACCAACAACAACAACAACAACATAGATCTAGTTGTCATGGTTGTAGTTGTTCATGCATCATCATCATCGTCGTCTTTAAGACTTCATCATCAATCATCATCAGCACCACTTATCCAATGAACAAGGTTATAATATAACCTTGTCCTCCCAAACCATTATGGACATGGTGAAAACACATAAAGGCTGCCCTCTACTGCTGTACTACTGCCAGCAATAATAAACAAATGCAGATTTCCTCTCTCAACACAGTGAGGGCAGCAGTACAGAAGGATCAGTTGGTCTCAGCAGAAAAATAGAATGAACACAAAATTTAATGCTTAAAATTCCATATTCTCTGAATCAGTGGTTTAGCTGGTCACCAAACAAGAGGAATTTTCACTGACAACTTGCTGGTAAGTAATATTCTGAGTTTCACTCTTTTGATCTGGCATTTTGGCTGGATATATTACAGCAGGTTGGAGCTGCATAGTTTCAAGTGGGGCTGAGTGGTTCAGACACACGAGTGATCAGCACCAGCATTTATATTCGGTAAACATGGTAAACACAATGAAAATGTAGGCCCCACAGTATTGTACATTTGTAACTCTTGCCCTAAATCCACATGCAAATGTCAAAATTTGCGAAGTTTGATACCTTATTATCATTTCCAAGCTGCTTGAAAGCCCCTGAACCATAGGCGAATGCTAACGAAATCTCACGGGGGAAGTGCCCGAGGATGCGGTTGTAGAGCTGGGTGATGCGAACTGCAGAAGCCATGTCACGAAAACTCGGTCTTTGTTCTTCCGTTTCGCACGTTATTTCATCAAATTTTACCCCAAAAAACTTTTTCTCACATCGAAGTGCAGTTCAAACCCAAGAGTTTTCCCACGTAGCTATAAAGGATCATTTTATTTTCCGGCAAATGAATGACAGTTGCAGTTTCTCTTGATCATTCTCGTGTTTTGTCGACCCCTTCCACACGTGTGTGTGTGTAGTCTTTTTCTAGCCATTTTATCAGTGTATCATGTATCCAGAGCACCATACGTCGCACACCTAATCCTATGAAACGACTTCCTAAAAGACTATAGATGCAACAAAACTGTTGAAAAACCATAACAAACTAGAAATGCATCAGTAACCAGTGATGTATAGCCTACAGCTCTCTAACCAATCAATCATCTTCTCTTCCAGTGCTTTCCTGAAACTAAGCCAGGTCGCCATGCAGCTGCAGAGCTTTTGTAGAGATGAACTGGTAGGTTAAAGTTGAGGTCTAACCTGTTGGTCTAACCTATATTTTTTATAAAAAAAGATTTTAAAAAGTAAAATACAATTTTGCTCTTGCATTCGATTCCAAAAAAATTCTCTCTCGACTCGAGCTCTCCCACCAAGCAAAGACAGGCAATAATATAATGTGAGAATTAATTGCTAGAAGTGGTCTAGAGCAAAGAGTTCATGAAAATATCTTGGCCTAATAACCATGATTGAAGCCACTCAGAACACATTTGAAACAGACCCCAATTTACGGCAAATTTTCGAAAGAATCCTAATGTTCCCGATGTGAAACGGTGCAAAGCTGCACACAGAAGCTTTCGAAATGGGGGATCACTTTCCTACACACAGTTTCCATATGGTTGCTGAAAATTTTGATAGGATACTATTTTACAAAATGTATATTCTGCATTAGCATTAGGATACTCTCTAATTCTCCCCTAAAATAAATCTTAATGATTGATATGTATTGTTTTATTTGATTTAATTTTGTCATTATGATCTCAAGAATCTGGAAATTGAACACTAGAAAACTCTCTCATGTCTCTTGTAATACATTACTTGCCTTATAATGTACATGTAAAGGTCCCTAGCTTCCACAGGGGGCATGTCTCATTGAGACCTGTACAGGGCCATTCTTTGTAAAGTGAAACTTTTTTGACAAAAATGAAGTTCATTCTTGCTGTTTTTGAATAGTATATTCTTGAACTGTTGAAGAGTAATGTCTGAAGTTACATGGAGCACATTTTCTTTTTTAATTGAAGACCCAATTATGCTAATTTGCATATTACCAGTGCTGTAGGACTCGAGTCCGGACTCGGACTCGAGACCGGTCTCAAGTCCAATAGTGACTCGTGACTCGGGCGAAAATCGTGCCGAGACCGGCAACGAGACCGGTAATTTTTTCCATTTTCCGCTTTTAATTTTAGCTCCAAAAAATTACCCCAAGGCACGCAAAACCCCCGCTATTTTTGCGCACCTTTCTCGATTGAGCGGTATTGTGAACATGAACTTAAATGTAACATCGATCGCCATAGACGTTAAGATTAGTTGTTTATGCTCTCATGCACTCGTTTTACAAGTATGACACAGACAAGTATTGAAATTGATATTAGCCATTTGGAGATGGATTAATCTATAACACACGTTTCCCCATAGACCCCAGCCTGGGATATCTTGCAATGTGGGCAGTCTCAAACAGATTACTATTCAAGCATTTCTAGCCAGTATTATAAACTATACAGTTTTAATCTTCTATCTTTTTACTTGCAACCTATGTTCCTGTGGCAAAAAGTCAAAGAAAGGAATTTATAATTTTTGGCAGCGTCAGACGGTTTAATTACGGTTTAACAATTACTTTCGTTTTACTTGAGTTACTTAGTCATGTAGTCAGTTTCCAAAATGAATTTTAATGTTGCACTTGTATTACAAGTCATTAAGCCAGTTTAATGAGCTGATATATCTACAAGGGTTTTATTAGGGTTTGACGATTCACCTTTATATTACTTTAATCCGTTATTTTATTGATAAGATTGGCCTATTGCATGATTTGTGTTCTAGGTGAAATATTTTTCCCCTCTTTTTTTTTCCATTTCAGTTGGAAACTTTCTTTTCTATAATCTGGTTTTAATGGCATTCAACCTAATGAACCTATTATTTTTGTGTTCTGTTGACTTATAATTGATATGTTGATAGAATTTTGTTTTTTAAAAAGATAAAATTACAGGCCTCTGAAATGGACAAATATTAATTTGTCTATCTTTCCTTGGTATGGTATCACAGATACAATACAGTCAACTCTCTATAATAACTGTGGATACAAGCAAAATACTTGGCCTGATAAGGCTTGTTCACATATGAGCCATTTGTCAACGAGACATGTACCTTGACACCAAAGAGTGCATGTTCACTTTGGTCAATAAAACTTCTTTAATTCCACCAGTACACCAAACCATAACCGAAAATCTAACCATAGACATTTATCTCAACATTTCCAATTCAATTTTCTTACCTCCTGTCAGAATTTTTAGTGTTAATAGCTGGAAATCTTACTGAACTTAATATTCTTAAGCACCAAACGACATGTCACGGCGACAAATCACTCATTTGTGAGCAAGCCTTTTTACAACTATTTAAAAATAGTTGTCCGCATTCGAACTAAGAAAAGTTACAATAAACTAAATTCTCTGACAAATGGAAGATTCAATGAACCAGAAACTATTTATGTTATAGAGAGTTCACAGTAAGGCATGTATCATAATATAAATAATGTGACGTAAAACAAAAAAGCAATTTAAGATGTTCCCATCGGGACTCGGACTCGGACTCGGATGTCCAGGACTCGGGACTCGGATGCCAGGACTCGGACTTGGACTCGGACTCAGACTCGGACTCCAGGGACTCGGACTCAGACTCGGACTTGGATGGGATGGACTCGACTACAGCACTGCATATTACATTGGCATAAATTAAAGTTAAAGTCATCTCTCAGTATGAGCTTTAATAGGTGTTGCCACTATATAGTGAAATCATACCCTTCCCAGGTCCTTTAATTTGCAAGTAATTAAGTTGAAGGAAAAAGAAAATTTGCCTATGCATTATGTAATAATTAACATGCATAATTAAGTAATTCTGATGTCACACACGTGACCCCAAAACATGAAAAGTTTATGCTGTTTGAAAAATACAATTTGGATAATCTATATTTTTCCTGTCATAAGCTAACTTGTATGTGTCCTCAATCTTACCAAATATTATTCCAAATATGATTCTCGTTTTTTAAATATTGTCCAACTAACTTTGTCACACACATGACCTGAGTGCAAATGGTCAAGTGCATACATTGTATGTACTGGGCAAGTCATGTGTAGATTCTTTTTCATCTAATTATTGTTAAGTTTCCTGACCTAATAATTCTGTTTTCACTTTTTGCATTCCTCGTGCTTAACCCTCTGAATTGATTGCGTAACCCTATAAGATTAATTATGATCAAATTGTTATTAGCTATCGTATGTAATATAATTGGCCAATGGAAATGTGCTTCTGAAAAAAGTTTATAAAACAAGCTGAAGATGAATTACCTGTATATCAGCATGAAAACTTTGATTTTTTTTTTCTACTTTGATTCTGTGGTCTGAACATTAATAATAATGATAATGGTAAATATCAATGATAATAATGTATAATAATAATTGCAATAACAATAACAAAATAATGATACTATGTCTTGTTTACCCAGGGTATCCTCATCAGTATTAATTACTTTTCTCCCTGAGGGTCCTGCAAGTATTATTACCCTGGTTTTAGCAAGACAACTGCAGTGCTCTGTGCATTCAAGAAATAAATCCTACAGGTACCCACTTACAATGTACTACACCTGGATTGAGCATGGCAAATGCAAATATGACTTGCCAAAGGACGTTAGTGCCATGGCAATTAATTGAACCCCATACCTTGTGATCTGCAGTATGGTTACTTATCCACTAGACCAAAATACCTCCGCAGTATATCAAATTAAATATATCAGTAAATGATATCAATAAATGTATGAAAATTAAAAAAATATTGTGTGTTCCCTGGGTATTTTTCATAAAGAAAAAGACCTTAGAATCACTTTTTACCATATTGATGGTAATTTATATAGAGCTATTGCAAAATGAATTAAAAATACTAAATATGATTTTTCAATAGTTCATAATGAGCCTGATCGGTTAGTCACGGACGGACATTTGACAAATTTTGAAAGTTTGAAGGCCTGTAAAAAAGAAGTTATGAGATGTGTTGAGCTGTTTTATGTTTCATTGTGAAGGGTACCACTGAAGGTGCTAAATGATGATAAAATTTGGTTGCCATGGTTACCTACTAAAAATAGAATCCATTAAATATTCAATGTCACGGACGGACAAGATAGAAATGGGTTTCTTGACTTAACAGTAATCTTTTGTCTTTTCTATCTAAACAAACTGTCACTGACAAATTTTGTTGACTGCAAATGTTAGTCAAGTAAATTGACTTCCCTGTCACATACATAGAATTTTAAAGCAAGCTGTAACTTTTGCTAGAGGTCCGAAAACTTTTTGTCACGGACGGACATTTGGGCGTCACGGACGGACATTTTGAGCGTCACGGACGGACATTAACTTAAAAACTGCATGTGTTCCTATCTGAAATCGCGCATACGTACTTCTTGCTTTCTACTTTTTGTTTGAAATTGATTTTATTCCACTATTAAGCAAAACTTAGCTTGAAAAACTTAGTTTTTAAGTGGAATCTATGTCAAAAGTAGATGCCTGTATACATGTACACAATGTACAAGTGCATGTACTCATATAGTGTACAACTGTACATGTACAATATATGCTACAGACCAAAATGAACATGTTGAGAAGAATGTGATGTAAGCTTTCAAAACATAACCCTTTACATTACAGTCATGTAGGTGAACCAAAATCAAACATCAATATTTAGTATTTTAATTTACTTTACAGCTCAAAGTTATATATTTTGTTTCAAACATAGAGGTAATATAGAAATAGGATTATGTGTGATTGATCATTATCAATTTCTCATTTGGTTTACAACATCATATACCAGTACTCTTTATAACATCTCATATTTTTCAATAGTTCTGTTTAAGAAGGTGAAAACCTAAGCATGAAATGCAGATCATTGTCTAAATCTTTCTCATACCATAGTTTACTTTTTCAGCAAGGTCTCTATCACTTTAAGAACAATGTTGGCTTTCTGGACAAAGGCCCTAATGGCAACAGTTGAGTGTATAAAATCCATAGAGCCTAATTATGTCCTGTTAGTTGAGGGATTGCCCAACACGACTAGTGTAAGTCATATATTATAACTTTCTGACCTCCTTCCCCATAAAAAAACTGTTTCAGGGTTGATGCAACCAATTCAATTATGAGCATTTAAAATTATATAGTGTCTAAAAAGGTTTCTTCTTATGTTATGTGATTACATATTTTTTTTTAAATTGTTGGCTGTGTATGATCCTGAACTACAAAGAATCTCTATCTGTCTCAAACGTTACAACTAATTCAAAGCATTCTTACAAAATAGAGTCCAAACATGGCTCTTGCGGTCTGATACCACATCTAACCTCCAATGTTTATAATTTTCAAGCATAACTTGTAATTTAATTTGAATATAGATCAAGCTTCGGTATTAATGTTGAATCTAAAACTTTTACACGTTGCTGATGACCAAAAATATCAGCTATAATCATAGCAATAATAATATTAATAAATAAATAAGCAAGAAAATATGTATTCATCTTCTGTAAACACCTGTAATGGATGTCTTTTGCAGACTGACAATGCAGGCTGGCTCCCATTAGAGCCATAGCAAAATCATTAGGTTTTTATGACATTTATTAGCTTGAAAAAGAAAAAAATTGGGGTGGGGTAGGGGGTAATTTTTGCATTCATATGGGAGATCACAATACCATATACAGTCCAACCTGCTTTAGCGACCACCGGTATAGAAAGACTACCTGTCTATAAAGACCACAATTTTTGTTTCCCTTTAAAACTGTTTCTCAGTAAATCATGTATGAAAGGAACCTGTACGTAAAAGACCACTTGCTCGTAAAGACAGCTTTTCTTGTCTGTCTTGAGCGGTCTGTATAGACGGGTTTCATTGTATGTGATATTTTGGATGAAATATGTTCCATGAACCAATAAACAATAAAACAATTCATTGAATTTGAAATCTCACAGCATTTACCATTGCAGTATATTGCATTGTCCGTCCGTGACAAAATTAGTGTCCGTCCGTGACAATTTTCAAATTCGTTTTTAGTATATGTATATTTAATTGATCAAGGTTTTATTCATACATGGTATAGGTCTCTAGCTAGTGAGATAGCTCAGCATGGTTTTTGTTTTCACTTTTGCCCCACCAATGGAAAAAAAAACTTTTACAAATTTTTTCTGTCACGGACGGACAAATTTGCATCAAGATGTTAAAGACCATGCGGCACAACCATTTCTGTACAAATATTTTCAAATATTTTTTGGTTTTCAATGGAATGGTGTTTGATCTATAATTATTTGCTAACAAAACTTAAGAAAGTTTAGAGAGTGTTAAACTAGGACCAAATCAATCTTTCTAGAAAATGTCCGTCCGTGACATTAGTGTTCATCACCCCTGTTGAAAAATGGGCCAATCCAATGACTTTCCCGACCTTGCCAATTAAACAAACGTGAATTTTAGTAACTTCAGATATTAATGAAAAACCTGAAAGTGATTTCATCATCAAAATCTGAAAATTAAATTTTCACCCCAATGCTCACTCTTAACCGATCAGGCTCTTCACCAAATCTGTACACATTACTTATGGCATGTCACACATGTGACCCCCAATGTCATGATACAAAATATTACATAACAAAAATCTTATGCAACTTTCAACAGAGTTAATGCTATTTTCTAAGAGACAATACCATGAAATGTACTTAACATAAATATGAACATTGAAGCTTTTGAAAATTCAGAGGGATTTAAAGATGAAATGTGAGTTTGAAAAACCTGCTTCTGTGCGAGGTCACACACGTGACCTAAATTTTTTTGCCTCTGACGTAGCACAGGTATTATCATTGACTTTTTTTTTGTATCAAATCCATGTACCTGTGTCTGTATTTGCTGTATATACATGAAAAACCAACGCACTTGGAAGGTTATTAAAATTATAGGGCTCTCAATAGCCTTATTCCCTGTTTTTTGGTCACACACATGACTAAGAATGGCCCTACATCATCTGCGTAAATCACAATCTGAAAAGCACCCTAAACGGGGATTGCAGTAGAAGTAGTTTTGATACCTATAAACAGGAAAACCTGTCTAACATCTCTGATTTTTATACCCTTAACAGCAATTTCCACAGATCTTTTTCTTATCACCTCTGAATTTGATACCCTTTTTCTTGATTTTTGCTGTTTTTTTGATACCCTAAACGCGTAACCCGGGTTACGCTCCTAATGCTGAAAAAGTACCCTTTTACGCGGATGATGTACAGGTCTGAATGAGACATGGTTAAAGCTCATGTAGAGTATTGGTAGCAAAAAGGAAATTGGAAAGAAACATGTTAAATATAGTCTCATGTTGTTCTCCTTGTATCAAAAGATGTCTGCAAGAGATCATTTGGTATTCCATCTATGATTTCTGGTGAATTTCAGTGTAAATATCTGTAAAGAATGCTTGATCACTGCCATTATGCTATAGGACCCTTCCACCCCGACGGCTCCCCGCACAGCAATCTTGGGGCTTCGCAAAGAGACAGCGTGTGTGCACTGTGTGTAGCTACTCATCATTGGTTTTACACGTGTGTGTACGGTGTATAGCACATGCTGCCTTTGTTGGGATTTTACGTGCCTGTCCCGGCACATAAATTAGTTTTTGCCTCTTATTTGTTTAATATCAAACTTTTGGAGGCGAAATCTTCACAGTGTCTTAGTATTGCTAGTATCTTGCTATTTATCAATAAAAACTGAAGAAATCTGACGAACAGTTTTTGAGGGCTTACCAAAACTTTACATGACCTTTAAAAGGTATTAGGGGTGCTGGTCTGGCAACCTCTGCGTCATCACCGCCAACCAAGCAGGGTGACGAAGTTCGTGTCTGTAAATGCCGACTGACTCAGTTGTTGGTCTTGAAGATGATGGCGTTGCCTGATGATGAGAAGTGATAGGCTGATCAGTTGTCATTTGGGCTTCGTATCTTCACAAGCTTGATGTTGATGGTTGATTGTCTCTTGTTGGGTTGCAAGGCATCATGGTCGCGGCTTGATCAGCAGCAGCCGTTTGGTCGTTGGTTTGCATTGCCTCGTCTCGTTTTGGCGTTATCGCATCATCGTCACGGTGAACTCAGTCGACTTTTTTGTTTGCCATCCAGGATTCGAAAAGAGGAGAGTCAGGAGACCCAATCGTCTCCAGATTGGGCTTGCGAGTCAAATCATAATATTTCGTGACGAGGGAAAGGAAGCTTGCTATTGCATCGTGATGAGCAATCAAGGCCCTTTTTCTCCAGATAAGCTTGCAGAGATGTCCTTAGAAGGTGGTAATCTTTGTCCCATTCATCCTTCGAAAGTGATCCTTGGCTAACTTCCAGAAGCCTCTATCGTGTTAGTATGAACCACTTTGTGTTCTCCCGTCACTACATTTTTGTAGTACTCTTAAACAAAACTGTGTGGCGATGCTCAACAGTGAAATGGGCATAGCCTATCTTGTTGAGTTTACTATAGGCTTTCCATCCGTCTGAGTAAATTGTGGATCCTTTCAAAAAGTGCCTCTCGATCAGGGGTATTAGCATCTCCTTGTTATGATTCTCAATGGGATAGAGTATCACATTGATAGTGCTTTGTTCAACCAGCCCGAAAATCCAAACTCTCATTCCTCTGGTACTGCGACGGTTATATTTACATCTCCTGCCGAAGAGGCTTTCATCTATTTCGACTTTGCCCCTGAGCATCTCTCCTTCGACGTAATACAAGTCATTGACAAACTTCTGCATATGTCTCGTCGAAAGTTCACCCAATCCACAGATGTACATTTGTAGTCCATGCCGCTTGCAACAGAGCATTGTCTCAGAGATGATTGTGAGATCCACTCTCTGATAAAGACCAGGATATCCCTTACATCGAAGTGGCTTCCTTCGAATACGGAGTATTTTTTAACGCTTTACGTCTTTTCATGCTGCCAAGTTACCAATCCTCGGTACCTCCAAACTTTTCCTCCTTTCTTTTTTTTTTGTTTTCTATAGCTTGGCAGGGCTTGGCATAGTTCGCATAACATTCTCTTAGCGATCAGGTTATGGTTCTCCAGCCATCGGTATAGAGGAGCATTGTCTTGTGCAAGGAGTAGAATAAAATTGAAAGGATTCTTCCAACTAAAAAAAGTCAGCATCCGAAGGATCTCGAAGTCTCTTACTCCAAAGCATGATTGACGATTAGCAGAGTTTCGATCTCCGGCAGCAAGGAAGTGATTTATTAGGATGCGAAACATGGTTATTTATAGCTCAAGAGCTCATATGAGGCCCCATAATGAAATCAAATAAATAATCATATTTGACAGTATGCACATTAAATTTTCCCCCTTCCTTATCATATCCACTCCCACTTTAAGTTTCAGATATAATTTACTTACCCCCTCCTGGTATAGTGGTTCTCTGTTCTATTTGTAGGGCTGATTTGAGATATTCCTATTGTACAGTTTGTAGCTCTTTCCTTCTTCAAACAGTTTGAACAGTGCCTCAAAATGTCAGAATGCGGCCCTGTCTCGTCAAAGTCCCATGAGCGATACCCAGTCTATGAGCACTGCTGGACTTAAATCCATTCACGAATACAAAAGCTGCAAATCTATTCTAGTGCTTGAGGTTCTCTTCCCAAAATAATTTCCTTATTTTCCGTGGCCATCTTTTGGTATTTCCGATAACGTCTTGAATTTCGGTCCGTAAGATGAATATATTATGATTTCTCCATGATATTATACTAATCAGTGGAAGGTATATTGGCCTAAAATTGTATTTTATAGATGTTCGAGAGCAAATCCCAGTATAAAGATTTCAGTAATGATGAAGAAGAAAAAAATGCTGACAACTTGGGGATGGGAGGAGCTTCGTGTATTCAGCGAAAATTATCAAGCTGGTTGGATAATATGGTGACCTTGGCGTCTCTGCCATGGGATCCAGCTCTTTCACAATTATGCCAATATTTCGATGACATTGGCTATATCTTGTAATAGGATACCACTCACATCCTTGCTTGCAAAGTCTCTGTGGAGGAGGAAAAACACACACACCCCCCAAAAAAATTTGTTTAATGAAATGCACTGCTACTGTGTGGAGGTAATGAGCATTGCCTGTTGGCTTGTTCCTCAATACCAGGATATTGGGGTAACCTCGCTAGTCATAAGGACCGCTAGTCATAATGACCGCTATTCATAAGGACCGCTATTCATAAGGACCGTTATTCATAAGGACTGCTGTCCATAACGCGTGACTGAATGAATGAGCGGTTCTTAATAAATAGCGAGCAGACCCGAGGATATTCACATTCAACATGAATGCCGATGTGTGGAGAATATTTATGAGAAGTATCTGAGCTTCTTGTCCAAACTGGTAGAGAGTGCTGTTTGCGACCAGCTTCATCTTCACGTGGGCGACTATTCCCTCTTTCCTCTCTTCCAGTCGGCGTACAGGAAAAATCACAGCACTGAAACTGCTTTGTTGAAAATCAAGAATGACATTCTTCTCAATATGAACTCACAACAGGTTACTCTCCTTGTGTTGTTGGACCTGAGCTCCACCTTCGACACCGTTGATCATGCAGCCCTCCTAAGACGTCTGCAAACCAAGATAGGTGTTTCTGGACGTGCTCTGGAATGGTTTCGATCATACTTGCTTGGTAGGAGTCAGCGAGTAACTATCCGTGGCTCCCAGTCTGAGAGGTTTGATCTGCAATGCGGTGTTCCTCAGGGATCCTGTTTGGGGCCCCTACTCTTCTCTATCTACACATCAGACCTGTTCGATGTCCTTGAGAAATATCTCCCATGTGCCCATTGCTGCGCCAATGACACTCAGCTCTACTTTTCGTTCAAGCCTGATGGTGATGCAAGTGAAAGAGAAGCTGTTGCAGTGATGGAGTCCTGTCTCAGTGATATTCGAACTTGGATGATAAAGAACAGATTATACTAATCAATGATGATAAGACAGAGTTCCTCATCAATGGCACACGGCAGCAACTTCAAAAGATCAACATCCCACACATCAGGATCGGAGATGCTGATATCGTCCCCGCAAGCCATGTTAAGAACTTGGGTTGCATGTTTGATTCAAATATGAACATGGATCAACATGTCCTGATGACATGCAAGGCAGCCTTCTTCCAACATCCGTAGAATTCGCAAGTATCTGGACCAGAGATCATTACTCACACTCATCCATGCTTTCATCACCAGCCGCCTGGATTACTGTAATGGTCTGCTCTACGGTGCCACTGCTACCCACATTGAAAAACTTCAGTGAATTCAAAATGCAGCTGCCAGACTTGCCACACGTTCACCCAAATTCTGCCACATGAAACCAATCCTCCGTCAATTGAACTGGCTACCTATTAGGTCAAGGATTCACTTCAAGATTCTTCTACTCACCTTTAAATGTATCCACGGTCTCGCCCCTTCTTACTTATCTGAACTCATAACTATCAGTCAATCCCAGTACTCTCTCCGCTCCTCACAAGGCACCATGCTGAACTATCCATCTCTCAAGATGCTGCCCACACTTGGTGACAGAGCATTTTCAACTGCTGCTCCCAAACTGTGGAATCAACTACCCCAAATTCTCTGTAACCAACAATCTCTGGATGTCTTCAAAAAGCTTCTCAAAACTCACTTATTTCGTTAATAACATTGTAAAGCGCATTTGAACATATATATATATGGAAAATGCGCTATATAAATACATTATTATTATTATCTTACATAAAAGTCATTTATACATGTACGTACAAGGCTATCTAAGATAACCTTGTACTCATACATAGCTTTTCCTGTTAGATTTTCTACTATAGGTGCTGTGTGCATTAGCCTGGATTAGTCCAGGCTACATCATACCAGAGACAGGGGAAAATCAACACTAGCCTATACAGTCAAAATGCCTCTTAAACAAATACAGTAAAACTAGACTAATTTAGGGTCACTGGAAATAAATATACTTAAAATTCATGATTGGCTTAGGTTTTCAAGATATTACAATTTTCATATTTCATGTGTAATATATATGGATCCCATGCTGTACATACTACATTTTAGACAAAGCTTGTTAATAATTCAAAAAACTCTTGTCAGAATGAAATTTGCATTACAGATTTAAAGGATATCAAGTTTATTTTGAGTAAATTCTATGACCTGCTTTCAAATATTATTCATGCAACAATGCATGAATTATAGTTTCACATTTTGACAAATCAAGTTAAAAAGTTTGCCTCTACCTCATAATTAATTCAGAACACATGAACTGATGTGCCCTAGAATCTCAGCTGCAATGCACCGTGACAGTGGCAGTTGTTGAGTTCTGAATTAATTGCTTGTAGGTACATATTTTCTTGCCTTCATTTTTCAAAAAAGTCATACCATTATTCATGCATTATTGTGAGAATAATATTTGAAAGAAGGTAATAAAACTTAACTCAAAATAAATCTGACATCCTTCAACATTGCAATATGGAAATTTCAGTCTGATACGAGTTTCAACTTTAGATTTATTAACAAGTGAAAGGGCTTCTTGATTTTTCCTTACACCAGTATGTACAGCATGAGGACCCATCTTTATTGCACATGAAATATGAAAATTGTAATGTCTTGAAAACCTGATCCAATCAGCAATTTTGATTGTTATATTAAAGGCATGTTTTATTTAAGAGGTAGAAAATTTTTGAAAAATTGTTGACTAGTGTAACTATTTAAATCCTTATTTTTCATACTGGAAACTCAAATTTGTAGTATAGTATATTTGAAAAGTACCTGAATCAAGTCATAAAAATATAAGTAAATTCAACAATGCTTGTATGGAATTTGGGGTTTCTTTTTGACTAATGCAACAGTATGTTTGACAGTTGACAGAGTTCCACATAGACATGGGCCTATGAGTGCATAAAAGTAGATTTACCATAGGGTCTGTAAATGCCTTCTCCAGCACTCCAAATTTAAGTGAGATGATGACAAAACAAAAAAGTATTAATCTAATTTTGTTATGTCTGTCAGTGTGAATGTTGACAAATTAAGGCTTGTTGACAAGAGCATAAAACTTTTAGAGAAATTGGAAGCTCATCAGATGATATCACTGATTGCATTGAATTCAGCCTTTTCAGGCTAGCAGGTGAATGTAAGCATCTCATTAGATTCCTGTTGTGTACTAGTATATTTACAGGTAGATAGAGAGGGGTGGAGGGATGGATTTTGAATGGTAGAGACTAGAGCTCTAGCAACTACAAATGTGCTCTCTAACATCCATTGATCACCACATCATGTTGTTGTGCTGGTCTTTGTTTTCTTTTTATTTGTTTGTTTGTTTAATTGTTTTGTGTGTTTTGGTTTATCTCTATACTCGTGAAATATAAGAGTAAATATCTATCTCAGAGTTTAACCTGGAATACCAGTGAATAGAATAAAAAGTGTATGATAGTTGAAGATCAAGAAACAATGTTTTTAATAAGAGGTAATCAGTTCAAGTGAAACCATGCAGCTGTGAGAGAGAAGCCCTGGCCTGCTTCCTATTTTTTCCCCCCACAAGCAAGATTTCCACATACATCATTGCACATCAGTTTAACATACAGAATAACAACAACTACGAAATATGCAGTGGTCAGTGATGACCACTGGCTTTAGTAGTTAATCTTTCTAATCCTGTGTGGGGAGCTCACAGGAATTTTTAGTTGTAGCGGAAAATAGAGATTATTGAGAGAAGGGATGGGGTTTGTATATCCATATTTTTGTAAGAGTGTTTAATCAGTTACAGTGATATTTGATGTTGATTTAATATCAACTCTAGCTTGGTAGGGCCTATGGTTTACTTTTTGTTGCAGGCAACTGTCATAATGTAATCTCTCTCTTTCTTTTCTCTCTCTCTCTCTCTCTCTCTCTCTCTCTCTCTCTCTCTCTTGATCTTTCTCTCCCCCTCCTCCCCTCTCCCCCTCTCTCCCCCACTCATTCTCTGCTTCTCTCTGCTTCTATATCTCTCTCTCTCTCTGTAGTTACATGTATCTATCTTTGTTCTCACTCTCAGTCTCTCTTATATCTTTCTTTCACCCTCCTCTCCCCCTGTAATTACACAATATTATTTTCCCTCATTTTTTCTCTTGTGCTATTACAATGATCATCGATTCTGCTTCTAGGAATTTGTAATGATATCTATGCAAGAATATTTAGACTGTGGTGACCATGTCAAGGTAATGCTTCAGAATATTCCCAGCTGAGTACTTTTATTAAAAGGTAAAGGTTCATTTCCTAGTTCTACATGTAGCATGCTCCTGAATCATGATGCTTTGATGTTATAGCCAGTTCAAACCAGGAAATCCTGAAAATTCCATATTGGGAAAACAAGAAAACAAGGCCATGAAAAATGGCATGAATATATGGCCTGATCGTGCTAAATCTGCTTAAATTGCTCCGAGATCAAAGCTCATTGCTTTCCCTTGAAGGTAGTCTGTTAATGATGTTTAACTTGCTTGTCATCTGATCATTTAACATTGATCAACAACACTCAAGACTGTTGACAGTGCGGGTCGTTAAAGATTTCACTTCATTTATCTAGCCTAGTCCGCTGATGATATCAAAAACTTTGCTGACACTATAGCTTAATCAAACAGTTCAGAATATCTAGGGTTGTTTTTTGTTTTGGGGTGATCTGCTCACTCTTTCCCTGGACTGATTGAGGACTGGTAATGATTTTGTGTGTTGGCAGTATTTGAGAGCTGTCTACCACGATGAGATTTGTCATCCTCTTAGTAGCTTGTGTGGCGGTATGCTCTGCCTCTGGCTGTAAATGTAAGTTACTCAACAAGATAAAAGTATATATATATGTTTAAGTATGATACTTTTATGTAATTTGGTAAAAAGTTACAAGTGAATCAGGCCTACCTCATTGAGTTTTAATGACAAAAAAAATATATCTGGGCCACGTCTTATAAAAGAGTTGTGATGGAATACAAATAATTTGCAATTGATATCAATCGCGATTAATATCAATTCCAAATTATTCGTAATCAATCGCAACTCTTTTTATAAGATGTGGCCCTGAACATTCATTTGATGTATTCTGTGATGTATATCAGTTCCAATGTATAAGAAAATAGACAATACCCTCTAGATTTTGATAGCAATATCACTCTCTATTTAATTAGCTTGAATAATGATCATTTGTAGCAGTAAATAATGCACTATTGCTTGCTTTTATTTCTGTGTTTCTATGTTTATATGAAATTTACTTTCAGATTTGTACCTCAGTGATGTCAGTAGTTTTTTTTTAATGCATAATTGATTTTCATTATAATGAGAGAGAGAGAGAGAGAGAATGAGAATGAAAAGAAGGATGGGGAAGAGGTGGCACATAGGGCCTATATAGTGTCCTATGGTTTGATGTACACATCAAATCACTGTACCACTTTCAGATTGGCAAAAATATTTTTTTTTTACTAATACTATTTAACATGAAATTGATTATTGATCTGTCTGAATATGAATGTAAAAAAGAATGCCCCTGCAATTTTTTAGAAAAATTAGCAATGATTAATTTTGGAGAAAGAAAAGGGGAAAAATGGTGTTGATCGATTTGCAATAAACATTCAATAAATACCTCTGTATGGATGAGTAGAAAAAAATTTGGACTTGTTCACTTGCATTTTTATGTAAGCTTGTTTTCATTCTAAATTTAACCAAACCTACTTTCCCCTAGGTTGTAGCTTGTCACATGCACACAGAAGCCAAATGCATGTACCTGTTATTCACTTTCAGAATTAAAGCAAATAAAGCAACAAAAAAAAAAAGAAGTAATAAACCCAAACAAAACAAAACAAAAAGAAAATGAAATGCTTTATATACACACTGTACATGCATATGAGTTGTACTATTAAAAAAAATCATCATAATTTAACCATTCCATTCACCATATATGTTTAAAAATTAAGAAGTGGTCTGAATGTCTAGTAAATTGTTATTTATAGACCTGTACTATTGAAATAGAAATGTAACTTTCTTCAAACTTACTGGTTATCAGTCAGACTTCAGAATGTGTCATTGTTGATTTTTTTTATGTTTCAAAGTCCATTATCATTGAAATCATGTTAAATTGTACAAATAGAATTATATATATATTTAACAAAAAGAGTAATAACCACATTTGGTCTTATCTTGACCATGGACTCGGCAATGATGAAAGACTCATTATCTGATTGTACTCTTTATGACAAAGTAATGATATTTACTCAAATACTTTTGACGGCACATGAAAGCCTTGAAATGTTGATATATAGCCAGGAAATTTGCATACAATATGTAATGACTGCTGCCAACTTTGAGTATCAATATTATTAAATACCAAAGTTAGATGTATGTACAGTACAGATTTTCACTACAATAAAAGTTTTTTTCAAAAGCCTTATTCAAATCTCAGGCCCAGGGCCCTGTTTCATAAAACTTGTTATCAATAACAAGTTACGATAATTGATACAAGCTATGGGAATTCTTGCTTTTTATTTACTGAGAGCAGATTTGTTACAGAGCTTAGGAAATTGTTTTGATAACAAGTTTTATGACACAGCTAGGGTCCACGTCTTAGCGTCTTTACAATATTTTTGTCATTCTCAACACTACAGATGACTTCGATTTTCCTGCAAGTTGTGAAGATTCATGGATTCTCCTTATTCGCACATTAACACTTCTTACTTATATAATAATTGTTATTGTTATTTTGTAATATAATTTTATTATAATTATTTATTATTATTATTATTATTATTATTATTATTATTATTATCAATCATCATCATCATCATCATCATTATTGTTGTTAACATTACAACCATAACAGCTAGTTCAGCTTCTGCAGATCTTCAAGCCTTACCTGCCTCTTACAAGAGCCATCAGAACCATGTCCTCTTTGGTCAGCTGACAGCCTGTCCCCGGATCAATGAGGTGCTGTCGGACAGCCTGCGCTTTGTCCTATCATCAGAAGAGGAAGTCAATGTTGTTCTCTTAAACGAGTTGCTCGGTGATTTTCTGTTCGTGTAAGTTCACTTCAGAACAATTCTTAAAGGAGAATGAAACCCTGGGGGAAAAATCTATTTTAATGAAAAGAGAGGATAGAGAGAAGCAATTTAAAAAAAGTTCCATCAAAATCGGTTATGAAATGAGAAAGTTATGACAGTTTGAAAAGTCTCAATTTACTTTCTATGGCGATCCTCAAATTGGCAATGTTGCTTCAAAGTGACAGGTACAACTCTCCATATGTTTTGTACACAAAATTTCATATTTTCGCCATTATCTCTCAAGTTGCAGCTTAGTTTGCTGGCACAAACCCTGGTCAGTCATAAAAGAGTGTCTGCAGTGTGAGACTACAATAGGCCATGTACTATAGCTGTTCCTGACACACCCAGAAGGTAGCTGGATTAGGCTTCTCTCAAGGCACAATGATTTGCTGATAAAGTGTCAAATTAGGGTGTGTGCTTGCAGACTAGGTGCAGCTTGTCTCCTTCTTAGCTCAAGATATATCAATGGGAAAATGTACTTGACACAATATGTGTTGAGTTCTCAAAAAGACAAGCAGCATCTTTAGAGATAATGGAGAAAATATGAAATTTTGTGTACAAAACATTTCCAGAGTTGTACTACTCCACCTGCCATTTTGATGGAAAATTGCCATTTGAGGATCGCCATGGAAAGTAAATTGGAACTTCAAACTTTCATAACTTTTTCATTTCGTAATCGATTTTGATGGAACTTATTTTAAATTGCTTCTCTCTATCCTCTCTTTTCATTAAAATGGATATTTCCCCAGGGTTTCATTCTCCTTTAATTGTCAGTTTAAGGTTGATAAATTTTACCCTGAAAGCAGGTGCTGATCTAGGATTTTGTATAAGAGGAGTCACAATCAGTATTCAGAAAATTTTCTGACAAGCGAAAAAAAAAAAATGGTCATCACATTTGGGGGTGTCTTTTTACTCCAAATTCTCTGATAAGCAACAAAAAAAAATGATCATCACCTCAAAAGGAGGGGGAGGGAGGCTGCAAATTTGGATTTTGTGTACTTAATGTGTATACAACTTGGGATTCAAAAGGGAGGGGGATGGGCTGTGTTTTTTGTATAATCTATTCCAACTGTATATAAACGAAATTTATGATCTATGTGTACTGCCATTTCTACCAAATTTTGTATCTATGGATATTTCAAAATTAATATGCTATAATGCCTGTATACTGTCAAAGTCTTAACGCTTGTCAAGACACAGTTGACATAGAAATGTACAGATGAGCATTGGTCTAGTCCAGTGGGTAAGTCAGTGGACTTTGGATTATTAAAATGGTATGGTTTGAATCCCTGCTGTGGCACTAACATCCTTTGGCAAGGTATTAATCCTCCTTTGCCAGTCTCGAATCAGGTGAGGTAAATTGATACCCACTAGTAAATACCCTGAACGTCCAAGTGCACTTCATCATTTTAGTTTGGCTAAAGCTGGGGGTAATGGTTGTACAAGTACAACATACAAATGCTTTGGCAACAATTGCTCTGCATTATTTATTTTTTTTTTTTACACAAACCAAATTGCAAAATTTCAACCCTGGACCAAACACTTTAGCCCTAACCCTAAGAATTATCTCAAAGCTCAATTACAACCATAACCATAACCCTAACCATCATGTACATATACCAAATTGCAAAATTTCAACCTTGGACCAAACACTTTAGCCCTAACCCTAAGAATTATCCCAAAGCTCAATTACAACCATAACCGTAACCCTAACCATCATGTACATGTACATATATCTTTGATGATATGAAGCCCAGAGCAATTGTCGCAGATGTCTGAGCACTAATATGATACTTAAAAGTGGTGTAGAGTATGTTTTGACAGTAGCTGTACTAAATGGACATGTTGTTGTTAAAATTGTTATTATTATTATTATGCTGATGATTGTAATGAAGATGATGATGATGATGATGGTGGTGGTGATGGCTATGATATTAGTGATGATGATTATGATGTTTGAGAGCATTTTTTAAATTTCATGTTTTCTTAATAGACCTGCTACTGACTATATTGGCATAGTCACATTCCAATACTACGTGGAAGATGATGAAGGTCGCAGCAAGCCAGGCACCGTGACCATCAACATCAAAGCCCAAACTGTCTCGCCGTCCATCGATGTGGCAACACATATCATCGGTCTCGAAGACGGTGACACCGAACTGGACTTCCAGATTGATAATGCCGAGGATGAACGTTGGAATGACCTCTCTGTCGCCATCTGTAGTTGTGCCAGTGATATCATTTGCAGTAGTGAGGATGGTGAGTTTGATCCTTTCCAAACTCTGTGACTGTTTTAATGAAGAATGGTACCAAGCTGCTTGTTGGACACAGGAAATTCTAAGTTTACAAGGCCAATCTTATCTCACAAGTTAAATTTTCCTACCTGACAAAAATATTTGTTCTCATTTATCATATTTTTTTTCTTCACTTAATGTGATTTGTTGTTTTTTTCATCAAAGTTGATGTCATAGAACTATTATTTGCATGATTATACTTAGTTTCATTGGCACATGTATACTGTACTAGGCTCTTTTTGTCATTTTGTTTGTAAAAATTGTAAGTTTTACTTATTTTCTGGTAGTACATGTAAGTGAGCTATATTGTATACTACATATATTTGTTGACTCTAAGGTTGAGAACTGAAAAAGCAAAAGAAATTTTAAAAAGAATTGTTTTGTCCTTTGACATCTTAATATTGGTGTGTTTTGATTGGAAGGCTGTCATTGTCACTTGAGTCTACCTGATGGATGGCAAATCTTCAATGGTGATCAGCAATTGACCCTAGAAGAGCTTCAGTTGTTGAGCCCCAGTACTGTCAGAAACTTGGTCTTGAGGTAGGTTAAGGTAGTAACGGTTGCATGGTCTAGTGGGTAAGTCACCAGACTATGGATCCCGAGGTACAGGGTTCATGTCCCTATCTGCCATATCACTCACATTCTTTGACAAGACTTTGAACTACATTTGCCACTCTCTACCCAGGTGTAGTAAATCATGGATACCTGGTACATGTAGGCTGCATTTTGTTGCATACTGTCATTGCCAGAAGGAGGGCAGCTTGGCTAAAGCCATGGTAACATTGGTACTTTATAGGCATATTGAGCATCTTGTAGGATGGATACATACACAATGTAAATGTAACTATAATCATTATTATTAATGTTTTTCTATTGTCAGTTTGCTCAGTACCACCCTCTTTCCTATACGTAAGATTATTTATTCAATCTCCTACAATTTAGGTTCTTACTTATGAAATTGTGTTTTCAAGAGAATAATTCTTGTACTGACTGGTTGCTCTCTATCTTTTCACTCTTTTGTATGTGTTTGTGCCAATGGTGCTGTTATAATAATAATCCTCATATATGTCGCTCTGTCTTCAGAGCTGTTCCTTCGTCTGCTGCCCAGAGATGTCTGGAACTCCATGTCATAGACCCAAACAATGAAGAGGATCCATCGATGTCCAAGAAGCAACTCAATATTCATATTCATCCCATCAACACGGCCTTCATGAAACCACAACCTGTTGCCTCCGAAGTAAGGTGAGGTATAAGAAATTTCATGCTTCATGCTGCAATGACTTACTTAGATCAGTTCTAGAGAAAGACATTTGTGTAGAAAGGTTCCAAAGCTTCCATAGATGATAGAGAGTCCTGAGGAAACTTATCCAGTCAGTACGAGTATGCTGGTGCCTGTAGTAGTTGCATCATGTTTTGCTACACCCGTAAGGCTCACTCACACATGCTGTGGTAAACCGCCTAAGAAAAAAACCCCGAGATTTTTGTGTATTAAATGGATGGCAAGTGCACTGTAAAAAATAACTGTAAAACTAGAGATTTTTTAGCCCTTGAAATTACAAGTTATTGCCGTTATTTTAATTTTACAGTCTTTTCCTGTGTTGGTTTACCGAAAATCCGGAAATCAGCATATATTTACATAATTTTATTGTAAATTTGCATAATAAATATATGCTGATTTCCAGTTAAAAAAAACTGTGGAAAAACTGGCATTCCCGGCATCCTGATTGCCAGGAAATTCCTGAGAAAAAACGGCAAAATTTATTACACTATGGGAATGCATGATACAACAAAGGTCCTACGTGTACTGACTTAACCTGTGTGTTACATGTACACGTATAAGATACAGATATGGGAAGAACAGTACGCTTTAAAAAAAAAAACATTTTTTTTTTTTTAGGCAGTTTACCATTTCATATTTGAACAAGCCTTTAAGATATTTGAAAAGGGGGAAGAGATCCCCTCTTCTGTATCTTAATATTCTTATTCCACATGTACATATATACTAGTCTATCGTTTCTTGTTGTAAAATGGATAGTATGGTTTCCATAAATGGTATATTATTTCAATGTACACAAAGGGTCCTCTTTTTTTCTGGTGGGAAAGTGTAAGTTGTTTTAATTTGATCATCATTTTGATGGGCTGTGAATTTGATATCTTAATTGACACTAATTAGCATTTTGATCCTCTGTACAACATTGTTGTTTCATATTTTGAGGTTATTAATTTTGTCATCGTATAATGTTCCATTTCCTACATGTATAATTGAACTGTAGAAAGAGTAGTACCGCAGAAAATAAGTCTGATTTGACCATTTTGAATGGGCATTTCAACATCTCTATTTTACCCTTCATGCCAAAGTATGTATCAGTACAAGCAGAGGCATATATTTTTTTTTTGTATGTGAAAGGATGACATTCATGTGTATTACTGGAAAAGTAGAAACTTTTGCATGAATAAAACTGTCTTGAAATTTCCTGTGTGGTCCAGATTCACCAATTTTCCATGCTGCGAAATAATAGAATGAGAATTACAATATTGATTTTCTTTGCTATTCAGACAGTTTCTTGTGCAAAAAATTGCTGTTGTTAACAACATGCAAAAGTTTTTGGTCATGAAAGTTGCTTGTTTACAGTTCTGGTAATATTTTCATGAAGTTTTCATAATTCAATCTATTCTGATCAACTGAATTAATTGTTTTTTAGAACCCAGGCACCTATGGGTGAAGTCCCTAAGTCTGGCCCAGTGAACCTGACGACCAGTCAGGGAAGGCCCTTTGTATTCCATGATCTCAGAGTGGTGGATCTGGATGGCATCATGGGGACGTATGTGGTGACCGTTCGTCTTGATCAAGGTGGCGTCCTGTGGGTCAGGCAAGATCTCAGAGAGGATGTGGTGTTTCTTCCACTTGTAAGTTCACAGATAGTTCTAGACAACCGTGAAACCTGTATATAGAGACCACTCAATGGAGACAAGAAAAGTGGACCCTATAGTCAGGTAGTCTTTAAGTACAGGATCCTTTAATACAAATTTCAGTGAGATACACTGTTCAAGGGAAATGTAAAAACATGTGGCTTGTATAAACATGTGGTCTTTCTATGCAGGTGGTGGCTAAAGCAGTACTTACAGTGCTTGTATAGATATCCAATGCAATCTGGGATTTTGTAGACTTTCAGTATCTAGTTGCCTAATCAAAGGAGGGCACCTATGATACTTAAGAATAACGTATCTGTAGTCAATGTTTTTGTTAATAATCTTTAGTTATTGATATTTTCATTACCACTCTTGTTATTTTTGTTCTTGTTTCCACCTGTATTATATTTGTTTGTTTTGTTTTTCGGTTTCAGTCAGAGGAAATTCACCCTGAGGATATATCACCTGACAAGGTTTATCAGCTCCTTCACCGCTTTGGTACTTTCAGGTCAGGATATAGACGTTTTGACCTGGAAGCAGACAACAATGGGGCCAAAGAGCTGAGATTCGCCGGTAATTATGTAGGTTTTGCTTAAATTGCTTGGTGTTTGAAGGTCTTTAGAGCATTGATATTACACAAAACTAGGAATAACTAGCCCTAACTTTATTGTAGTCATCAAAATCTTTTTTTTTTTCCCCAAGGCATCCTACATTGTATGAATATGAAGACCTGCATATAAAAGTTAAATAGATGCTTCAAGTTCTCGTAGATGCATGAGACCATTTGAGCCAAGTTTCTTCAGTACCACAGGTGGATGTGTTTTCAAGTGTAGGAATTCAACCAGTAAAACCATGGTTTTAGCAGGCCTAGTGCTACGGTACAATTTGCATCTCATTAACCCCTGGTTTGTTTTGAATTACCAACGGACTTCTAGCTCAATGCGTGCGTGTGGTCATCACAATGGCAAAACAAGGAACTTTAATTTGCGCCTCTATTTTGGCGATTTATGAGCTGAAACTTCCCACATGAACTAATTTGTAGTTATAAATGATTGTCTACAAAAATCCTGAAATATGATGACTGTTTTGTCGAGTTATAGCAACATTTTGAAATGAAAACGTCAAAAAACTATGTGTCTATTTTTTTCTGACACAAGTCTACCCCTGCATAAATATTCATGAAACTTCATTTCCTTATTCGGGGGTGTATATTCCTTATTTAGACAAAGTTTCGCTGATGCGACTTCTTTCTTTGCAGAGATACTACGTCTTTTTCACACGATATCTTGCAGCAATTTAGAGCAGCAAATTGTGCGCAGTGATGCCAAATTCACGATCTGCACATACGATATTCATGAGTCAGTCGTAGTCAGCTCATTCATAGATTGCTCATGCGCATGGCCCATGGAGCACTTGGGGCACTCACGCACAGAGCTCGGCCCTACACAGATTTCAACACATGGGACGTAGTTGTAATATTTTTCTGTTATGTCAGCCTCGGCGATCTGACACCGAGATCCTTTTTTTCTGACACAACTCTATGCGGAAAATTCACCTCAAGTAAATACCATACGATTATAGAAAAATGTACCCTAAAAATGATTCATGACAGTGATTTTCTTGCGAATCTAGCCGAAATGAGGAATTTTAGGAGAAGTTTAACAGGTAAAATTTTCTGTTTGTAACCGAAGAAATATCACTAAAATTTCATATTTTCCGTTGGTCGAGCTTTGATTTTGCAGTATTGTTGTGAAAGATACATCTACATTTAATAATTTTTCGAACTTTATGTTTACAAAAAGTGGTGTTTAATACATTATTTTTCAGCTTGCATTTGTAAACAACTTTATGTAAATCGTGGGAAAATGCAAGAACTGGTGAGGTCAAAGGGGGTCAACTCAATGGACAATCGCTCGCTAATTATAGGGCTAGTCCCCGACTGTTAGTTGAGCATTCTATTCTTGAGAAGAGAAGATAGTCAAAAATAACTACAGAACTTAACAGACTAAAGAGTAGACTCCAAGTGATAATATGGTAGTTGCAATAGAAATTGTGCTTTGTTTTTCAGAATTTGTGCTTTTCAGAATCTATGTTTGGGAGGACAATGATCCCAGTAGAAGATATTATATTAACTGATCTTTATGGGTATGGAAATTGTTATTTTGCTGTTTTCTGTGTGGTTGTATTCTTTACCTCCAGTCTATCAGGATCAACCGTGCAAAGGGTCATATCTTAAAGTGTACCAATCACCTAAAAATATAATTTGTGTACAGGTAGAATGTATAAAATCAACCTCAAAACACTTAACCTGGCCTGCTATGGGTTAATGGTTAAGGAGTATGAAGAAAATGAAGGAAAACATAAAACCCCTCGCATGGAGCCCAACTCCAAGTTTGGTTCCATGCAGACCCTTATTCTATGCGATCATGTACAGATGCGTCGACTAATCTCCTCACAAGTCGCTGTATTGTTTATTGGGAGTGTATTTCAACTTGCAATATCTCTTTATAGAATTAAGATTTGAAGCTCATATTTTGAATATAGTATATCAACAGAGAACCCCTGACATACAGAACAAAATATTTTTGGGTGATTGGTACACTTTAAATCCTAATCCTGATAAAGCTCCATTGAATGTCCGATGCAGCAGGACCCATAAGTATGCACGATAGGAATAAATGAAGAATAAGATGAGCAATTATTTGTATTCTTATGCAATCAGGTTCTTTTGAGGGTATCAATGAAGTCCTGTCCACTTTGACCTTTGTACCCTGGTGTTCTGATTGGCCTGTTCCACCTTCATGGCCTGTACCGTCAAAGAGCTGGATGATCCCCACTGATGGTGATGATCTACACCACCCTACCATCTGGCCACAATGGTAAATTCTGCAAAAGGGAAAGTGGTCTGAAAAGGAACATATTTTTTAATGATGGTCTTTCACTGGCTATGTAGTGATGGATATACTTATCTTCATACCTGATAGGCATTTCTTGACTTATCTTGCAGATTTTATTGACATGTTGGTTTATTCACTTGACATTCAATGGAAAGGTTGAAGGTTCAGCATTGATTTCCCTTTGGCAAGAGTTAATCTTCATTTGCCATCCCTTTTCCCCAGGTGTAAATAGGTACCTGATATGCCATATATCAGGTAATTATACATACATGTACATATCTGATTACTCTGCTCGGGGCTAATAATGGGTGTAATAATACTGGAGCAGTAGGAGCTTCACTGCGTGACACACACAAGTGCTACATGTATATAAGCAGCCACTGTTAGTATTGTTATAGTTTGTATACTAGTAAAATTCATTTGTGATTTCTATCCCTGCCTTGTAGTAGACCTTATAAAATGTCCTCTCCCTGCCCCCACCAGGTACCCCCGGTTCTGGTATCCATTCCCATCCTCCCACTGGTCCTGGTGGCCCCGCGTGTTACCCCCCTGGTGGGTGTCGGCATCCTGTTCTAACTGGACCAGTACTGTTAGGATGACGGTCCTGGAGGTCCCAGCTCCTCTAACCTGCCAAGAATCTGGAGAAGCTCCATCTGTGAGTAAGTGGTCTGCTAGTATCTCAGTCAACGCCAGTGGGAAGGCCCCCAAGAGCCTAGTTACAAGGTGAGTCTGAACAATTTTAAGGGCATTCTCATGAGAGGAAATTTTTACTAAATAAATGTATATAAATGTGTAAAGAATAGATGGATAGCAAAAGGGGTGTATACAGTTTATATAGAGCTATATGATCAGTTTTGCTTGTCCAAGGGGGGGGGGGGGGGAGTTGTATAATCCAGAAATCCATGTTTATTCTCTCAAGGTTAAAGGGCAATGCAACCTCTTTACAGCTAGCTTATTTAGGGGAAAGCAAAACATTGAGAGAAAATGATAATTGAAAGTTTGAACATAATCACACAATATAAAGTTATGAATGTTTGAAAGTTAATACTACCATCCATTGGAATCTCTAGGAGTGTCAGTTGTCTTGCAAGTAACATTTCCCTCAGTAATCTATTATATACATTTTCACTTTGATGTAACATGCATTTTTGTATAGACTTAAGCCAGAGTTATCATGGTTTTAGTATTGTATTCAAAGTGTTCAACTTGTTATGGGTAGCATGTACAATTAGATGTCTTCACTGTTTAAGAAATAGTATATTCACTCATAAGATATTGAAAATGATATATATTTTCTATTATATACCGCATGTCTAGATTCTAGGCCTCTGATTGGTCAAATTTGCGGGCATGAAATTCACTACGGACTGCCTGGCGGTATGGTGAAAACTATTGACCGGGCATAGTTCTGCTCGCGCGTACAATGCAAATTTATGCCTTTATGTCTTTGTACGCGCGCGTGCGCGTAGCTATGGCAGTTTAGATATGTGGGCGCGCAGCCGGCACCATACATGTACACTGAACAAAATTTCGAAAGAGCAGTCGATGAGAATTATGTTACGGTACCGTATTTCATCTGTCTTTGAAATGAATTTCTGAGCTAACGAAGGATGCAGTATATAAAACAAATGTTGACTGCTTCTTTTTCGCGTCACAGTTAAAACCATGGTCCTCGGTGAGCTTGCAACTGTGCTATGCCCCGAGACGACAGTCAAGGGGCATAAGCACAGTTGCGAGCTCACCTTGGGCCATAGTTTTAACCGTGCCCCTCAAAGCAGTCAACATTTGTATATTATTTCATGTAAAAAAGCAGTTGAGAATTGTCCCATATTACTTCAGCAGTTATGAAAACAGTTGGTATGCACAAAGACACTTAACCCATTAGATACTAAGCCCCAGATACCCCAGGCTGGAGTCTGGAAAATATATGTTATACCAAAATCAAATCGGACCAAATGGGTTATAATTGATTGAACAACACCTGTTATTTGGTAGTGAATGTGCTCAGGAGAAGGTTACACTTTGAAATAAGCTATCCAGAGAAAGCTGAGAAGCTTAGAAGTGGAAATGAGCTCAATATGCATGGATTTAATCGTTCTCTTCTTTTCCCTCTAGCAATCACTTCACCTACTTCCAACCGGACTCACGTGCTGTCTTCATCGATACTATTAATTTGAGATCTCAACAGTATTATCTAGGAGAGAATGTCACTGTCAACCTGACTATTCCAGAATCCAACGTAAGAATTGGCTTCTCTGTGTTAGTGGAAATTGAGTAGATCCTCATGATAAAAGGGCATGTAGTGTACAGATAATTGATCTTCTATTGATTGCTCTTTGGTTGATAAAGAAATGTTTGCAAAAGCTGAAGACTTCTCCAACTTTGACAATGTACTTTTGATAAGTGGTAACATTAGATACAATTTTTTTTTCATACAAAAATGTATTTCATGATTTTTCATAACTTGGGTATTCAATTTGATTTTGTAATTGTAGATACATGTAGATACAAATAATTACTTTACACTCTCTGTCATGTTTATTTATTTATTGCTTAATATTATTATACTTCTTTGATCATAGGAAATTAATTTATTTACTACAAACTAATTAGGCTGTTCTACCTGGAATAGTACCTCTTTTCAATCAATTTGATTTTTAATGACATATCTAGTCACAAACATACTTCTTTCATCATGAAATTATCTCTTCAACTTCTTCCTGAAATATTCTTTACTCCAACACTAACCTTACATCATTTATGTTTAAGTGTATAGTTCACATCAGATTTTGTGGCCTGCTTTTTCTTGTAGTATGCAACTGTGGAATTTCCTTCGACTGGTCTGAACTACACTCTCTGTGAAACTGTAGAGCAGTGTAACGAACAGCTTACCAACATCAAAGTGACCTTCAAGAATGGTGTACAGGATGTCTGCCTTGTTGCTGTTCAGGTAAATGTGGAATAAGGATAATGCCTGAAAATGTATCTATCAGTAAAGATGTGTTTGATAGTAGTATAGAAAGTATTATACTACCAGTACCTGACATTGACTAGTACTACAATCATTTGGCTGAGCTCACATTTGATATTGGATGAAATTTCATTGAACTTTTATTAAACCAAATAGGGTTAGACCTTATATCACTATATTTAGAATAAGAGGAAAGATGACACTTGAAGGATGGAGTACATCACAGTTTGGGGTTCTTAATTTTCAGAAAATATTTATTTGAGGAACCGCTAATCAGTCGACGGTGAAAATACTAGTGAAGAAAGTTTTTGTAATGAAGGTAATACTGTGCACACAAATGTGGTGCGTCCATGAGGCTTCCATTGTTCCAGTGTTGCCACACATTGCACCAGTAGTGACAGATAATACACATCGCATCTGTGCTGCTCACTTTACATCTTTGTTGCATTACAGTTAAAAGGATAATTGTTCTTGTTGAGGGAAAACTTTGTCAGTATGAATTGGAAAATTATTTTGGCGTAGAATTAGAGCATCTATTCCTTTGTATATAAAGCACAGTGCCCTTTTGTTTCATCTTGGATCATCCGATCCTGTCACCAATTGAATACACACGAGAAAGAAGTGTCCATCTTCATCGATATAAAACTTCATCGATATAAAACTGAATATTTTTTTAGGTGCAAGACAATACATGAAAAATTAAAACATTATGCTGCCTCTTAAACTTTAAATATCAAAATAGATTTTTTTCAAAACTGTTCCTCTCCTCTCATATATTCATTTTTTATAAAAACCTACCCAATCATGCTCCATTAGGTTGACATGTACAAAAATGGCTCCTCCAAACTTCTGGACAGACTGGTTGTATGGGCTGTCAACACCACTCGCCAGTGTGCAGATGTAACCTCTGCTCATCCTGACTTTGAGCTGACTTCAAGAAGACAAGTGTCGATGAGACAAGGCTCTGTGAACAGTTCTCTTAATCTCCTCTCCAATTTAGAAGAAGAGGATGCTGTCCTGCCAGGTATTAATGTCATAATGATGTATTTCTACCCCTTACCATGTTTGAAGGCAGGACTTTGTTTGCCCTTGATCCAAACTGAAAGAAATACAGCTTTGCATCATCCCAGGGGTTGGTTTGAGAGGATTAAAGCAAAGTTTGCACATTGAAAGTATACATTGACATATTCATTGGTCCAGATTGGAAGAAATAGGTCCTCCCTGCATTGCAGGGGGTGGGTGGGGGTGGGTGAGATCTCGACCGTCGACTGCGCGATCGCGGCGAAAATCGGCATGCACGTCGCCCACAACGTAATCTACAAAACTGTATAGTTAAATGCTCCGAAGTAATTTCACATTAATTAATTATGCTAATTTAAGCATGAAATCAAAATTTTGCTCTAAATCATTAAATAAAGCTCAAAAAATGCTAATTTGTGGGATAGACATTCTTTCCAGTATTCTTAGCAAATATACTTGGAAAAAATTCGATATCAAAATTGATTTGTTATGTATTTTATTGTATTTAAAATTTCTTATGTATTTCTTTGTTTTTTTTACCTTTTGTTTTTTATTGTTTTTTGTATAAAATTTGTCGGGTACACTTTTGCGATCATAAACAGCATAAAACAAATTAATTTTAATCAGTAAATGTAAAAATATTCATAGATTTCTAAATTTTGGCTGAAAACACATTTTGTATTGAAATCATACATGAAATCACGTTTTTGAGCAATTTTTGGTTTGACGTGCAAGTACAAAATGTTGAGTAACTTCACAACCGCATGCCCGGACATCGCGAATTTGGTCTCAAAAGATGCGTGAGATTTGAGAGAAAAAAGTCATGAAACGCCGCGGCGACTGCTTTGCGCGTAGCGGATATATCGTGAGAAATGTCTAGGGGGGAGGATTCCACCCCCCCCCCCCGGCCCTTTTAGGGTTAAGACCAGCGCTCCTACACTAGATCATGAGAACTTTAACATATTCTGACACTCCTCCACGTATCACTTCCCCATTACTTCCAGTAGAGGAGTATTGCCTGGACCTAGCCATTAGACTATCACAATTCTGAAATATCCGGACCATCTTCTATTTGTGTCTTCTTATTACTCCCTAAAGGTATCCTGCATGTGATGTTGTATGCTGAACATGGTATCATCACCATGAAGGTACCCGATGGCTTGCGCATCTACTCTGATCAAATGGGGCAACATGAAGGCATCCCTTCCTACCTCTGTATCGCGGGGCCTGTTCCGATGGTGCTTGAAGCACTGGCTGCAGCACGATTCACACCATTTGAGTTCCTCTCTGGGCAGACAGTGGTGATGGTGGATTACAGGATGCCGTCAACTGCTTCTCAACTGCTTTCTGGCAATGGTGAGGAGTTCTCTTAGATACATGTATTCCATAACTAGACCTTGTATTGTCTTAATCAGTTTGATTTGATTTTCTGTGTCCTGAAGACATCATGAGAATGGTATGTGACTGTTAAAAAGAGTGATATTAACTGAAAGACGTCGGGGATAACACAGAAGGATAAAATAGTTTATGCAGTCTTTCACAGCGATAGCACTGTGACTGTCCAATGCATGCTGCGAGTTGGATCTTGAGCTCTTGTCATGAAACTGCACTTCAAGAGAAATTGGCTTAAATTGATTCTTAATCGATTTTCATGCAGGAGATGACTTGTTCGCATCAGGAGAACGTAAACACTGGAAAGCACAACACACATATGCACAACAATAGTGCCTGTCTATCTCTTCTACTTTCCTCTAGAAAGTTAATTTGTTTTCTATATCTTCCTTATACCGACATAAAGAAAGGGATACTGAAAACAAGAATTGGTGAACAAGTGGCAGCTCTGAGCATATGGTACTCGCTCTCAAGGTTCAAATGCTTGACCGAGAATGAAGGAAAGCACAGTTGGCTCGAAACACGAAACATTTATAACAAAAGGTTACATAATACAGCTGTAATACAGCTGTTTGTTACAGTATGTTCCAGTAATAAAAATAAATTCCATTAGTGTTCTTGATGACTAGTTTATTTCCTTCTCTTTCTTGGCTACTTATGCAGCTCTTTTGCATAGTGTACTGAATTCGTTTGGCAGATATCACCTACATGTAGTCTTGAATAATCTATAATTTTGATAAGATTCTGTGAAATGCAAAGCTCTGTCATTACCAGAACTCAAAATGATCTTTTATGTAGATTTACGGTAGAGCAGTCGTGGGCATTATTTATTTGGGCAAGTCCAATTCCTCTTCCAAGTCCTGTTTTGTCCCATACGTTATTGACCACATCTAAGATTTTAGTATATGAAATTGATTACTGTATCAAGCTGAAAACCCTTCTAGAGCTTGGATTAGACAAAATATCAACTTAAATGATATTTTTATTACAATTTACATGTATGTTCACGATTCCATAATACACTACTTGGTACCGTATGGGACATCCCTTGGACTTGCCCATTTAGAGAAAAGGGGAAGTAAAATCCTATATACTGCTGATTTTTATTCCGTTGTTGGTCTTATTTTGCTGCAGTTCAACCTTTCCGACGCACCCAAGTCAACATCGAAGTCCTTGGTAGGATGCTGCCTTACATGCCAGTGATCCTTCATCCTCAAGAAATGTGCGTGTCAGAATCCTCTAGTCTGTACATCAATCAGACAGCAGTCTTGAGGAGATTCAAGGAGGATGAGAGGGATACAGTTTCTGTCTCATCAGATTTAGGATCCATACAGCTAAACACCAGTCACAAAGCATTATGTAAGTTTCCTCAAAGAGTGGTGTATTCCTTGTGCAGGCCTAGAGTATGAACTTGTCCAGAGACAACTTTGAAAGTTGTTGTTTAAAGAGGACCCCCAAAACCAACTATATAAGACATTCAAATGGATAAGGATTAAAAGAGCATAAGAGGAAATATTATTTGATGTCAGGCCCAAAGGAAAGTAGACCGTGAGATGACTTATGTGCGTGTGTATGCACTTAAGACTATTATACATGTAAGTGCAATTGTATATTGATGCATTTACTAGTCTACTCACTATAATTACTTTTACATTTATTTAGAGTGTAGTTTTATAGTTTGAACTCAACATCTCTGTACAGAACTGATAAGGGAAACTGTCAAACTGATAGGTTGACAGTTTATACCAGCAAAGAACCTCAAGTGTACAGACCAAATTATTTTTTGGTGATTAGTAACATTTGAGAACTTCCTGCAGAATGGATGGGCTAGAGATGGAGTTTTCTGTGCAAGTGTAAGCATTAGATTGCAAATTGAATTTGGAGCAGATGGGCACCAATGAAATTGAGGATAGAGCATATATGTTATTTTTACTGTATACTTCCCGTCCATGCCAAATATGATGAAACTTTATTTGCAAAAGGAGTACAGAACCTTCAAGCGGTTTCTAAATCTATTTACATGTGAACCTAACTGGTTTGTCCTTTATTTACTGTTCATTGTTGAAAGCACAACTGCCCTCACAATCTGACTTTTGATTTAATATTTGCCTTTTTATGATATTCTTATGAATAAAACCAAACATCATTTCCCCAAAGCTTGCTCTTTGTGTTTTGTTTATCTCCTGAATTCCTGATATGAATAATCAATTAGATAACAAATAACATAACAACGAATAATGACAAATATATACATATATATATATATATATATATATATATATATGTATATATATGTAGTGATCATTTCTTTCACAATACCTTCCAGTAACTATGAGTGACCACCAGCGTTGTGTTCGAGGAATATTTCTCACAATACACGTATATATATATATATATATATATATATATATATATATATATATATATATATATATATATATATATATATATATATACATGTATATATATTTTGTTATATGTCATTTGCCTAATCTTTTCAGCTCAGTTAATAGATCATACCCGCAGTGAATGATACATTACCCATGGTCCCATAAACATTCTATAATGCTCTCTTTTAGACAAATGTCCAGTCCAAGAACGCTCTTCAGTTGAAGGTAATGTTGATGAAGAATGCACCTATCACAGTGACTGCCAAGGTAACCTTCTTTGTTGCCCTGTTCATCGCAGACCCGGAAGAAGTTTCACATGTACAGAAGGCACACTCAGTAAGCAACTCATTTCCTTCTCTTGGCAAGCATAGCTGCAAAGTGAATTTCTACAAATTCACTTTTGTCATTATTGTCTGTAACACACTGACTAGTGCCAGAAATTATGCTAAAAAGCATTAAAAATTATGTTAAATTATGCTATTAACAGTCATTGCTGTTTTGGGGTGTCTTTTTACTCCAAAATTCTCTGACAAGCAACAACAACAACAAAAAATCAGCAGCATTTTGGGGTGTCTTTTTGCTTCAAAAAAGACAAGGAAAAAAAAAAAGGTAATCAGCCATTTCAGCTGTCTTTTTGCTCTAAAAATCGCATAAATTCTCGAATAAAGTCAATTCTCTAAAATTATGCCAGACGGTGTAATATTATGCTAGGCATAATGCTAGATGCTTAAAGGGTAAAAACTATGCCCAAAAGCATAATTGCGCCAACTTTGGCAACTATGCTGTGACAATTATTGTGTTTGGTATAAACTGTATAACATGCATGAGATTTCATGAACATTGGAGAAATTTCAAAATAGCCCCTAAAACGGAAAATTTATCTTTGTCACTACTCACTAGATGTTGTGCTTTCTTTTATTCAGGAGCATTCCTGAAAGCTGAATAGCAAGAAAATATATATCCCCAAAATTCTTCAAAACCAGCTAATATCCAGATTGAAGAAGCTGTAAATTGAGCTTACTGGCATATAGTGCATGGCTGTTAAAGAGAAGCTGATGTAGAGATTTGTTGTTGTTGCTATTGTTGCCGGTAATTATTACAGATTATTTTGATAATGCTTCATCAAATACATTAACAGCATTTGCTTCAAATTCTATTGACATCTGAACTTACTGGTGCTCCACAGCTGCATTATGGGTCTATGTTGTTATTGTTTTATTTTGCAATTCAGGGAATCTATCAAATACATGTATTGAAGTGATAGATTAGTCTTTGGTTATCAATATGCAATGTTCCTGTTTGAACAGAAGTCTATATGCCGCCGGATGCAGGAAATATTTACATTGGGAACACTGATGACATCAATGAGATGTTCAGTCTTAATGCACTCCGCTATGTCCCAGCACGATGTGTTGATGGGGAGGACTATACTGACAATATTCGTGTCAGGGTAAGTCAAATATCTTCTGTCTTCCTCAGACATTCTGATATTTTGTTCTTCATGAAATATGTTGTTTCGTGATGTATTGCTGACCCTAGAGGTGTGAAATGTTCTAACCAATCTCAGATTTGCCCTTGTTAAAGCTACTATTCAGTGTCTTTGGGACTGTGATGAATTATTTACCCAAAGTATGTAGAACATGAAGAAAATCAATCAAATCAATCAGTGGGTTGCATATTTATCTAGAAGGGGAAGTTCACCCTCAAAATAGGTTGGCTATATGGAAAGCAGAGAAATGAGAGAAGTATCTCAGTAATGTAGCAATGTAAAAAAAAAAAAGAATGAGGAAGTTATGGAGTTTAAACATTTTAATCTATCAAACGCAAATTGGCAGGCAGCTTTGTGACTTACACATGTACCTTTTGAGCACCATTCCCATTTACACTGTACAAAGATTTCATAAGTTTCCATTTTTTCCCTAAGAAAGCATTCATTATACCTGTGCCCTGAATATATTATTGGACACATGTTATTATACACCCCTTTTATGAAAAAAAAATCATATTTCATATTTCATCATAAATATGAAAATATACCTAATTTTTTAGTACAAATCAATGACAGATATGCCCAAAAAGTAAGTCATAATTTGTGTTTAATCAGCCACAACTTTAACATTTAATGATTTTCTTATTTTGTATTGGATTTTCCCAAACCTACGCTGATTAGTTTCTTTCATTTTTCCCCTTTGAAAAAAATACCATTATAGGTAGTTATGTGTTAAACTCTTCCCTTGATTATTCGTGATTCAGTGGAAGTGCAATTTGCTGCATGCATCTGATTTTTGAGAGGTCAAAGTGGGATCAGTTTCTGAAATTACCCGATACTCAAATAAACATGTAGCTGTATATTTTGATTGTTGCGAATGTTTTTGTGAGAAAAATGTTTCAAGACTTATTCTAGAAAAGTGTTACTGGATGTTGACCAGATGTGGCATAGGGTTTCCATATCAGAGAAGTACACACATGGGTTTTGAATGTAAACATGTGTGTGGGACCCAACAGATCTGGCCTGTCTAAACAAACATGCCTAGTAACGATTCTACTGGGGATAGTGGAAGACTTTGTGTGTTTGTAATTAGCACTGTACAACATGAACTGGCGAGATATGCACCCCACAGACCTTTCTATGATTAATATATCATCCCACACCCATGTGGTTCAGACGCTAATTGTGAGATTACTGATCATAATCTTTTTGTAACTCGCTAGAAGTGACATTCTTAATCTGATAAGAGCGGCATATAGAGATGTTATTTGCCATAAACTATTAATATTCTTGATTTCTGCTTGAACAGAGTAAGATTTTGAAGTTATATGTTCTGAATTATAGCTTTAATTTTTGCCAGGTCTTCCTGCATAATATTGATAGCATAATGTATACATGTAAATGTATGTGCTGCTCTTTGTCTTTCTTTTTAAGTACTGGTTACATTTTGAAGATTCTTTTCCAGATGATTATTAAGCCAATCTTCCTATTAGTATTTTGTATTCACTTCAATATCTGCATCTTTCATTACACTATCTAAATCTATCTGTTTTCTTAGTATTCAGATAGAGATAAATGCCTTTGGCAAGGATCTCCAATGAAAAGTTGGAATTTCTCATAGATCACATATATATCACACAAAGCAGTTTACAAAGCAAGGGAAATTTTACTATATTACTGTTAGATGCCTTTTTAAAACAAATTTATTAAAGGAGAATGATACCCTGGGGAAAAAAAAATCAATTTTAATGAAAAGAGAGAATAGAGAGAAGCAATTTTTAAAAAGTTCCATCAAAATCATTTACGAAATGAGAGAGTTATGAAAGTTTGAAAAGTCTCAATTTACTTTCTATGGCGATCCTCAAATTGGCAATGTTGCTTCAAAGTGACAGGTTTAGTAGTACAACTCTCAATATGTTTTGTACACAAAATTTCATATTTTCCCTATTATCTCTCAAGGTGCTTGTCTCCTTCTCAGCTCAAGATACCGGTATATCATAGGAAAATATATTTGACACAACATATGTTGAGTTCACAAAAAGACAAGCAGCATCTTTAGAGATGATGGAGAAAATATGAAATTTTGTGTACAAAGCATATTGAGAGTTGTACTACTAAACCTGTCATTTTGAAGCAACATTGCCAATTTGAGGATTGCCATAGAAATTAAATTGAGACTTTTCAAACTTTCATAACTTTCTCATTTCGTAACTGATTTTGATGGAACTTTTTAAAAATTACTCCTCTCAATCCTCTCTTTTCATTAAAATTGATTTTTCCCCAAGGTTTCATTCTCCTTTAAGTCTAACCAACACTCACTTTAACTCCAACAAGATCTTTGTTAAATGATCAACTTTATTTGTTCAGCTCTATCCACATCGTAACCCAGAAGGAGACAATGTCAGAGCCAACATTCCTGTCCATGTTGTCTGCAACACACATTCAGTTGCTGGTATGTTCTATTGTAATCACCTTTGCTTTCAACTTCTTCAAAGTTTTATCTTGTTCTTAATGTTCAGACATGGTGGCAGGTCAAGTTGTGAGGCCACAATAATATTGTTTAACTTCATGCTTTATTGCCACAGATCAATTTGATTTTTTCTTATTTTTGTAGGCATTACAATTTTTGTAGATTGTAATGCCTGCTACATTTTCAAGACATGGAGAAAATATGAAATATTGTGTACAAAACATATTGAGAGTTGTAGGGAGGGTAGAGTGCTTCCCCCCCCCCCCACAGGGGGGAAGCACTCTACCCTCCCTCCCCCCCCCCCCCCCCCCACTTGATCACGTTCCCCAAAAATGCCCCTTTTTCTGAAAAAAAAATCACTTTTCCTTTCTAATAAGTGCCCTTTTTTTGGAAACAATTCCACTTTTCTTTTCTAACAAGTGCCTTTTCCCCTTTTGATAAGTGCCCTTTTTTCTTCTCATTTTAATTACCCTTTTTTAAATCCGATAATTGCCTCCATATCTCTCTTATAAGTGTAAATTTACTTCAGATAGATGCCTCTTTGCCTGTTTTCAGCTCTTATAAGTGCCCCTCCCACCTCTGATAAGCACCCTTTTCCTCTTCTGAAAAGTGCCCCTTTTACTTATATTTTCAATTGTTTCTTACAAAAAGAGCCATATTTAGCTTCAAAGAATCAGTGCGGCTTTATGTAGTAACAGGTACCCATATAATATTACAACTACAGTATAAGGCGGTAGAGCTGGAGGTAAGATGGGCACAATGCCCACCCCCTCCCCCCCCCCCCCCCCCCCCAGGCAAGGGATTAATCATTCCACTCGTGCCCATAATTTACACCAAGTAAGGGCAATAATTTTTGAAAATTTCCCCAAAACTTGATCGCTCTTATAGTATATTATGAAATCGAGCAGATCGCTTAAAGCATGTTCATATCGATGTAATCCTAAAGAAAAGTGACAGGGTTAGTATATGAATTCAAGATCATTTGACATCCCCCCAATTAATTTGCTGTTGTCATTTTCATTATATTGCTGTAAATAATGCACAACCAAAGGACTTTAGCATTAGAAAAAAAAGTGTGAAAATTTTTGCTTGCTTGCTCACACATAAATCATTAGACCATTACACACAACCTGAAGCAGTGTCCAGAATTACAATAAAATGAAGAAGATGATGCTTGATAATGTATTGATTAGCCTTGGGTAATAGCAATGTCACATAATGGTCTCTTTTTTGCTTTATGTTCATCCTTGTAGGTACCACTTTAAAAAAAAAAAAAGCACCTTTTTTGCTAGTGCCCCTCCCCTTCCCACTTTGAAAGACACTCCGCCGCCCCTGCATCATACGTGTACTCTGTGAATTGTCATCTCTTTAGTTCTGTATGATATCAAGTTTGAGAGACAGAATGTTTTCATGTCCATGCATTGGATTATGTGTGTTCATGCATCAGTGATACATGTACTGTAAAGTTGAAAACATTCATTCTTTAAAATTTATCTTGAAATATTAAATTCATTCTTAAGAACTAAATAACTGTTGTGATGGAATGGGCCCTCCTTCTTCTAATGTTTTTTGTTTTGTTTTGTTTTAAATTTTTTCATCTCTCCCCCCCCCCCCCCCCATTCCTAATTTTCTCATAAGAACTAGTTGAAGACTGTGAATGGAGTGACTGGACCTCTTGTATCCCAGAGGGTAGTGTTTGCGGATTGGGATCTCAACATCGACGCCAGATCTGCAGCTCAGAGGAAATGCTTGAAACAAGGCCATGCATGAACTGCAGTATGTATAATCATTCTCAAGCTTTCTTCTCCTTTCTACTGTAATTGTTTAAAATCAATGGCCTTAATGCAACCCATGAGCTATGCTTTATATTTACCTGGTAGGAAGAAATTCCTAGCGCCTTATCATGGCAGCTCGGCTACAGCCGGGGTAATAATATGATACTCTGTAAAGCTCAGTAGTGTATATTTTTATAGGAGCTACACTGTATAAATGGACAATATTATTATTATTTTTTTTTTTTTATTATGATAGATATTTTGTAACTGGATGAATTGTGTACGACAATAAGACGAATTGTGTACGACGATACAGTCTTATTTTCCTAGCATGGCTACGTGTGCTGTTTGGTGCTTACACTCAGTTTTTGAATGAGTGTCATTAAAATGAATGATTTGTCCAAACCATCTATCAAAGTAAGGCTTCAGTGCTCTATCTTTAATCCTTCCTGTGCCACCAAGTTTGTGAACAATTGACATACAGTAGCTTTCAAGTTTCAGATTTGAACTTGCAATGCTGGTTTTGATTTTTACATTGTATAAGTTTCTTTTTTCAGGAACCAAAGAATTTTCAAGTCTCAACACACTCTTTAACACTCCAATTCTTGGGTGGACTTTTGCCGCCCACGGCAAGGAAGGGGTTGCTAAAACTTCTGTATCTATTTAGGCCTTTTGTAATATCTGTCAACATTCATGAAATACTTCATCATTTCTACCACCTTCCTTCCTCCGTAGCTTGTGCCCCTGTGCCTACCAACCTGACCATCGATATCCCATCCCCGAGCACGGACGTGTGCACCTCCGAGCTTCCGATCCCCAGATGCCCCGAGGGTTGCTCTGTGGGTACCTATCATATGGAGGACATCTTCTTCCTATGTCAACCTACATCTGTAGGACTCACAAATGAAATGGATCTCAATCTGAAGATCCATGACTCCTGTGTTTGTAACTATTGCAGCTCTTATCAGTACCAAAGAGATAATTAGATCAGACAGACAATAGGGTTGTTTTATCCCTGTCATTTCATTAAGATTTTCAATATCTTTTTCCATTTTGTAGAATTATTTTTTAATCCAAATTTTCAGAAGGAGCAGTACATAACCAAAAATGATGTTGAGGTTCACTTTCAAGAACTTTGAATCTAAAATGAAGAGGTAATTTGTTCATAATTATTAATGTATAATGTGATTGGAATACAGACTGCCTACAGATTTTTTTGTAAGATGAAGAACTTTCAAATTATATTAAACATTTTTAAATTTTTGTCTAGACTTTTCCTCTTTAGCCATGTTTAGTGAAGTAATTTCTGTTGTATATTATTTTCATTACAAGATTTGTATAACCTAACATTAAGCATAAGCACATTCAAAGTACTTTGACTCTTTTTCTAATTCTTTTGCTCACCATAAGAATACTAAAACTAAGAGACGAATTACAGAAACTTCCATTATCGCCTTAAATATTTGTAGCAAACCATCAAAGTTTGATCGGTTTTGTTGATGATACTAATGTTTGAACTGCATTGTTCAGAATGCTGCCTTATAATTTGATAGGATCAATAAATTCTAGTTTGCCATAAACTTATTCTTTGAAAAAAATATCCTTGAGTAAATCTTCATGCAGATAAAGTCTCTTGGTAAAAACATTCCACCTATATGCAAGAAGTTCATCAAAGTGTGAACCAGTAGATATTGAACATTTTAGGGAAATTAGATTTGCATTATAAAGAGGGGAAAAAAGACGCAGAAATATAAATATGTTATGTGGCTTATTGAATTAGTCTTTACAGCAAAAACTATTTGCAGTACTTGAGCCTCTAGCTTTACCCATAAGTGAATAATGAAACTACAAAAAGTGCAATTTTGTAATCTATGCATGCTTATTGAGATGTTCTGCCAATAAACTATGAAATCATAATAAGAAAGCTTTGCCGTAGTCCTTCTCTATAATTAAGGTCTGTTATTTTTTTATTGGCATGCACATTATAGTACTGCACTTCATGCAGATATATTCAATAAACAATGATGTATTACAAATTGTGTATGCAAGTTGTTTGTCACTCCCTGAATTTTCCCCTTTCTCTTTGTCTCTCTCTCCCGTTCTCTCCCTGTGTTGCCTGTTTATTTTCTATCAATTTCTGCTTGTTTATGCCTTCACATATTTTCAAGGGTTGCTTAAATGCCTCCTCTTTTTTCTTTCCTTCTATTTCCTTTTCTCTTTTTTTTTCTTTCCTATCTCTCTATGTTTTCTTTTAACCTATTCAAGTCTAAGTATGGATTAAACCACTTGCAGTATGGAAATGCATGAAGTATGAATTCATCTACTTTCTCTCTCTCTCTCTCTCTTTCTCTCTTTCTCTCTTTCTCTCGCTTCTACCATTCCTTCTTACATTGTCTCCATCTGACTGCCATATTGCCATGCTCTTACTCGTATTATTATGCCTCTGCCCACCGAAGGTGGTGCTGGAGGCATTATGTTGTTGGGTTGTCCGTTCGTCCGTCCGTCCGTCCCGCATTCTCGTTCTCGCGATAACTCAAAAACCACATGAGGTATGAATTCAGTATATAAGTAACTATAGGAGATGCAGTCACATTCATCTTGTCTTTCTATCCATCTGTCCTTTTCTCTTCTTTTCTACTTATAAGCTGTGTTCACTTGCTCGTCTTTCTGATTATGTGATTTAAATCTTCATTAGGCTTTCATTTCCCATCCTGCACTCTAATGAATTATTTCCTATAAATTTTCTATGATTTTTTCTTAATAACTGTTGAGGTTTATATTTACATGAAGTTGTACATGTAGTATAATTTGAGTGATCTCTCACCATTAACAGTTGTATTTTTTTTTTTTAGGGCTGAGGGTAATATGTGACTGCTGAAATTTTGCCAAATCACCCCTGAAGGACAAGAAATTAATAAACTTAAAGAGGCATATCATGCCCCTTCTGAATTGGATTGAATTCATCACTTTTGATGTTTCCGACAACCTGTTGATCTGTACCGGATTATTGATCAAATTTTCTTGTCTCACTATTCATCAGGCCATTGAAAAGAAACCTTCCCGGTGTTCCCGCATAGCATCCTTTATGACAACTCTACTCTTAGCACATTTTAGTCCCCTTCGTCCTCCTTTCAACTAAATTGAATAAACGGGAATCCCCCTTGGGAATAAGGTATTGTGATTGGTTGATGATTGAACCAATCATGTGACAAATCTTCATAATTCATGCTTGACGTCATAGATTCGGGTAAGCATCCGTTCGGCGTTTGGCTCTTTTGAGTCGGTGGTTTAAATAGAGGGGTCCTTGAAATCGTGTCGGGTTAGATCGGTTTGTTACGGAGATGGACGACCTTGTCTCTAAAGCTTAATTATCATCACAGGAGAAGATGGAATTAAAATGAACTTGAAGTTTAACGGTTACTCATGTAAACGTGATCCGATTCTCATTCTAGTTTGGGTTTTTCTTAACGTTAACTACTTTGGTATGATTTTTTTCTCTCGATATTTGGCAGGAAGATGGATATAAATGACGTCATACTAGAGTGGAAATAAAGAAGAGAACGAGAGGAAGACAGAGAGTTAGAACCACAATGATATCCATTTTGATTGCCATTGTACTATATAATTCTAATACTCCAATGAATTTGTTCAAAACTAGAAGGAAAAAAGGCTATTTAATCCAGGATTGTCAGAAATGAGGGACGTCGGAGAGTTTGAAAACCGCTGAAGTCCACGATACCTGAGTTGCGCAACATCAGCACCTATACACGTACCGGTATTTAGCTTTGTTGGAAGGGAGGGGGGGGGGGGGGGTGGAGAGTCACCCTTTGTGGGACCTCCTTTGATACAGACGTAAAGAAAAAGAACAATGTTGGGTAGGCCAAGTAACATTTAATCCTACTTTCTCATTCCGATTTTTCTTTTTCTTTTTGGGATCATGAGGAAGGGGTTCGTTGTAATATGATATTTGATACCCTTTTTCTCACATACATGCGAGAAGTAGACAAATTTGGATGACATGGAAAGTCACTGTATAGGATCTATAGATCCTATTTCAACGCAAGTGAATTAGACCATTGCGCTACAGAGGCTAAACAAATTAAATTTACACTATATTCAATGCGTTTTATTTCATGGTCTATATTTCCTCAATTCTTCTTGATTTAATGTCGAACCAAAAATATCAAATCTGACAAAAAGTGGCGGCCTGAAATAAAGGGAAGCAGGAGGGGACTAGAATCGAGGAAGCTCCACAATTTACTTGGAACTTTCCATGTCATCCATATTTAAAGTATTTTTAATACAAAGTGGGGGAGCGAACCTTGGCTCATGCCGAGCCGTCAATATGGAATACTCTCCCTCAATGGATTAGAAAAAGCAGTTCCGGTGAAGTGTTCAAAAACAATCTTAAAAAGTATCTGTTTAATTTGGCCTATAATTGATTGCACTTTTGTTTATTGTCATCTTTTGCACAAGTTGCGCCTTGAGCACTTGATCAAGTGGATTTGGCGCCTTATAAATCTTATATTATTATTATCATTATTATCATTATTATTATTATTATTATTATTATTATCATTATTATTATTATTATTATTATTATTATTATTATTATTATTATTATTATCATTATTATTATTATTATTATTATTATTATTATTATTATTATTATTATCATTATTATTATTATCGTTATTATGATGATGATTATTATTATTAGTATTAATATTTTATTGTTATTATTATCATTATATTATGATTATTATTTTTATTATTATTGTTATTGTTATGATTATGATTATTATTATAATTATTATTATTATTATTATTATTATTATTATTATTATTTTTATTATTATTGTTATGATTATGATTATTATTATTATTGTTATTATTATTATTATTATTATTATTATTATTATTATTATTATTATTATTATTATTATTATTATTATTATTATTATTATTATTATTATTATTATTATTATTATTATTATTATTATTATTATTATTATTATTATTATTATTATTATTATTATTATTATTATTATTATTATTATTATTATTATTATTATTATTATTATTATTATTATTATTATTATTATTATTATTATTATTATTATTATTATTATTATTATTATTATTATTATTATTATTCTATTTGTCTACATCTTCTTCACTGTCCTGTCTATTTCTTTCTTTTTTCCACCATTCACATCTGCTCCTTTTGACCCACATCTCGCAATCTCCCAATTCTCAGCCTGTCCTATTTTGTTCGTGTCCTGTAAGGTTACGGTTGACCAGTCCTAACATCGTTTTTCGCGTTAAGCCACCTACCTGTGGATAATTAATCAAATCATTCCAGAATATGGTTTTATAAAGTCTAGAAAAGATCGCTAATTTTGGAAATATTCCTACATGAAAGTGGAAACTACCCAAAGAGATAACAGTAAATTGTTTGTACTCGGATGTGTAACATTTTCAATTGTATTATGCACACCTCTCTCTGAAGTTCTGTTCACTCTTTCGCCTTTGGCGGTGTCACAAATACTACCCTAGGGAAGTAATATGTTTATCAAAATTGATAGTAGGCAGTGTGAGCTCTTGTCACTTGTGCGCATGCTCGAGGAGGGGGCCTGTTCCGAGGCCAAGGGCAGAGGGGATATTTTTAGGTGCATTGATACCCAAGTGACTGGGAGACTACGTAAATCCTGGATGGGGAGGAGGGCAGAAAGAAAGTGAATTGGTGGGGTCGTTCTCACTTTCTAGATTTTCAATTTTTACTCAAGCTGATAATATGCCCCATTTAGTTTAGTATTCGGAGATATCTATTATTTCCACCTTCCTTTGTCAACAAAATTTCTTTACCCTATGATTTAATTATAATTTTGTCTGTTTTAAACTGTATTGATGATTGGCGGCGTAGCTAGCTAATGACTTAATTGTAGGATGTATTTGGTTTATAACAAGTGAAATATTTTTTTTTTTTCATTTTAGCAATTAATTTACTTATCTGCAAATAATGGGTCTCTTTATACGTGTTGCGATATGAGGACTTGGGAATAAATCCATTTCATCGACATTAAAATTTGATTGACTTCTTAAGTGGTTAATTGGCAAAAACAAAAAATTAATTTAGAATTGATTTTTCTTATATGTTATGCAGTGACCCAAATCGAAACTTAGTTTGTTACCATTGATCTTTCTTATGTAGAGTTCATCTGATTCGAAGGCCTGTGCCTGTATAATGTATCAACTATTGAGCAATTTGCTTGTAAATATGTCGATTAGTATAATGTAAGATCAATGAGTTACCAGACTTTGGTAACATCATTGAAAGTCATTGCTTTGCATGCAGTCTTTTATTGAAGACAAGCAAAAGGAGATGGAAATGACAGAACGAGGGGTTTCTGAGGAACTTCGCGCCTGGTGAGAACGTGAAGCTCGGAGAAAGAAACCGATTGAGAGCCGGGGGAGTCATTCAAGCCGAGATGGTCGAAACGTGAAGGATATGCGAGAAGAGTTGTGACAGATCATATTTGTTTTGGTTTCCCAAACATCGCTCCTTGTCATCGTCAAGTCTTGGGGAGTGACTACCCTCGGAATCCGAAAGGAGCTATAATAGTTGAAATATCAAGACAGACAGCCGCAGGCATAGACGTTGTCAAGGCAACATTGCACATCAATTGCCCGGTCAAATGATTCGGTGAGACAACGAAATATTAAACTTTTTTTTCTTTCTGTTTGAAATAGAGGTTATTGAGCATAGCGCCAGCTTGTGAAAATTGAAGCAATTTTTTTTTTTTATCAATCATTATTTTTATTTGTTTATTTACTATTATTATGATTGAATTTTAGAATTGTGAAAACATGGTCCCTGGCTAGTGAAATGGCACGTAACTTCTTTCAAGAAAGCAAAAAAAAAATTAAAAAAATAAAAAAAAATAAAAAAAAATGGGTAGCTTACTTTTATTTTGGGGACTCAATCTTGGCAGTTTAAAATAAATATACATGTACTTTAAAGAGAAAAAAAGACTATTTGAATACAGATTATTTTATTATCTGCATTTTATCTTTATCTACACTCATTCTACAATAACTTTCATTTAGTGAAGTATCAGCGACACTTTCATAGTGGAGATACTGAATTGTAGGTTTAGTTTTTCAGGGTTACACCATGTAATTCTTTCAAGGAATAAGAGCCCTGAAAAGGGCTGGTGAGCTCCGCTAAGAGCTCTGTGGTTCTCTTAGCGGAGCTCACCAGCCCTTTTCAGGGCTCTTATTCCTTGAAAGAATTACATGGTGTAACCCTGAAAAACTAAACCTACAACTTTCATTTAGTTTATAATTTCTATTTGTTTCGGGTAGTCAGTACTCAGTGTCACCGCTACGAAAGTTACCAAACCCCAGGAATTATGATCATGTCGTTGCCATTTTCTCATTATATGTGCACTGCATGTACTCGGTATTAAAGGAAAATGGAACCCTGGGGGAAATTTCCATTTTAATGAAAAGAGAGGATAGAGAGAACTAATGTTTAAAAAGTTCCATCAAAATCGGTTACGAAATGAAAAAGTTATGAAAGTTTGAAAAGTCTCAATTTACTTTCTATGGCGATCCTCAAATTGGCAATGTTATTTCAAAATGGCAGGTTTAGTAGTACAACTCTCAATATGTTTTGTATACAAAATTTCATATTTTCTCCATTATCTGTAGATGCTGCTTGTCTTCTTGTGAACTCAACATATGTTGTGTCAAATACATTTTTCCATGATATATCTTGAGCTAAGAAGGAGACAAGCTGCAACTTGGGAGATAATGGAGAAAATATGAAATTTTGTGTACAAAACATATTGAGAGTTGTACTACTAAACCTGTCACTTTGGAGCAACATTGCCAATTTGAGGATCGCCATAGAAAGTAAATTGAGACTTTTCAAACTTTCATAACTTTCTCATTTCGTAACCGATTTTGATGGAACCTTTTCTAAATTGCTTCTCTCTATCCTCTTTTTTCATTGAAATTGATTTTCCCCCAGGATTTCACTCCTTTAATGTTATCATGATCGTCATCATCGACGCCATCATAGTCATCATTATTATCATTATTATCACTATAATTACCATCATCATCATCGTCGTCGTTATCGCACCATCAGTACAAACGTCATCATCCGATCATTATCGCCATCATTATCACCACCGCCATCGTCATCGTCACCATCGTCATCATCATCATTATATCATCATCACCATCATCATTATCATCATTATCATCAATATCATCAACTTCATATCACCTCATGCATCAACGTCATAATCACCTCACAAACTCATTCATGACATTCAACATGGATCATTTTCTTTGGTCAGAGACATTGATTGGCCTATACCATTGACAATACTATTTCTAAAAACTCAAATTAAAGAATGAAAACCGACAAGACTTGATATACTTGGAATAAATTTAATCGCTCATTTAAATATATGCGCATTTATTTATACAGGAACACTGTATAGAAATTCATGAAACAATACTCCTAAATGGCACACAAATTCATCAATAACGATACGTTTGTACAATTCCATTTGCCAGGTGACATATAACAAAAATGACAGACTTTATGAGGAATACAAATTCGAACTATACTCGGGTTTTTGTTTGTTGAAGAAAGAATTATCGACCTTTTTTGATTGTTCACCATAACAGAATTTGGTATTTGGTCGTAGGAGTACGATTGAGGAATACATCTTGTTTGCATAAATCTGGGTTAGGGGTTTTTTAATCAAAAAATGTGCAAAACCTCTACACATACAGGCATTTATCAGTTCGGAAACTAGTTCATGATATAGCGCAGTGGTACTGACTTTATGTTCGTTTATTCTAAATAACAGGACCGATTAATTTAATGAGATATATTAATGTGTAAATTTTGTCTACCCGACAAAAATGGGTATGGAAAAACAGAGAAAAATACATTTAAACACCGAATCATACTGCACACCTGTCTCTATCTTCATGAAATAAATATGTGCACACGAGAGTGATCAAGAATAATACTTCAAACAAAATATCTATCAGTCAAAAGAATATTGGTAAGTATCACATTGGCCGGTTTCAGACAATCCCCTTTGAAAATTTTTTAAAAAGTGAACACGAGGACATGGTGTTATTTACATGAGTTGCAAATATTCGTAAATAAATACTTTCATACAAAAAATTAACTTACAGTCCAATATAACGAGCGACGGAGAATTCACTTTCGTTCTATTAAAATACAATTCACTCCAACAGAGAAAATGAAAAAAAACTTTTATGTTCGTGATAATTCCCACTTAAAATCATGTTTTAAGTGAGGTGTATTGTGGTTGTTGTTGTTGTGGTTGTCGTTGTATAGATGTAACATGATTTCATTTCATTCAGTTGCTGGCCGTTTCATCATGTGCAATGTGATTTTGAAGCTTACCCATTACTGGGTTCGATTTACATCGAAATATTTCATGTCTGTAGCTGTGTGTTTGAAGATAATAGTTGTTGTATCACATGTTCCTTTGTTCTACTGCTGCACGCAGTTTTGGAAATTATTTTGTACTTATACCCGATCTGATTCTGAGGTAATAATAAGTGTATATTAACAAAATCATCAAATTGAACAGTTATTCTGCCGGTTTCTAGAAAGTCGATACAAAATTTAAGAAACATTATTCCGGTTAGTTATGAAACTATGGTATTACAAAAATGTTCCAAATACACTTGTATTTTCATTCACAACGTAAATAATGACTCGAATGATAACAAATAAAATCTGGAAACATTCAAATATAAATAATACTGATACATAAAAAATGATCCATGCGCAATAAAGTGACAAAATTCTCTCTCTAGAGAAAAAAAATCTGGGTATACAAAAATGTAAAAAAAAATGTAAACATTATCGAACTCAGTGCATCTTGTTGCTCAAAATACAAAATACCAATGCCAAATAAGAACAGGACAGTGTAAATTGTATTTGAAATCTTGTTCAGCAATCTATGTGATAGAATAGGCCTACAAGTTAAAGATGGAATTAACTATGACCTTAAAAAGAAACGCATCATTTTGCTTATACCAAGACAAAACATAGAGCCAGCGAATGAAAGCAATTTTACTGGTCATGTACAGATGGTGCAGGGCGAAATGCATATATTGACTGCTCTCGTCAAAGAAGGGCATGATCGCGTGTAGTCATAATACATTTCTATAACTGCGTCACTTCGTATCTGCAAAGTATACTCCAAACCATTCTTAGACATTGTAATTATGGTTATGTACAATGTATAAATAGGCCTAATAACCACACTTGTCAATGGAGTAGACATGGTCGAGTATTTAATTTCCACTTTGCGTCATTTTAACGAACGTCGACATAATTACATTGCTAGATTCTTTTTTTTTTTTCTTTCTTTTCTTTTAAAGATTCTTTATTTGGTAATGATTATGCATTTTGTGTTTGATGAACTACAGAAACCGAAATTGCAGGAATGAAAACTTCACTAAAATATTCCACGCTTGCAAAATTTATGATGAAAAATACTCGAAAACGACTAACGCCATCTAGCGACAATTTTTTTGTTCACTTGTGATGAAATAAATTTACTTTCCGGCGCGGCGTTTCAAAACGCAAAAGTAGAAAAACGAAATCAGTGTTTCTCTTCACACGAAGGCAGTGAGGGCTGGCTGATACAAGATGACGACTTCAGTTTAATTTAAATTTTAAATGAAACGTGCATCAAGAAACAATGAGGGCAGGGAAGGCTGGTTAAATCAAATAGAAGTCATCATAGGTTGATCATGACCCCTAACAAGAGTTGCTATATCATTCTAGTGTATAGCAAGGTAATTTGGCAAGTAAGAGTGGGAGCTGAATAATAATGAGAACATGATCCAAACGTGAATACTTTCTTTTTAAAAAATCACTTACACTCTACTTCTACAAATAGGCTTTATACATGTTTGTACAGATATCTACATGCAATAATATATAAGACTGTCTTTGGCAGCTGTCTCTCGACAAAGAATTCATCAGCAACCGTTTCATTTCCATCTACGATAATGTTCGCTGTTTTTCATCATCAGATCCATTTCTTGGTCTAGCTAGCTGCAATCAAGTATGACAGCGCAATGACTTTCCCAGAGTCCAGCTCGCAGTTTTTATAAGTTAGTCTCAAGTAATTTCGGGCCTCTACGCCAGAGCACCCACCATGTTGGTCGCCGGAGACGATAGCGATAAACTGCAGGGGACGGGTACGTGGTGCGTCGTCGTGCCCGGGTACAGCGAGTTACAGATGCCCGATGTCGGGTAGGGAACGGAGGGCGCGTGCGTGGCGTAGGCTGACGCCGTCGTCATACCATAGTCCATGGCCGCCGAGGAGTGGTGATGCGGATAGTGAGCGGCACCGAATGCCTGGTCGCTGAATGAAGCAAACCTATGCATGTCCTCGGGGGATAAAGCACGAAGTCCGTCCACTCCCAGCTTGCCTTTGTTCTTCTTCGACTTGGACGATAACTTCCTGTTCCGTGTTTGTATGCCTTCTTTCTTCATGGTGAGAGGGCGATTGACCTGTAGTCAAAGAGGGAACAATAATTTTCATGTTAATGACTTGGTAAGTAAAAATAATTCCAAACAACAAATTTAAACAAACAACATTAACAACGATATCTTAGACTGAATTTTAACCAAATCCATCATTACCAATTATTCTTTCTTATTGTTTTTCTTCTTTTTAAAAAAAGAATTCAACTATTAAGGGTAACATTCTCTGGAGATCCCCAAAAAGGAATTTGGTAAACAAAGCTTTTAGGATGAAGGATAATGCCCAAGTAACGAACATTCCAGGGGTCTTTGCTTACAAAGAAACACAACATCACGTTCAAGACCAGAAGAGTTCTCCCTGACAAACTTTAATCAAATCATGAGCAGTGTTGGGAATCACTTTGCACAATAAAGAAACTTTAGTAGGAGCACGCTCTGGTGGAAAGTTTCAGACCAAATATGGTCAACCACTTGGCACTATTCATCGCAAGGTGGTCGTTCAAATTCAAACGTGAAGAGAAGACAGAGAGAGAGAGAGAGAGAGAGAGAGAGATACAGATAGGGAGGCCTGAGGGAGGGTTGGGTAGGGGAGAGGGCTGTCTCCTGGTATATCAATAAGCAGCAAATCATATCATAAATCAAACACTGGCTCGAGCGCTCGAGCAGCCGGTGTTGGGGGCAGGACGATAACAGGTCACGGCTCCCGCGACCAGGGAACAACAGCAATGCGATGAATGATGGTTATCACCTTGATTCGATGATGATGATGATGATGATGGCATCCATCGAAATGATCTGATGATGCAGCGGGGAAAATGAGGCACAGTGAACTTCTGTGATACTAATACCAGGGAATTTTCCCTGCTGGTGCAAAGATTGCCAATCTCACCATTTGTGAAAAGACAAATCTTCAATATAAAGATATAAAGGATAATCACAATTGATGAATGAATGAATGAATACTATGGCTTCACATTTCAAGCAACAGAGACCTTTAAAAAGCGAAGATGACAATTTCCATCAGAGCTCGACCAAAAAAGATTAAAGCACACAAGTGGCATTTCTTTATTGTTTTAAGACTCTCCTCGGATTAATCAACAGTGTCTTCCAAGATATTGGTTATCATCATTATATGGCTAAATTGTTTATAAATTAATTTTCAAAGCGTATAGACATGCGGACTAGTCCGTGAGGCACGTTAACGAGTAGCTCGTAAATCTAAAGCTTAATCTAAAACAACTTGAGGCATGCTCAGAAAAAAAAAATTATGCAGGGGCAAGAAGAGGTGGAAAAGAGGGGGGGGGGGTGGTTGAGGAGTGCTTTTTTTCTTATTACTCATGCGTTCAATAACATACTAGGGCAGTCACAATGTAAGAGATACAAAAAGTGGTGCTGGGAGAGTACAGACATGCAGAAAGAGAAATAAGAAGGCGAAGTCTGAACGATAAACAGACGTAAATAGACAAGGAGGTTTTTTTGTGCCTTCAAATTCAGGAGAAAAAGAAGAAGAATGGAGCAACTGGTATTTTAGGTTATTCTTCATGTATCTAAATTAAATTTCCTTAAATAAACAATGTTAGAATACATTTTATTCAGGCTTCTTGAAAATGTATATTTTTTTTTCCGAAGACCCGGCTAAGGGAAGAATTTATAATATTCACCCGGTAAACTTATTTTTCAGAATGCAAGTGGCATAGGCCAACCATGGAGCCTGTGCCAACATGAGCATGGGCCGCGCAACCGGGGGGGGGGGGGGGGGGAGGCTGCAGCCCCCCACTTTTTTGAGTAGACACGTCCCATAAAACCTCGGAAAAAAGGTTCAAAAATTGTCATTAATGAGTGAAATCAAATCAGCCCCCCCCCCCTCCACACACACACTTTCAAACACGCTCCGCGGCCCCTGATGAGTGCTGTCTAGCTGGCTAAGGCGTGGACGAGATATGCAGTACTGGAGATATGGGTCAGTTACCGTAAATTTTGAATGATTTGTGAACTGGTATACTTCCTGAATAGATACAGTCCCTCTCCTACCCCCTACAAAAAGTGGAGAAGCATGAAATATGAAGACTAGAGCCACGTGTAGGTCGCGCGTGTTGCATGACCCCTATGACACCAGCTAAACCGCAGTTAAAACACTGCTCCACCATTTCCGCCTAATAAGGTTATACCTTTCTTTCTCTCTTTCTCTCTCTCTCCCTCTTTTTTTTTTTTTTTTTTTTTACTTTTGTCAATCGGGACAGAGAATTGGTGTCCTATTTCACACAGGCAAAGCTGTCCCTTAATGCGCTATTTCCGCGAGTTGACGAGAATGTTTCATTTTTTACACAAAGTCTGCACATTCAAGTTGGAGAAAAGATGAATACCCAAATGTTTATGAGCATGATGGTGGAAGTGTGGTCACAAAACTCTCTTTGCAGTGTTGGTTTTACCACAGCTATATTGTTACTGTACAGTTCTATAAATTGGGATGAGATGGGGAGGAGGGGAGAGGTAATGAAAATGAGAGAACGGCCATGGATGTACAAACGAACGATCCATAGAATTACACAGAAAGACAAACGTACAAGACGATGGAAAAAATAAAACAAAATTACGATCATGATTACTGATTCAAGAACAAAATGTTTTTAACTCATTAATCTTTTATCATTATAGGCCTATGTCTTTTATAGAAGGAACAAAAGTCTTAGTTTATATTTTTATAAACGTTCCATGGGATTGAGGAAAAATAGATATCGCTTTAACATCAGAAATAGTTAAATTGTGGTAAAATCTGCCATTCTCTAATATCCGTTTACATAGGAGTGTCTGATGAAGACCGTATTTTCGCTTCCAACAGTCAGCTGACTGGAAGCAAGGTGGATCAATAATTTTACACACACACACCGTCTCTTCCACATCTCCTCACAGCATTATTTTTTTAACGTCATGATCATACCCCTCCCCATCTCCTTACTGCGCAAGATCCACAACGTCATGGTCTCACCCCCTCCCAATCCCTCCCCTTGCCCCTCCCCCAACCCGTCCCCTCTACGACCACGACAATCTTACGTCACTTCTGCGAGTTCTGACGTGAACCCCTACACTTTGTTATCAATGTTTCATCGGCTTTTACAGAAAGTTTACTGATAATACTTGAATAGAAACACGACAAGAAGAGTTATGGCCCAGGGTAGGATAGAGGGACACCTCCAGAAAAGAAACATGTCGAGGTTACACGCACCAGGTACTATTTCCATAGTTCTAAATTTAGGCCAGTCATGTACATGGCACGACGGGACTTTCTCTTGTAGTCCTCAGCCTGGTCCAAAAAAAGACAGTTCTCTGATCTGTATCACCACACACAGGCGAAGAAGGTCCAGTCCAGTTAAAACAGAGCCAGTGACGATTACGCTTTTTTGTTCGAATAATCTTTCTAGATTGTGACAACATGTTCGATAGAAAGAAAAAAAAAAGCAGAAAACAACAAAAAAAGTGGAATCCCCCTGAGACCCATGCTCGTTCGGTTTGCCTTATCCCACTTCAGGAACTCGGTTGTTCAGAACGGAAGTTGATAAGTTGGGTTGAGGATGCTTGATTTGGAGAGATAAGCGATCGGTCGGAAAACCCCTCGGTCGCCCTGCGCCACTGGGGGCAGCACTACGCGTGGGTGCTGACGTCATCGCAACATCGGCACGGGATTGGACGAGAGTGACGGTCGAGCAACAGGTGAAACTAAACTGTGGCCTTAGCAGCGGTCGCTCTGTAACTTACTTTCTCCTATTATCAGCTATAATCTATCAAATTAAACCTATGTTATCACCAGCATGTTCTGCTTCACTAGACTACAGCACATTCACGTTAAATCAAAGAAATCTGGGCATACAGAATGTAATGATTTATGTCGATGTAAAAAGTAATTAACAACACTGTATATGTACAGCGACTACGACAAAATTAAGACAGTTCCAAGAAAGAACAAGAAACTTACAAAAGCGTACATGAACTTCACTCGTCTGAGTGTATATATTAATACCACGTGTATCCGTTGGTTACACACAGAGGTACGAATTTACTCAGAATCATGGGAGCGCGAATAAATCACTAGGGAAATGCATATATTGGAGTGTAATAGCTTGAAAGATAAGTATCCTCTTATAGAGATTTTAATCTTTGGTCAAATACTTCCTATCAGGGGTTTAATTGGCTATCGGGAAATCCTTCTCTTTTTAAAACTCGAAGAAGTTACTTCGGCGCATGAACTAAATGTACCTTATTATTTTCAATCAGTTAATTGGATCATTTTCCGAGTCCAGTTTACGATGCGTTGAGGTATCCAAGCGTTGATCAGGATTGAAAACATTTGGAGATAACAAAAAAGAGGGCGTACCAGGTTTCAGCCTTTTCTAGGGCGCAATAGTTCAGTTTTCCCCCATGATTTTTCGATGTTCAAATGACTACCATAGTTACTAAAGAAAGTTAACCTCGCAGTTCCTGCGCACAATTTCCGGTATATTATCCCAGGGTAGCTATGTGTTATCATCTTATGCCCTATCTATCAATAGCTGTTAATAGTAGGCGATAGTCTTATGGTACGGGATATGAATATGAGAGAACAATACAAGACATTTTAAACTGTCCATGAAAAGAAATACTAAATCCTCATCAAGAAAACAATTCACTAATTTAAAAAAAAAATGACTGATATAGCTTATGCAGATGCAGTTATTAAAAAATTAAATCAAAAGAGTTAAATTGAAGTTTGAAGTTTATCTGTTCCACTTTTACACCAAAAACAATTTTTACAAAAACGATTTTACAAGCATATTTGTCAATTTCATAACATACGGGTAAAGAACTCAAATCATGTACAATGTACAGTAAATAGGTGTGAAGTTTCGATAGATATATGTACGACTGGCAAAAAGAAGAAACATGTAAAATGTGGGGAGCCTAAATAAAAAGCACTGCTTGTAAATAATTAGGCTCCCGTATAGAGTAAGTAATTCTGATTGGGATGCAATAAAAAGCGAGACGGATTAGAAGTATCAGATTCACTAGACGTACAAGGGGAGAGAACTCAGAATGTGGAGTAAAGAAACGAAAGAGACGAAAGAGAAGAAAAAGAAAGAAGAAAAATAAAACGAGAAAAGGAAGAAGAAAGCAGAAGAAGAAGAAGGAGAAGAAAAATTGTAAAGGCAGGACAGTGTAACACGAAAAAAGTTTATGTGACCACCTGTACGATCCAGCGTGATATGAATATTCATACATACATACATACTTAAGAGGTAACACATTAGCTTCCGTTTAAGAGAATTGTTGGAGGGCTATTAACCAGTTCGTTATTCAGGCTGTTCCAGAATTTAAGTTAGAATGATCGAATAAAAGATTAATAAAATGAATAAAAAAAGTGAGAAAGTTAAGATGTTAAAATGAAAGAAAGTTAAAATGTCTCCCTTAGAGAAAATGAGAAACAATTAGAAAAAATGCTATGTGGTGGTTGAGAAAATGTATCTATAAATGAACATGTCTTTCAAAAAAATTGCACACAGAGAACCCAAACGTCCAATGTACTGACACCGGTATTTCGGTTAATCTTGTGCGCCTTTCATATAGTTAATGGTGCCCATTTCACATTAGACTTTTCAGGACTGGGATTACAACGTGTCATTACAATGTGCAGCAAGATTCCATTTGTCTCTTAGCCCAACTTGCTTTGATAAGAGCATCAAAACCTTGCACAAGGGTTAACCCCCATCAAGTATGGTCCCAGATCTGCTGAAGATCTGGACTTCTTATCTCAAGAACATTGGCGTATACTCCAACAAGAGATTCAACATGGTTATTATCATGAACTTAATAATGTCGTGTAAGGTTTAACCATGGGATATGCAATGCGCCAGGCACGCGTCGCGAACCGCTGCCGCTAATCCAAGTGCTAATAGATTCATCAATATTCCTTTTCTTCAACTCACAGACAAATAAACAAAACGGGACTTTTAGCACGAGGGTCCCGGTTTTATTTCTGTCATCGTGGATGGGAGCTAGTCGGTTAATTGAGTTGATTAGCGATGGCGCCATGCGGGTACGAGCCCCTGAGAGACGCTGAGGGACTGTTGTATCGTGTTGTAAGAATGTGCAGGGCCCAAGTTCGTCCTCTACCTTGCGTTTGAAGTCAGGGCCTAGACCAGGGAGCCAAGACAAAGACAGAATAACATGCCAACTGACTGACGATCGACCAGTAATGAGGGGAGAGGGAAAGTGGGGGAACGTTTAATGAAAGAGGAGAAAACGGTCAAATGCAACTGGATTCCATGGTTAGTAAAGACTGTTCTTAGATACAAATACTCTATAGCCTATTAATGCCTTTCACACATGAGGAGTTGTTCTGCATGTTTTCGTATGTAGGTGAGGTCAGTCCAACCTACGGGCTATGTTATTTTCATAAATAATCATCTGGACATTATTCTTGGCAAAAAGAATGAAAAAAAAAAAACCCACGCTTTTATAAACTTTCGAATACCGAAAAATACTCAGAAAACAGAAGTTACTGATAACTCCATAGACATGATAGAAAAAAGGGGTGGTTGGCCGAAATACAATCACACACGTAGGACCCAGTTGTGAGTTTACCTCTATTTTATTCACTCTTTCGATAGCCAACGCAGTGTCTTCTCTATGGGATCACTGACCCTTGTCAACCGAGTAACTGTAAATGACAAGCATCCTCACAGATGGCTAAGAGAACTAAGTCAGTTTGACCGTGACCCCTTTGACTCCTTCACTCCATCATCAACTTGAACTTGCCCACTTTTACAACCAAATATGAACTTCAATATTTCCACATTTGTCACAAAAAACTCTTATCGCATTCAATCTGTAGTGGGAAATCCACAAGTGTCTGACGAAGGCCAAGTAAGGTAAATCATTATCTTCTTATTAATGTTCTCCCTAATCATTCTAATCTTGTCACATGCTGCATTCCAATTTGGTCAGACTTAAAATGTTCTTCTCTCACTGCGTTTCAATATAGATCAGATCAAAACAAATCACTATTATGATGTATCGTATTTGATCCAATTTAACACTGATATTGAATGTTTCAAGCATTTAATGCTTTTACACTTTTAGGGCATTCTCGTATTACAATATCGGTGTAAACACTGTTCAATTTGTGTAAACCATAAGGAATCATTTGTCGTGATCAGAAAAAAACTGTACACCGCTATTCATAGGACTTTCTAATGAGTATAGGGTGGAGGGGGGGGGGGGGTCTAGGGAAAGTCAGGCACCACACACCATGCGCGGATGCTCCCGTCCAAACGGGTTGAAATCAAACGAAGACAACCTAAGTGGTTAACCAGTATTCCTATAAAGTACAAATCCACCGTTTCCACGTAAACTTCGGGTTTCATTTCTTGAGATTCGAATCAAGGTGACTTTAAGGTTACTGTTTCTCTCTTTTCGTTTAAAGAATGCTTATTCATCCCAAATAATTAAACAAAGAATAATTAGTCATACATGTCATACATAAACTAAAATATTTGTGGCGTCTCGCAGGGCTTGGACATTATCATGATTATGATTACAGACAGTAAGATTCAAGCTTTTGACAAAAATATATTGTATGAAAGGTGTGCAAAATAACACAGAAGTTATGTTTTGATTAATGATAGAATTTTGAGTGATTTCAATTTCAATACAGATATTTTTATTTTGGCACAATGTGTCAAACATTTGACATGGAAACTGGGGATTTTCGAGGTACAGTCATTGTGATTTATCACTCAAAGCTATTTATAAACTTCTATGACATTTAGGAGAAATGTTGGCAGTTACTACGATTTACTCGGATGACTCGAAATGAATTAAAAGTGTAAATTATGTTTTTCTCTGTTTGTGTGACACATCTGTGGGTGACTTTGACTTCGTAAGGCTTTCAAATCCACACCCGGAGTCCATGCATCACCAATACTCCATAACATGAAGGAAAGGTGACCTTGACGAAGTGTGAGGACCAAGTCTGCTGCCAAAGACCTCATCGAAATTCCTTGATCTTGTTTAGCCACCTGATTGGTCCTCGCGTCTCAGCGCAGTTTTCAGATCTACGAAACTAATCCACTTTTTTCAAATGAATTCTAGCTGAAACTTTGTTAGCGAACATCAAATCCAAGAATCCGAAGATTACATGTTGACATAAACAAGTTGCCATGTGATAGGTTCTACAGACAGTTTGAAGATAGGCCCCTGGTATCTTTTTAAGAAAACCCGTTGCATTAAAAGCATCAAGGGCACTGCCGATCAGAGCCCTTTCGACAAGGAGACAAGATCTAAAGGCCGATAGCAATTTGTGAAGCGAACGTCTTTTCTTCTAACATTTTCTCTGGTACACTAGATTGTGACTGCCTAAAGAATGACACAGGAAACATATTTGATCTCTTTACAAAACAACCTGAATGAAATTGATTAGAGAGGACTCCAACAAGAGAGTCATCCCCGCGATGAGATCTGATAATGTCAGGGCAATTTTGGGGGGTTGGTGAGAAAGGAATTATGAATGAAACGGGAGAACTTGGACGATGATGCGGGCACGTACCATGAAAAAAGGAAAAACAGAATGAATGGCAAACGGAGGAATAAAAGGATGTGAACGATAAATAGATGTAAAGACAAGTAAATAGAAAATAAGAGTTATAGCATGATTCCTTTGTGAATGTTTAAAGTTGATTTGTTGGGGTGGACTAGACTTCTTTAACAAATGATAATTCAGATAATTATCTAATGCGGAAGTAAGATAAAAACAAAACCGTCTGGAACCCTTCCTAAATTACTGAGGGAGACCAAGTGTGGGTGTGCGCGGATAATGTGTGCGTGTGTGTGTGTGTGTTGCGCGCGCGCACGGGGTTTATAAAGAGAGCTAGTGTATGTAGTAGGTCCATGGTGTACAGAGGGAGAAAGAAAGACAGAGCTCGGGAGGGAGAAGAAATGAAGATGGCTCGGCAGATCCACGAGGGCGGAAATTTGCTGAAATTCGAGTAGGATATGCAGAAGACACTTACAATCGGTGAAGCAGCTCAGTGACGAATGGAAAACATTTGGTGGGAAAATGGAAAGCGTGGAAAATTGACGATCTCTGAGGAGGATCGATGATTTCCGTTCAATTTCAACTCGGAAAAATATTACAAGTCATGAAGATCTTGATTTCTACAGATAAGACTGTGCTCACAATGAACCCTAGATATCCGTAGTGTACAAGGGCATGACCCTGATAGTAGAAAGTAACATAAATGTCGATAAAGAGAAATATTATCTATTTTGCTGGACTCATTCATCATAATTTATTGCATCCCTCATCCGTATATGAAGACGTTAGTAGCTATTTTTTGTAAGAATTAAATGTCATTATATCTGACGAAGAAATGAGAATGCATGGCGCAATGGAGTATTCTATCTGACTGTCTGAAGGCATTTAACGACAGATAACATTTCCTTCTTGATCTTTCAGACTCAGCAAAATCTACTTTGCGAAGCTCTTTTCCTATGAGACTAACTTACTGCATGTTTGTTTGTTTGTTTGTTTGTTTGTTTTTAGAAATGCTCGCCTCATGAATCTTCATTTGCTTCATCTTTTAACAAAAGCTATTGCTTCTGGCGATTTTCGTCTACTTTAGATGACCCTATGGTGCAACCATGTCGACGCTATACCATACCCCTTCCCTTAATCCTGTGTCTCGAGTTTGAAAACGTATTGGCCCACGATTATGATATATGAATGTTCGAATTCATTATCTAGATCGATCTATACACACTTCTGCCCTCTTTTGGATGACCAGTCAAATTTTCACTGTCCGCCCTCCATCCCGAAAAGTTCACCCAAACGCGGGGTCAACAATCAAACTACGCGTCTGCTGATGGTGATAAGAACACCATAGGTACGTCTCATGCACAAATGGCTTCCCCTAGGAACACTCAATAGAGGATTAATGTCAAAAGCCATCTCTGCAACCTCATCACAGAGAAAAATGAAGGAGAAGGAGAATACAGGCCTAGATATACAGCATGGGCGATGATTGGTTCCATATTTGCTCGTGCCTTCATCCCAGTGGAATAACCAGTAGGATTGGTGTTTATTAGAGGACTCATTTCATTCGCCTTGTATCACCTTCAAGTCCAAGTGACATCAGCACTTTTAGCCCGACTTTAATAGAAAAGAACGTGTCGGAGTAATTCCGACCAGCAGTTAGCACTTCTTGACCCCAAACCCGTGTGTAGATTATCAACTGGGCGGAGAATTTAGAATAAATAATGAGTAACGTAAGGAGAGGTGGGTTTTACGTTAACATATCCTTACAACAGACCGGCTACACATGATAAATTCCTCTTAGATTATCTTTTTCACCCGTACATTTATATCGTCATCGCTTTTTATCATAATCATTCTGAGATGAGCCTTTGCCCTTTTCTTCTCTTTAACAGAATTTGAGCTTTTTAAGATGAGTCTTCAAAAATTGTGAATGATTGATAAATTTACAAAGGTTAAAACCGAGTGGAACGTTATTTCTAAAAAGGCGGTATCACATTAAGAGCTGAACTTTAAGGCTCAGTAGCAGAGGTACTATATAGTTCTTGATAATTAATACATGTATCTATTTAGTCATAGTTTTGAAGAAAAAAATGCCCTGAGGAGGCAACAAAAAGTGTTGTTCGCAGCTATACTTTATACAGGCACCGCACCACTTCATTAATTTTGTCTTACACACACTTTTCATTTCGTACCAAATCCTTTATCATATTAGCGTTTTTCAGCGCTCCTAAATATTCAATATTTTCATTATTATTATTATTATTATTATTATTATTAAAAATAAAAATAAAATCAGTGAAATACAATACTTCAAAGAATCTAGTAATCAATCAAATATAATCTCTAAATTACACTACTGTTAAGTATTTCTACCCCCTCATAACTCCCATAAGAGTGAATATCTGGTTAAGCCACTGTCAATAAGGTGATGCGGAAGTTCGGGATTGACCTTCTGAATTTCATTTGAACCTTATTCATTTCATGCACGGAGTTGATCGGAAGTTTCAAAGTGTGTGCTTAGCTATTATACAGAGTTTTGTAACAACAATAAACGGAAGTACAGAACATGCACAGCCTGGCTATAAACAATATCTCAAATTCATACGATTTGCTTTAAAATAAAATTCCCCGGAATGCATGCACATTGACAATTTAACATTTCTCTTTAATAAACCTTCAAAATGTAAGTGTACAGCTAGGCCTAAGACGTATTCAGAGGCTGAAATGTGGAATTGGCATACTAATTGTGACGTTCGTTTCAGGAGAGGAGTGAAAAAAGAGAAAAGTAGCAGATGAATGAGAAACAGATCCACAGACAACATGTCATCCCCAATACATCCTCAACAGACACGGTACATCGGAATGCACACTTCAAATAGTTCTGAGACACAAACAAGCAAACAACACAAGCACAGACAGAGATACAATATGACAAGCCACGAGACTCCCAATTTTTCGGAGAAAAGGAAACCCCTAAAAATGACAACTTGTGTGATAAGTTACATACCCCGTGAAGTTTGTAGTAGAGCCCACAAGCATTACAGACAGGGTCTCCGTTAGGATTTCTCCTCCACAATGTGGTAGCGGTCGCCTGACAGTTTGCACATGATGTCCCAGTTCGTTTAGCAGACTGTGAAGGAAAAGACATTAAGAAAAAAAGTAGAAATAGAGTTTGCCACAAACAAAGTACCTGAAAATATATCTTCTATTTAATAGAAATATTATATACTTAGGAAAGTAAGGACCGTGGTTGTGAGAGGTTAACGATTGCAAAAGTTGGCTATTTTTGGAAAGAATATTATAAAAAGATATATACATGTATTTCATTCAATGAATAACATTTAAAAAACAAATTTTCCCCTTCACTTTATATGCAAAACAATCAAAAAGCGTTAATACTCTTAACGAATATTAATGTACACATATTGTTAATTCTATAAAATGATTTCAATATCAAGGTGAGGTCGATTAACATGTCTAGCATAAAAGTATAATTTCAGGGTAACAGTTGTTAAAAGGTGATCACAATGACGTTAAAATGACGTCAAAACCTTATCAGAACGAAACTACCAAACCCTTTTCCTATACACCAGTCCCACGATTTTAGAACACTTTCGATAGAGCGATATCAAATAAACTCTCAGCAGCTACATGTATATTATACGCAGATACTGCACCGCAAAACGAAAGTCGAGCAGAGCTCACCACCCCTCCAGGTATTACTTCCAAACTTCCTCTCATTGTCCTATCTTCATAAATCTTTTATCGCTTGTTATTACCTCAAAAATCATAAAAGAGTTCCTGAAATAAAACACTTATGCCTAGCTCTATTACCCGTCTGGTAATGTTTCCAAAGACTTGTCACGCGGTATATCATATTTCATAGTTATGGTGAGCAGTAAATTGTTATTTAAAAGTGATAATTCATATTTTATATTTTCTGTAATAGTTATCCAGTTAAAAGCGCACTTGAGATCCCATTTTCATTTACCATATTTTCCCACAAACAATGTACAAAACAGAAGTGAAAGTTTGCACAGTATTGACTAGCCGATTATGATTTTTGACTATCATGTCTAATCGTGCAATTACTGACATCGTCAAGTAACTCACTGGATATCTTACTCATGCGTACCCATCACAAGTTCCTTGTTTATCGTGATTCTACCCATTCTTCCCTGTATTATATGCATTTGAATAATAAACTACGTACATATTGTATGAATACGCTGTAAATGACTTGGAGAAAATAAATGTTACTTTGAACTGAAGTGAATTGAAATTCTTGTCCTTTTCTATTCCTATACATGTATAGGCATTCTTTATAGGCAGTCACAATGTTGGCAATACAACATTTTACTTTTACTTACCAATCTTCGTTTCGGTTTTATGAGCGGTCTGTTCTGTCCGTTCATTTTGTGGTAGAGACCGCATGCGTTACAAAGATAGTGACCGTTACCGTCTCGTCTCCATAGCGGCGTCGAGGTGGCGCCACAATTTACACATTCTCGACCCTCTGACAAAGACAAATACAAAACAAGAAAAGAAAATTATTGCATTTTAAAGTTAAACCAATGTGACGACATTCCTACGTCTTTCTGATAGTGTAATTCAATAATGTTTGTTGAAATGTTATTAATTTAATGACTCCCTTCCTTATTTTTTTTCATTGAAGTACAACATTATTGAGCGTGTATGGATATCATGAAAAATTCGATTTATCCCCTCGCTCCCATTAATATTTCATTTTCTTCATATCTACAGATGGCCTTCTTTTAGTCAAATAGAGTATTGGAACTCAGACTATACTCAACGTCAACGAGTTACTTGATGTATCAACTTATTAAGTAGTTTTATATCTTGGTGAGATAGCCTCCGAAGTCATTAAAAAAGCTGCGGTGCATCGTATTGTCCGTTGTACAAACTACATTCATGTTTATACGAAGTTGCTTCGAAATATCGTATTGTATGTATCTATCATCATTTGGTGAGGTTATTCCTTGGTTACGTTTTAATGGAGAAAAAAATCGTGTGGGGAGGAAGAAGTGTCGCCCAGCCGTGGCGCTAACTGGTTGACACTTTATAAATCAACATTACCGGTTTACTTAACAAGCCAGACCTTAATGAACTGTCGCTCATTCTATATATGGGTAGGAGAGTGTTGCATGGGGTGGGGTCGGTGGGAGAGGGGTGAGAGGTTTTTTAATGAAATTTCAAGACGTGGGCTATCTATTGATGGAAACTTCTGGGTATCAGACAAACGACATAATTTTTAAGACTTTCATTCATCTTTCATTTAACTGAACAAATAGTACGAAGGATTTGCAACATTTTGGCCTTTATCGCGGTCAATACATCCTTCTAAAGGAAAAGTATTGAAAATCTGGTTTGAGGTCAAAAGTTGAAGAAACGAAACGAGGACGAAGTCAGGTGCTTTGCCTCTGTCCTCTCCTAATTCAAATTTCCTCCCAGTCGCTGGTTGTCGGAGAGCAATGAGAGGCAGAGGGAGAGAAGAAGAGTACAGGGAGCGCGCGAAATCTGTGTTTGTTGAGCTCTTCATTTTCCGATAATTTCCGATTCTCATTAGACAACCATTCTGGCGTTAAGTAAGTGGGATCCTGAATAAGCCTAGCTGTTATAATCCAGCCATAAGCCAGATGACAAAGGTCTCGATTCAGTTATAACTCGGGTCACGAAGTTCTTTACATGAAAGTGACAAGCTTTTGTTCTTCAAAAGGCATTCCTTTTGAATAAATCATTCGGTGTTTGCCTGTCTTTGAATTCTTAAGATTATTCATTAATCATGTTAATCACTGCGTGACACCTCTACGCCAATTAATAAATTCAAACCACATTTATTTGTTTAACGCCTTTGGATTGCAATGGAATATTAATAAAGTAAACAATATCCAATAACCGTGCACGGTTGCAAGACGTGGCGCCATAAACGATTCACTCAAGGAATTAAAAAATATATTTAAAAGTTCAAAGGGTTATCATGATTTTCTTTGTTAAACATAATCTTTACTTTAGCTTTAAAAGCAGTTGATATTTCCGGAACATCAACGAAATAGAAGAATATTTTTCAGATTGACTTTTGCGACACGAGTAAAAAAAACCCCGATTGTCAACATGGTCAATGTAAGCCCAAAATACTTCGTTCCCGTTAGCTTTTATCACTGTAAACTTTAAAAATTTTCTGATTCTTGTTCAAATTTTTCTTTATGTCAGTGACATTACCGTAAAGGGTATCAAATTTATTTAAAGTTTATTTTACTACTGTCAACATACTGTATATATCTTGGACAAAAGTGAGAAAATTGCAAGGCCCATTTTCATTCAATACCTAAAACGAGAAACAAACTATATCAACAGCATAGCTGTTATAAAGCCTATTTAGCACTAAGTATGTCCCTTGGGATTATGACCTATTTTCTTAGCTATCGTTTGTCATTTTTTTGTGACGTAGTAAACAGTTCTTGATTACCTGTATATAGTTTTTGTCGCGATGTTTTGAACAGATAATTGCCAGTGGCACCGAGTTTGTTGGATGACAGCTATAGCCGAAGGGGGTTGTTCAAAGTATTGACGTAATCACAGGAGCTAATTATACCCCACTGGAGGAAGTTTTAACTTGAGAATGTGCAACATTGTGAACTGAGGGATTCTTGCACCAACCTTAATGCACCTATTTCAAAAGAGCCATCAATTTTTCAATAAACGTTTATTACGTTGCCAAGGTTACATGAGAAGTTTACGAAATACAGAGAGAGTTCACAAGAATTACACGGAGTTTATACCCAATACACTGCCAGACGTGGCTCATGAGGTGTCGAAACTTGTCGGGTAGTTTTCAAATGTGTTAAATTTACCGTCACTTTCTTTCCAAATACATGTATATGCAAAATTATGCACCCAGTACTAAAGGAAGTTGCATAAAATTATGTTACTCCTCATTCTTAAAAAGGGAAATCCAACCTTAATAGCAAGGTGCTTTGAAAGAAAGAGGAAAAATCAGAGAAGCAGATTGGTGAAAGTTTGAACGAAATCGGACAAGCAATAAGAAAGTTATGAATTTTTGAAAGTTGTAATCACTACACATATGGGAATTTCAAATTGGCCGAATAGGTAATGTCACTGTGATGTAGCTGTGGACAACTCCCCCATTCGCTCCGACACACAAAATAACTAAAAAAAAAAAATTTTCAAAATGTATTACTCAGTAGGATCTTTTTCTTTCATGGGGACCTATAACAATATGCTATCTCCAATATATTCTGAGTACTGCCCTGAGGGTAAAAGCGCCTCGAAGAAAACCGCAAGTTAATGATATTTTTGTGTACGACAAATGGGAGAGTTGTCCACAAAAATGTCACAATCGAATCACCAAATTGCCAATTTGAGATTCGCATAATTGTAGTGATCTCATTTTTCGAACATCCATAACTTTCTTATTCCTTGTCCGATTTTTTTCAAACTTTCACCATCCTGGTTTTCTTATTTTTCTGCTTTCACACAAATCATCTCATTACTAAGGTTGGATTGCCCTCTCTGATTGTACTCTCTGAAATTTGTAAGATGCAAAGAAGTCAGTTGGACCCGTGGACTCATGCACTGGTGATATCTCAGTCACATGGACGAGGCCGATATAAAAGAAAAATTACATAAACCCGAATGGGCAAGATTTTGTGGAACCCTTTTGAAACCCTTTCAGTGCCGTGGCTGGAGTAAGATGATTTGATTGTCCCTTACCCTGCCTTTGACAATGGCACCAAACGGACAAAGACAAGAGACAAATATCCGACTAGATGACCTCCAACAAAGCATCGACCCTCCTTCTATGGGTATATCTTGATTGGAGCCCATCCAAGACTGATCTTTAGTATTAGAACTTGTGTCTCGGTATACTAAAATGGTTAAACCAATTAGGACTATGACGTAGACAGTGACGTTTGTTTCTCTTATAGTTGACAGAGAAGCCGTGCGGCCATTTCCGTTAGGGTTAATGTAATTGTACCTCCCCAACCAAGCCTAGGACTTCAAAACATCGTCTAAAGTGGTCCCAGTTTATTTATATATATAGCCTGTTGCACAGGATGTGCCAGTTAATAGTTTAGTATGAAGCTACAATTGCATTAAACATTTCGTTTGCCACTTCCGGTTCCAATAATGACAGGCGTTGCCTTTCTTCAATTGTCCAGCAACCGAGGATGCAAAATTTAAAAAAATAAACCGTAGAACTTTACTGTATTGGAAGAATAAAAAAACTTGTAAAATGCATCCACTGTCTTGATTTAGAGTTTATCGGCTAGCAAAATATAATGCTGATTCTATACGAAAACACCTTTGGCGATGTTTACATGACCAAAGGAATTGGAAAGAATATTAAGCGGTTAGATGGGTCTGTTCGATAATTATCAAACACGTGCTCAAAAGGCCTACTACGTTGTATCTATAGCCCTGCAGATCTTTTGGTGTGATATTGATATTCTCATGGTCATTTTCCAGTAACTCTTTTCATGACTTCTAGAAACTATACGTGTAGTGCGACTTACTTTCTCATTTTTTTTCCTCACAGAATTGGAACATGTTTGCCTATTATCATGTTTGGTCAAGTAGCTTTCTAAGTATATTCCATGCGTCTAATTGTGAAAATTCAGATAAGTTCATTCAGCAACATAAAAGAATATTTATAGGCCTAAAACTTTAGCTTTGAGGACATTTTTTTGTAAAGACACAAAGGAAATGGGAAAGATGGGGAAATTTTCTAATCCAAAGGTGGACATGGCCTACAAAATGTCAATTAATAAAACTCTAAAAATATAATAGTTCTCCGATATTGTAACCAAGCGAGAAGGAAAGTTTGTGTAGCAATAGTTGGAAAAGGGTTCGTAATGACAGGCCTTTCTGGAAATACGAATGATTGAAATGTAACAAAAATAGCAATTGCCCATATCACGAATACCTATAAGATTTATGTTTGTTATCTTCGTCTGTGAAAGATGCAAGTAATATCAAAATAGCACTTTCTTTCTCGACAACCTACCCGTTGAATTCCTGTAGTATGCCATGTAAGAAGAGCCGCTGCTTGCTCTCGATATGAGCATGAAGCTACAAACCAACATAAATGGATACAGGTGGTTTCGCCGAACTGTAACCCGATCTTACATGAGGCAGCGAGGAGAGGGCACCGGGGGTCAGAGACAGACGCGGTGGCGGCCGCATTGTCGGCATGCTCTCTCCGCTAGAGTCGTGTGCCAGACACGCGAATCTTCTGAAAGTCCATCATAATTTATCGGAGGATCACGCCCCTAGCCCCCCCCCCCCCCCCCCCACCTAGCCCCATTCCTCCCTCCCTCTTGATCTTTCTTTCTGTCTCCGGTTCTTCTCGGTCTTCTCATATTCCTCGTCTCTGTCCACGCTCTTGAAGATTTGAGAATACGTGACGGGTTAGATAAGTGAGCCCTACAAAAATAATGCAATAATTTAATATTCCAGCCTTGTTAAAAACCGTGAACCCACTTCTTATCCGGTCCACTGACAGACACTTAAAGGATTTGGGAAAGATGGCCATTTCTTTAAAGTTACAGGGGGACCGACTGATGAAATCAAACGTTGATTATACAGTCTCCAGCGAATACAAAATCTCACTCATGAATCGGTCTGTAGCTGTTACGGAACTAATATTACCCACTGAAATACTGTTTTACGTATTAAAAACTTAGTAACCATCCAGATAACTTCAGTCCTCGATTTAGCAGTTTTCTACATAAAACCTTGTCATCCTTCATCATTTACAAATTTCAGAGCGATGTTCGGTTCAGAGAATGCAACGCGGGGAAAGAAGCGGGAAAGGGTGCAAACAGACGAGAAAATCACCATCCTGGCCGGGATAATCGTCCGATTAGGCGGTATTATACTGGTTGGATTGAGCGGACCGAGTAACGATTGTACCATGCTATTAGTTATTACTAATGGAGGCAACAGGTCATCTGCATGATGACTTATCGGCCTCGTGTCATAGTATGTCACATAACTTGAATTAAACGATGATATCTCAATATTATTGTAAGTTTAAGGTCAACAGTCTAAATGTTTTGTATGGCGTTTCAGACTTTTAGTCGTTCCAAACTGAGTGTTTCCTAAAAGCCTCTTCCTTAAATCATCATCGAAGTGATAAATAATACATATAATAAAAAAAGTTTTCTGCCACACATGAATTTTAATGTTATCATGGTTATAACATTTTCAAATAATAACTATTACTGTAGAATGTCAGTTTATTACTAAATGATGAATGAATCATGTGAATTGACAGGACTGAATGATAATAATAATTGAATAATGAATATAATGGTGATAAATTATTCAAAACATTATAATACCTAGGTAAAAACACGTTTTCTACGATCTCAATGTATCCGAAAGTTATGAAAGATAACTGACAAGTGTCTTTAAGGAAACTATAAGCCGAAGTATTTTTCAATTTTTTGTTCAGAGACTGACTAAATCGCACGAAAACAAATCTTTTACTGTGGCGCAGAATATCTCACCACGACGAAGAAGAAAATTTGTCAATGCTACCTAACGGTTAATAAAAATTTACCTGTTGTTGATCTGCTCTTGTTTCTTGGTTTTGGTGCAGGAGCCAGACTTCTGTTACCCATTACCCCAGGATGGTGGAAGTTGAGAGCGCTGTTAGGTAACTCCGACATGAACGAAGCATAGGCCGCAGGAACATGGTGGGGAGCCTGCGAATAGGCCGAGTCTAGTGCACTGGAACTCATAGCTGATGTCGATGCCAAGGAACTTGTATTACTCGAATTACACTGAATGTGTTTGCCTGCCGTCGACGATGTCCCGTTCTTAAGCTCGGATCCGTAATCGGTGGTGGTCGAGTGTAGGCTGACGGGAGTAATGATGTTATCTGGCGTGTTGTCCTTTGGCGGGGTCGGAGGGAAGCTGAAGTAATGTGCTGCTGCTGCTGCCGCTGCGTTACCCTGATGTGTAGCGGCAGAAGGGACGGCTCCGTGGTGGCCGTGCGAACTCGGCTGGATTGGGGTCGATGCCGGTAACGTGTAGGAACTAGTTGGACCGGGATGAGGTGCTGAACTCCCAAATGGACCACCACACCAAGCACCGGATCCCTGGACTCCGTGAAGGGACTTTCCACTGTCAAGCCACTGAAACGTTGGTGTGTGGAAATGGGGCCTGCAAACTTGACTGCTCGCTACTCCAGCTGCAAATTTCATAAAAGAGGAAAATAACAAGTTCACTTTTGAGAGCCAGAAATATGAAAATAAACAAGGTGGCTACAAAACAACGAGTTGAAAATGACGGAACTGAGCTGCTAATTCGGTTACTGAGAGTAAGAGAATTTGATAAGAGGTTGCCCAGCAAGTGAACTGAATAATAGTGTGTGTTTCTACAGGCATCCGAGGGTAGATTTATACCGGAGTCAACGTAAACCAACTACAGGAAGCAACGGAGAGCTTCCGGCTTTAGAGGCAGGCACTAGACCCCTGGGTGCACGTTGAGGCTCGCTGTCTGAGACCTTGACAAACTTTTGGCGCGTGTGCCGCTGTAATACCCAGTCACAAGCCACGCGATCCAACAGAGTAAGGTGCTCATAAAACTCACCCCCAATAACCCCCGCCCCTAAAATAGGTTTAGCAGACACTGCAAAAATTGGAGCGCTAGACCAGTAATCCTTGTCGCTGTTCAAGCTGGATTGGTATTAATAAACACACAAACAGGTCTGTGCCTGCTTTATTTAAAAGCAAATTTTGGACCTGTTTAAGCCAAGGCCAATATAGCATGAAAAAGAAGGGGAAAGATGTTTATTTCCTCAATTCCTCCAGAGAAAAACATCTGGTGGCGAAGGATTGCTCTTGCTCTTTTTTCCTGGAAGTTGAAGCGTAACTTTTATCAACTGTTCCAATCAGGTGTTCTAAGGGGGCTGACGAGGAAGAAGAAAAGCCCCTCCATTCGTCCGATCAGCAATTTGATAGTACCGTTTAAATAAGATGAAATTACAAATTGCCTGCGACAAGCGTCGTGCTGTGCTTGAAAACCACAACCATATACCCCACTGATCGTTGCATGATAACAATATTCATAACCAGCAAGAACCCCTTCACTTGGTTTTACGACGACATATATATTTAGGTATTGAAATGGTGCTTTAACGCGGGCATGAACCACTGTAACTCTTTTTCACCCTACAGTGGTAGAGTAATTAAAGACATCTTTTGAATCAAATCGGCTGCAACATCAATGTGTACCGACAAAACAGTGGGACGTGGGTTCAAAGTCAGTTTTATCTCTATTTTTCTTTTCGGCATCCACACGTTAAATGGCGTGCACTTATTTATCAGCGATTACTTCTATGCCGATCAAAGTATCTTTATGAGGTGGAAGTGATAAATGACAAACGATATAAAAATGATAAAATCAGCCAATTTATTATAGAATGCTCATCTTCACACGTCTTTGTAGTCGAAGTGCACACCTGCACGGGCAAACTTCGCTGATATCTAGTCCCATAAGTGTCTCTTTTCCTCAAATAAGCTTCGGTAAAATGGAAATGAAAGGAACCAGTTACGGCAACAACAAAGAACGACCGAACTCTGCAGCACGCTGAAATTTGTTTTTCTCCTCCTCAAATATTAAACTGGCGTAAACTAATCTTGTCTTCTTTTGTGGGGCAAAATTGATAGATCTCTTATCAGATTTTGTCATAAAATATAACACACAGCCATATAGGATTTGTTCTTTGTATAACTTCCCACATTTTCCAAAGTTTAATGAAAAAATGTTGATGTAGAATAATTGGTAGAGTTGAATTAAAACAAATCGTATTCTACTTTACTAAGTAGTGAAATTCCCTAAGCTTCCTTCTTTACCACACGTTTTGGACTTGCATTCATATTAAAACGATAGTGATGACCGCTACTGGTCAATATGAAATAATTACGTTTTGTAGCTCGTTGAAACGAACCTAACAAAACTGAAAGAAAAATTAATTCGTTGATTTACAACATAACCTCTTATACAAAGAGAAAGGTTATAGATAAATACATCTTACAACAGTGAGAGGGAGCCCTTGGACACAATTAGGTCATTCATTTTCTCTGGTCACTAGTGGTCATTGCTCGCTGAAAATGAAATAAATCGGCTGCAGTATAAAAAGAAGACGAGGGGAGGAAGTACGCTCTCAGAAACTGCTGGGGTGATATTTCCTTGAGCCCCGGCATAGGTTCCCTTGCTTGTCAATTACAACCCTAAGCTTCTAAAATGGTCAACCTTCAGGAATAAGACTGTGAATTATGCCACTGGGAGTTTCAAAGAAGAGAAGATATATCGAGACTTTGATGAAGCTAATAATTAGACCAGTTCTACCCCCAACACGCACACACACACGCACACGCACACAATACACACAAGCACGCACGTAAAACACTGAACAAAAAACAAAAAAACAAAATATGATTTGTAAAAAGTACCCTGAAAGCACAACTTAAAAGAACAAAATCTAAAAGATAATGAATATCTCAAATTTTAAGACGGCGAGCACATTGACTTGAATTTCATTCCGCCGTAGTTTAGTAAAAGGAAGTAATGCTGTGTTTACATGAATGATTATGCTATGTATACGAAAGGTCGAAATGTGTGACATCCTCAATAAAATAACAGGTAAATCCGTGATAACAGCAACACGTATAATCGCATTATGATTGTTGCAATACCGCTATTCTTCTACTCGTTTATATACGTTATTTGAGAGATTACGAAGATAAGGATCACCATTGATTACTAGGTTGGAGAAAAGACCAATGAATGGCGTTTAATTATGTACTATTTTACAAATATTTCCTTGTTCATTTTTGGAAGGGATGAAAATATTTTACTAATAGACATAATAACAGTCTTGAACTTTGTTTTAAAAGAGTGCATTTCCACTACCAATGCTAGGTGGTTGTTTGTAGAGAGTGAAGTGAATGTACTAATATGTTCATTCTCATTGTTTGATGATACATCTAATGTTTGTCATGTGAATAATGGGGGATGTGTCTTACTTGAATTCTTCTACCAATACACAGAATATTTAATCACAGTGAGATATCAATATATCTATGAATATCAATCAATATAAGACAGTGAAGGTCCACTTTTTATGACGCTTTGAATCTTAAAAATACCCACCACGACACGTTTTGTGTGGAAATCACGGCAAAGCTTGATTAGACGCACATTTCAATGTTCGACGCATTTTCAATCTCAGTTATTCAATTTTAGCTATACAAAACACCTTTTTGAATATAATTTTCGCAATGACAAGCGTGGTGGTGAAAAAGGTGAAAGGTGAAAGAGGTGAAAGAAATTTACTTTATGCTTCAAAACTGTTATGCGCAAACTATCCCCACAACCAAAAAGATAGTGAAAATAGAATCCACGAGATATATGGGAAATGTGAAGAGAAGGTGCTGATTGTTAGTACTCTTAAAATGCTTTCAGCGAGGTTAAAGTAGTTTCCTATACTTAAAAGGCAAGTATAGCAACAGGCACCTAAATTTTGTCTGAAGTATGCCGTCAATCAAAACGTGCATGTATCTCAAATTGACCGGTAATACTTAGGTTTAATCAAAGGGGGCCTACGAGAACGAGACGGTCGTGTGACCATTAGTTAAGTTACGCAATAGCAATATCAGTATATACAGACTTTCTTTACTAATCATGTTATTATGATATACATGTATTTATCAAATTAATAATACATCACTGCTTTATCACACAACATTCCGCTCTGTTGCTGCATCTGCCTGGTGGAAATATTTAATATTGATGTATATTAACCACAATATTCAGTTATTAATACGATCTCTCTCTTCCAAAATCAACTATACAACTATCTATACTACGTTTTTAAAAGCTGAAAAAGAGTGAGAAAGTAAATTTCGGATTATAAAATCTAGGCCAGCGTGCAACTTGTCTTAGCTTCAGCTTTCCCTCTTTTACAATACATCCTCACAAATCCATACTCACATCAACATGAACCCATTTGATATATTATACAAATCTTCATTTTTTTCATATTACGATGAAAAAATTAATGCTCGTGAAATCTTTCGTCTGGGTTCATTTTGAGAGGAAGCAGAAGTTGTCAACCGCGTCCTACATACTAATTCAAAAGGGAACCCCGTGGCAGCCTGCAATGCTCCTAGCCAAGGCTAAATTCTCCTGATTGCACCAAAAAACAATCCATTAATATTTCATACATAATGTAACATATCGTATGAAAAATACCAGTGAACTATAATTTCATGTATAGTTACTATATTATAATTATTTATCATTTCATTTAAAGTTATGATTTCTAGACTTATAATTATTGTTTAAAATTATGAATTATTTAAAAAGTTTTCAAACTGTTTCCTCCAATCATGCTAACTGGACCAGCAGTTTCTTTATTCGTCTATAAAGGCTGCACACTCAAACGTAATACTGTACCACAAATAGCCTATTTCAATCATTCGCTTTTATTTTCCGCAAGTTAAAAGGCATTTTAATCCGCAAGTTTTATGTTCACAACGCTTTTATTTTTAAGGCAAGTGCAAATAAACAAACAGCAGAGTTTCACATCTGTGTGTATAGCTCATAAACTTACACGAACATTTCCTAGTAAAAAGAATTCATGGTTATCATGATGATCGGAAAGTCCTTGCTTCCGTCTACAAGAAATACCCTGTTCATGCTATGAGCATGATGGGCTGTTTTCTGTTGATCGCCTTGGTGAAAGAATTTGAAAATTCGGAAACTATCGAAAGCTTGTGAAAAATTGTTTTGAAATTTTAACACACTGCGGTTATTAGAAATTCCCAAATACTGTAGTCATGATAGTTAAGACATGTCGAATTAGATAATTGAAATTATATGTGTACCTTTAAAAAAAAAAAAAAGTTAAATCCCATTTTGTTCTCGATTCATTCAATTTCAAATTGTCATTCGATGTTCTAAGTTTATTCGTCCTATATACAGTGAAGAAAAACATCATATCGTTTGGAAAATTGATGGTTACAGAAGATAAAGATTAAAATGACTGTACCATATCGAATGGCTATAATTCAGAACGACACGACCTGCGTAAAATCATCTGAAGAGCTCACGACTTTTTTTTTTTCATCGCGAACACATCTCTCCCTGGGCTTCCATCCTTTTCATAAAACAGTCTCTTTAACTTGTTACCGTGAGGCGGAAAAAAGAAGACCCAGGACGGAAGAAGTAAAGTTGCCATTAAACCAGAACATAACATTAACACGGGATTAAGTACATAAACAGATATCAGAGATCACAGAACAGCTTTGTTGTTACAAGCACTGAGTCAACCTCAGCGATCACGTGATCAATCGATTTCTACCCCACGGAGCCCGGGAAATACTCACCAGTCTGCTACCAGAGGATACGGACGGCGTCTAATGTTTAACTGCTTGTTTAATCAAACAGCAGCGAATAAAACAATAATTCCTAAATTTGTCCTTCATCACATTTGACCGAATTACATAGTAATCTGCGAGTCGTTGCTCCTATTTGAAGTCGAAAAAAAGTTTCCCCTTTTTCAGTACGAATGCTGGACCTGGGAATTATCTAAATCATGAAAATGAGCATTATTATAAAACACAAAATTATGTGCTTGCTATGAAAAAAAAATCCGTAACTTCAAATCAAAATAGAAATAAAATAAACAAAGTGTCAGTAATAAAGCACATTAAGTTAATATACTTTTGTGGTGATTTTTAGGCTAAATGATACTGGTTCTGTACTGTAAAAATGTGCGTGCGTGTGTCTGTGTGGGTGTATGTGTGCGTGTGTGTGTGCGTGTGTGCTTTCTTTTTAATGTGTTAACGCTGATTCAAAGTGGGGAAGCTGAGGTAGAAAAGCAGTAGGTTTGTATGTCAACGCATACATACTGATCAAAAAAGTAAAAAAAATACTTATCACTGCTTATAAAGACTCTTTAAATGTTATTATCAATATTCATTGATATAAAAATGTATAGATTTTCATCCCTGATAACATGCGAAATATGATGTTATCGGGCTTATTCAAAGGCCATGCAAATTCAATTGTGGTTTCGAGATCATGCAGTGATCTCCCTTAATGAGCCAGAGTTGTATAGGCCCTGGCGTAATCTGATGTTAATTTGGGATTTGGAACGTATAGGTGTTCAGATGTTCTTTCAAACAATAATGCTTATGCTCAATTTTATTCTATAACTAAATCAAACAGTTGATCGCCTTCATAGGACTGAAAGTAACTACCCATGAGGTGGTTTAGCTCTGCCCATTACAAAGACCAATCGAATTGAATGAAATAATCATCATGAAAACAAGATGAAAGGTTCTTGATGGCAACTGATACACCTGACAAAGCTTTATCTTGCATTGAATCAATGTCGCATACTCTGTTACCACCTTTTTCTATACCAGCTCATTTTTAGTCACCAATACAAAAAAGCAGTTTTCGGGGAGAGAGATTGTGACTTCTGATAAGCTGTGATAAGATGTATTAAAGAAAAATAAATGGATTGGGGGGGGGGGGGGGGAGTCGGATTCTTTATTTTTTTAATAACTGTTTCTAATTTAACGCATGGTTAGTGTCCACCAGGGAGTAGGGTCGGTCTACTTCGGTAACGTTTTTTTCTGATTCAATGCAAGATATGATTTTGATCTTGATTCAAGCCCTCCAAACTACATCAAACGAGAAATGAATAGACATTCTTCTTCGAGCTTGCGGCTTCCCCAAAACATTGGAGTGTGGCAGTTTGAAAATGCCATCAGAGAAGCAAACGGAGATTGCATTTTATTTTGTGTATCCCCCATATCAAGAGGGAAGGGCTTTGTTTCCAAACATGGCCGATAATCATGTTAGAGATAAGAACTCCGAGCAGATTTCCCGAGGATGAGATTGAGGGAGATGGGATCCAAGGAAAAATTGAAAGAAAGAAGAAGGGTCAACAGAGGTGATTGGAGATAGAAAAGAAAAACTACTTTCCAACTTCCCAATAGCTTGAATAATGACTTCATGAAAATTACCCACTGAGAAGATATCGGTTTCTTTGCTACATACACCATTGCAAAATAAATACGCATTTAATGGCAATCAAATGCAGTGATAATACATCAAAATATTCATGTCATTTTACGCCATGAAATTTAGGGCAACATTCACCCGTTCTTCAGTAGTATCATAATTACTCTTCTTGAAGAGGCGCTTATTAAGCTTATTAACATAATAATAATAATATCGTCCAATTTTAAACAGTTTGAAACGGAACACAAATAAAAATAATTTTCGCGATCATTGTAGACAGAGTCTTAAATTTGTAACTTTCCTGCATAGAACTTTCTATTATAGAGATTTGACATAATGAACAAAACGAATTCAGTATATTTACTTTTCTTAGTAACAAAACGAATGATTCTCACATTGAATATAAAAACCTATATACTCCCTATGTAGGCTAAATGAATTCCATTCCTGAATTTCATTGTGAGTTTGAGGGCGAATTTGCACATACATCTTTTCATACACCATTGGTGAGAAGTGAAACGAACAGGTTTTACCAACAAGGAAACAGTGGACCAACTAAAAACAGAGATCCGAGGGACTCACTACCCACAGCGGAATGGTTTCTGGGAAAAGAGGATACAAGATATCTCTGGTCCATAGTTAAAGGCAACCTGATCATTAAAGCAGGATAACTAGAAAAAAAAAATAAAAATATCTTCTTGATTCTGTAGGCCTACAATAGTAGTCTTACTTATTACATTTAAACTCTGACCAAGTGATACCAACGTGTATTTTATAGGCCAAAATAATAAAAATTATTCCTAGTTTCTCGTCCCCGCCCGCATCCTTTTTTGCGCCCCGCCTCCTTTTTTGCGCCCCGCCTCCTTTTTTGGGGGGTTGTTATTTGATATTTTTGAGAATTTTTTGTTAAAACCACCAACACTTTGCTGTAGACCCCTAAAATTGAAACTTGATGCCTTTACTGGGTTTAAAGGGACCCCAGAAGAATATAAAGATAACGGGAAGCCGTGCCTAATAGCATTTGTATGTGCGGCGGCCATCTTGGAAAAATACCAAATATCAAAATAACATGGTACCCCCTCCTCCTCATTTTCGAAAAATCCAGACGAGAAACTAGGAATCAATTTTACTTGGCCTTACATAACATTAGGGTATAAGTATTTTGAGAGAAATGGACAGTAAGTTAAACATGGAAATTTTTCATAATTATAAAGTAAATAGCAACATTTTTTTTTCTACAAAGCAGATTGTAGAATTGAAATGTGAATTATTACCTGCGGAAATAGTCAAGACATTACAATATCTGATAAATAAAAACTTGAATGAGTTTCTCAAAAATGACGTAGAGAAAAAAGGAACAAATCAGAAGAACAACATTTCAGGGGGGTCCCTCCCTTTCAATTCCCTCTCAATCACCATGGCAACGGGTTTTTGTGCTTCTGGGTCCTATGTCATCGTATTGCATTATGTTGCGGCTGTGGAATGCGGATAAATGATCCCCTTTCTTGCTCTCAAAGGAAAAGAAAGCAAACTTTCTTGAGAAAATGTCAAAATAATTAGGCGATAAAGAAAGGAGCGACGGTCGTTGGCTCAAACATCAGAGGAGACTCTTAGCTATAGGTTTTCTTATCGCACCGTCTCGGTTTCCGGGAGATAAACCCACACGCTTCTAATTAATCAAACATTCTTATTAATATGCAAATGTCAACCGCTACGTCATTTTGTAGTGTAGGCTCGTCGTTGACAATATGGCAAAATTACAATTTTATTGTGGTTGGCTGTTTGTGAGGTTGATATTAAAATTACCCCCTTCCTGGCACTTAAAGACTATTTGTTTGTGAGATATCAGGACTTAATCCTATTGAACGTGTGTGGGATAATGATGGTAAACTTCAAGGGAAAGAAGCCAAAAGGGGCAGACATTAAAAAAAAAATGAATTCTCTATATAGACCGTATTAAACTTGATGATTTGATACCCTGTGGACAATGAAAAATACAGTCAATATTTGCATACAGCCAGATTTATAATTCGTTAAAAATATCTTGCATCAGCAACGCAATTGGTTAATAATAATAATAAAGTCATTTTTATATAGCGCGTAATAATAGATTCTCTATGCGGTTACAAGTCATTCGCTGACACATTTCTTTTTCTTCAAAGTTTGAATTATTCAAAAAGTACTAATACAATCTTTTAATGTTATTTTTCTTAAAGAAGATCAGTCCTATAACAGTACATTTCTTTTTCTATAAAAGATCACGTAATTGTAACGTTCTAGGATTTGCTATCGGCAAAGTTATTCAGAAGATTACTTATCAGATCGTGAACTGCATAAAAGAGGGGGAAATGGAAGAAAATATGGAACTAATTACACTTTTCCAATGGAGTAATGGTAGAGCCGAGGGTAAAGGCACTTCTTCATATTCATGGGGGAGAGTTAATTTCATGCCCCAACAATCCGGCGATCTGCTTCAAATTAGACAACTTTCGCACCGGACTTGCACTTTTATTCGAAATAACTATATAACTTTCCTTCCTCGAGTTTCCCGCGTAAATCCCGACTCTCTTCTGTTATTTTTAGCTTTGTCTCACCCAATTATTGTCCTCAGACTTCAAAGACAAAACATGTCATTATTTTGACAATGCAAAAATGGCACAATGGCATCGTTAATGTTCAGCTGTCAGAGTCTGATGCCTGTTCAGTTCTATAATTATAAACATGATAGAGAGTGTTACGAAATATGCGTAAAATATGGGATTTTCTCCTTCAATTTTTGAGCAATATTATATCTTTCCTAAGTTAATTTGACAATGGGACTGGAGATTTTTCCTCCAATTGAATACATGAATACTCTATTCATAATCTTTCATACATGTTTCCACATTCTCGATAGTTCTCTGTAAAGGGGACGTCGATCCATTTTCAGGCATGTCAGGACAGGAGGGGAGCACGCGCATGAATCGAAATAAAACTCAACTTTTTTTAGGGCAACTGGCCACTCCCCCCCCCCCCCCCCCCCCCCCCCCCACGATCAACATCCCCGCTATGTTCGTAAACTTTTTTCTTTATAGTCATAACTTAGCAGAAGCTGATGATCTGATCTATTTCCAATACGTTATACAGTACCCGTATCTGAGAGTCAGGGTTATTGCGGGTTGGTGGTATATAAGGCGCGTGCTGCATGACCCCATTGCGAACTAAAACATAATCTAATTTGGTAAGATCTGACCCCTAAAGTTCACGGCAGCCCTTTTTTTTTTCTTTCTTTCCTTCTTCTAATTCTCCCTATTACACCTCGAGCAAAACAAAATGCGTCCTCATCCACATGTTACTGTGCTAGTTGGAGCTGACACGGCATAGGAGCACAAGGCAAGAGAAACGTGATGACATGTAAACGTCAAACTAAAAAAGTAATCAACAGGTTGAAGAATTAAACCCCCAAATGCTCTATAATGACTGGTAGTATGAGGCATATTGGATTTGATTGCCGTTTAAGTGGACCCATATTGAGCAGGGAATGGCTTTTGACCACTGGTATTAATCTATTCACAATTACCAAGCACTTATGGGATCGAGTGTTTGTCCAAGAAGCGCGCCACGCCCGCCTCGATGAAAGGCAGAAAGAAAAAAAAAAATGCGGGGAAAAAGAATCAATAAAAATTCGTTTTTCAGCAGGTTCCAGGAGAAAAATGTATTGTTTCCGGTTGTATAAGAATTTAGGCGATATACTTTGAAATAACTATCACTGTAAATTGTATTATTATTATTTTTGTAAAAGCTATTTATCAAGATATCAATGCGATTCAAGTAATTTATTCTAAGTTTATAAGTAAATATAAGCGCATTAACTCTCTTCAGATCAAAAGAGGTTATCTATCTTCTTGATTTTAAGGACAGAAAAATATCAACGTACAGTTGGGAATAGCTTTATAATTATGTTCCACAATGTTTCGCCCCTTTTCTTTCGCGATGTTTCTCTTGAAATTTCCATTTTGTTGAGAAGAAATGGAAAATGTACAAGTGCAAAACATGTTTCGATGTAACTTTGAATAAAAGAATATTAGAGTGAATACTTTATATTTTGACTTTGGCGAGCAAAACATCTAAAACGAACTATAGTTTTTGTTTTTTCAACAACAAAAAAAGTTGTCAAATATGCCCCTCCTTCAAATAATTTATGAAAGAAGGAAGAGAAAGGAAAGTAAGGAGCTCACTCGTCTTTCGACACTGTTGTTTCGAATTGAATAATCTGACGTAAATGAAATCTGTCATCTCGTGACCATGGTAACGGCTTCTTGCGTCATCATACTAGCGGGAGAGAGAGAGAGAGAGAGGACGTGGGGGCATGAGGAGCCGAACTCAGAGTCAGGTGATTGGGTTATGTACCCCGTCACTTGGGAGGAAAGCAACACGTCGTGTGTGCCTGGTTTCACTCCGAACGGAAGGGGGCGCCATGAGTATTCGACATTTCCAGGGATGTGTTGGCTTGACATCACAACCCTCTGGAAAAAAAAATGAGGGGTGTTTACACTGCCGCTAAACCAAACACCTGGATGACATGTGCAACGTGCAAGAGCTAGCTGCTCTGAAGATTACTGATGTAACTGATACATATCTGAACACACATTCTGCATTTTCTATGCGTATGGTATCTTAGCGAGACTCTATATGAATAACATAAAGAAAAATCAGTATTTGAATCGTGTAGACACACCTCAAAGGCTCAAATAGGTTCCAAAGCAAACAAGCCAGAGAGGTCTATTTTTAGCAAGGTGTTCTTGGATCGAGGTTGCTAGAGTTGAGCAAATCTTGTTACTCCAAGATAGAGCAGGGGCAAGATAAACATCAAGATTGCCGACTGAAATAATTTTTGAAGTTGGATCTTTTGCAATTTCAACCTAAGGATGAGTCAAGCTCGTACAAATTTTGGATGACGGGTTCAGGGCTGTTTACAAAAATCAAATTTCTGAGAGATAAAAAAAGAGGGTAGAAGGTTGGTGTTTCTTTGCTCTATCGTCACCACGATGATTTACGGTTTCAAGGCATTCTATAATCAGCTATGAAAGATGGAGAAAATACGTGCCAATATTCCTCATGAAAAAAAAAGAAATACCCATCAGGGGTTTTTTATTATCCTAGGTCTTTCTTTGAATCGTTGGAGGTAAACTGGATTCTATCATATAGATAAAAGCAATAAATAGGTGTAACTGGTACTGAATAAGTATAAACAAATCTGACTGAGTGCTACGAAATTATTTTTGAATCTAATATATTGCAAAATAAGGTTACATTGTACGAGACACCAACCCTCTGTACAGGATTTATTTGAAATAAACTTTCAGAATACATGATTTTGTCAGAAATAATTGTTACACCTTTTAAAAGTCGTTACTCTAGCAGCCACGAACAAAACCTGGCTGTGATGGAAACAGCATATTTGAACCGGAAATTTTCTAAAGCAGAATTGGAGGAATTGTAAAATTTAAAACAGAAAGAAACAAGGAAAGAGAAAAAGGTGAAAGGATGATTATATAGTACGTATAACAATATCAAGAATGAAAGAGAAATACAAGGATAGAGCAGATGAAGAACGAGGGAAAAATAAGCATAAGGAAGAGGGTAGAAGAAGAAAGTGGAATGAAGAAGAGATATTTGAAAGAAAAATGACAAAAAACAAAGGGGCAAACAATTTCCCGCCACACTGGAAACATAAGAACAGGCGTATCGCACGGTAAGATGAAAGCACGCCCCCTATCTTGTGAACCAGCATCACTTCAGTCCCATTACTCTCATAGATCTCAGAGGTTACTCTACATGCAGGCAGTCAAGAGGGGAAAGGGTGTCTGCAGTGGGTCTGTCATTACTGCACGCCCATGTTTTCTCCTCCTCCTACTCCTCCTCAAGTCATACTCCCAGGGGTTCACCACGTGCACCTACCAGGCACCCCCATCTTTAATAATCATTCTCGGCATTTCAGTACGATTCTTCTACCTCAATTCAGCCTGACTTATCGGCTACCAAAACCGGTGTTGGTCGGTTTCCTGCGTGAAAGATCTCACAAGATTTGCAGGATAAAAAAAAAAGTTTTGTGGCGAGACTCATTTGCAGGGGGAAAAGAAGTACTGGTGACAGGAAGGAAATATGAACAAATTAGATATTTCATAGTTCGAGGTCGCATGTTTATTCGTGAAGTTATTTCCAAAACCGTTAAATTCTTATCATTGTATTTTGATCGAGACTGATAAACAGAGTTACATCGACGTGACATATCCCACGAAAAAGTACGTTTATAAGTCATATACAAAGAATTCCAGTGATACGTATACCTACTCTTCAAGCTCTCCAGTGATACCCACTATTAAAATTCAGAGAGACTTGAAAAAAAAATACTCGAATTCATAAAAAGGCAGATATTTTACTCTAAATGGTAGCCGTTTTGATGTAATAGAATACTTCCGTTTGCTCAATATGAATTATGTAAATGACATCATTTTCTTTTCAGCAGTCTAAATTAAGATGACATTGGCAAAGCTAGTAATTGAGAGATTAAAGAAAACCCGTTTTCTCCTTACCTTTAGTCATTTCATTCGAAAATCAATCGAAATATAGTTTGGGTGCCACAGATGACTAACTATTAATAAATCAAGTTGATTTCGTACAACTTCCCATTAGATTATTCAAATTCCATTTTCCGTATTACAAGTAGAATTTGGTTTCCAATGTTATATAGTACTACATGCGTGTATAAAAACAGCAAAGATTTCATTCATTAAAGTAACAAGTAAGATGATTTGTTTTCTTTCTTGTAATGACATATCCCCCAGTAATGAAACTTGACAACTTCGTAGTATATGGTATTACACAGACCGGTATAAATATACACAGGGCTATAATATAGAAAGAAAAAAATTTAAATTGCAAGAGAATGTCCAGAGTTAAAGCTGTTTTCATTTCTATGATCCGTAAATAAAAATCAAAGAATAAAGTACTACAACAAATTACTTTAGAATCGAAAAAAAAAATGCTTATTCCACACTGTAAAAAATTGTGCTGCTTTTTCACGGGAAATTTCCTGGCTGACAGGATGCCGGGAATGCCCGTTTTTCCATAGTACATGTAAAATAACAGGTTTCCGTGTTATCGTGTTTTTTTTGTTGGTTTTTTTTGGTGTTAAATAGTAGAAATTTAATTTCTAACAGGAAAATCTATGTAACTTAAAACGGAACCATGGAAACGATTTGTAATTTAACAGGGTAACTTGTCAAAATATGAGAAAAAGGTTTTTTAACAGTGTTTTATGTCGGGCGATTGTAAATATATGCTGATTTCCGGTAAACCAAACTTGCTGTTGTTTTGTAAAATTGAAATAACGGCAATAACTTGTTGTCTCAAGGGCCAGAAAGTCTGTAGTTTTACAGTTATTTTGTACAGTTATCTATCCTATTCTCTATCTTAATCTATCCTATCGTAGACCTATCCTATCCAGTTAGTTCAATCTAGTGCAATCTCTTATATACCCCTTATAATTTTTTATGCCTTTGGTGACAGTAAATCGGACAATCCCCAAACCATACGCTACTAAAAATTCATGAATATTCATACAAGTGTTTTCCTCAATATTTGGTAATTTTAACAGGGTAACTTGTTAAAATATGAGAAAATGGTTTTATAACAGTGTTTTATGTCGGGCGGTTGTAAATATATGCTGATTTCCGGTAAACCAACAAACTTGCTATTGTTTTACAGCAAAAAGACTGTAAAATTGACATAACGGCAATAACTTGTAATTTCAAGGGCCAGAAAACCTGTAGTTTTATAGTTATTTTTTATAGTGCACTTTTAGATTTTGGCATTTCGGAAGATAAAAATCTGAGCAATTGTAAGACCTGAATTGTATTACTATCATTTGATGTTTGATCAAGTAATAGTAGTGCATCAACCTCAATATGACTATTTGTTTTTTTCATACGAAGAGAAAATGTTTTGTGTAATAAAAAAAAAAAAAATACCAAAAATATTCAAGACCTGATTGGTACATCTGAATCCCCCAAAATGCATTAACCAATATAAATGCGTCAATTTTCTTTTCATTGAACCTATCATAATAATTTATATGACATAGCATGTAAGTAAATGTATGGTAAAAAAATTGATGAAGTAAGTAACACAAACATTATATTAGCAGAAGAAAATAAAGATAATGATAAAGACAATGGTATATATTAAAAAATAAATATAATTTTTTTTTAAATTATGAAAATAAATAACTTTAGACTGTCAGAAACTCAAATGACTGGCCGATGACGAAGGATATACTAACTATATGTGTATATCATCTTGGAACTTAACAATTATTTCAAGATACATACACTAGGAGGTATGTTTTCGAAGCATATAAACATGGTAAATAATAATTTTGAAATAAAAAAGTTCTTTAGAATACTATCTGCATATAAGATTAAGATTAAAAACAGATTAAAATGAGGGCGGATGAAGGATTCATATAGATATCGATGAACACCAGTATCACTCTTTTTTCTCATCATCAAAAACTTTTGATTCTATGTAAATACATGCAATAGTGTTTAAAATCACGAGGGAAAGTGTTTTATTTATATGTTATGAAATATCTTTTCAAACAGAGCGGTCTTTCTACACTCCGTTTTACAAGCAAATCCATGACATAGTCATGCGTGACGGTAGAAAATGTTTTGATAGGGGTAAGGGTGTCGAAATAAATTTTCCCCAAAGTAATCAAAATATCAAATCAATAGGAACTTATTTCTTAAAAGAACATAATCATATAAGGTAAATGATATCACTGGATATATCACATGGCGGTATCTTTACGGGTCTCATGTTTCAAAAGTGTATGAGGCCCAGCTTTTTGGAGATTAAGATACAAAATGGAGGTCCCAGACGACTTCACTGATAATAAACGCATATAGATATGATAAGTATCTAACAGCCACCACCACCACCACCACCACCACCACCACCAGCATCACCACCACCAGCATCACCAACAACAAAAACGATAGCTGCCTCCACTCTCTCTAAAATTGTGAATGCTTCAAAGTGTCCGGACTGCTTTGCATGATTCGGGCTTCTCTTCAATGTTGTTTACCCGAGAACATCGGGCAGGCATTGCACCCACAGATAAGAGACAATTACCTGATTACTGACTGGCAATTATTCCTCGGATGCGCTTTTTTTTTTAAACATTAGGACGTTTACATACAATTTACACTGAAATTCGTTTCCACAGATAAGAGACAATTACCTGATTACTGACTGGCAATTATTCCTCGGATGCGCTTTTTTTTTTAAACATTAGGACGTTTACATACAATTTACACTGAAATTCGTTTCCTTCTTGTTGTGGTTTTGTTGTAGATGATTTGATTCTTGTTAACCCATGGCCTATGGGAACCAGGAGGTCCCTGTATTAACCATATAGGGGAATGAACGAATCCAGTACACTGTAAAAAGTAACTGTAAAACTCCAGGCTTTTTAGCCCTTGAAATTACAAGTTATTGCCGTTATTTCAATTTTACAGTCTTTTCCTGTAAACAACAGCAAGTTTGTTGGTTTACCGGAAATCAGCATATATTTACATAATGTTATTGTAAATTTACATATTTTTATTGTAAATATATGCTGATTTTCGGTAAAAAAAAAAAAAAACGGTGGAAAAACGGGCATTCCCGGCATCCTGACTGCCAGGAAATTCCCGTGAAAAAACGGCAAAATTTTTTACAGTGTAGTCAAAGGGATAATAGTCACACTTGTACAAAAGAGGAGACCTAATAGGGTCAGTCGAAGGGCGGCATTGGCACTTTTATGGTAGGCCGCTCCTCAAAGATTTCAGAACTTTATTTCAGAATTTAATGATTAATTTGTCACATTACAATAGAATTAACCCTTTCATGTAAAGTGGGCCTGAATGGAAACCCCAAAATACGATATATATAATCTAGGAAAAAAATGACAAAAATCGAACGAAGAATAACATAGTTTTTAATGTTTAGATCACTAATAATATGGGGAACCTCCCATTGGAAATTTCATCATGAGGGTAAATGGTAAAAAGAAAATGCTCTGAACATCCCTTTCATCCCTTTTTGTTCAGTCCATTCTACATTACGTTTTACATATTTTGCATGCATGCCTTTGAAAAGGGGATAATTTTATCATAAGAATTTAGAAAAGGATTACTTCAAATAATTTGAATATCATTAGTGATTAGTGATTCTTTGTCCGATTTTTCTTAAACTTTTACTAAATTAAATCCGTTTTTATCATCTCCTATATTTACTCTCAAGTTAACTCCACAGAGTATACTTTTTGGATACAAAGAAAAGCGAAATGATGCTTTGAATTGTATTACTATTGTAGTAAAACAACAATTATTCTTCTCGAGGCTGAACAAGACTTTGCCTGATTTTAAGAAAATACAAAAGGTATTAAGAACTTACTATTTAGATGAGTGTTATATCTATGATATGACAGGGAAAAGAAAAGAATTTGTTTTGAAATGGAGTATGTTGAAACATTTGTTTGAATAATGTGATTTGACTTCTGTAAACGTGAAACCTTTTTCATTTATTGTAAATAAAATTGCCCATTGGGGCAAAAATATGGAAAAAAAAATAAATCCGTTTTTTGTGATTTTTCTGCTCTTACTCAGGTGTTCTTTTAATACCCCTGAAGTTTATCAAAATACTATATACCCCCCAAAAGACATTGTTAGAAATATTAGATATAATATGTACAAGAGTAAAAACTTGAATGTCCAGATTGAAGTCAGTTACTCTATAGTGAATTCAAGATGTTTTGGATACCCATATTTTTCCCTCGATCTCTAATAAATCCCAAGCATAATTAAATAAGTTACCGAAGATTAACTATTAAATAAAACTGAGGTTATTAGGATATGCGTACTCACGTTTATTACGATCGTCTAATTAGTGTAGGAAATAATGTTTAACTAGAAACGTACACTTCAATCCCACACAGTTTACATTGATTAGCACGCTCGTTGATAATCTCAGGCCGCAGTAAGAGGAAACGTCAACGGTAATGAAAATTAATTCAAATTAATTGACAAGAAATTTTATTCATTAAATTATTCCAACCAACACGTCCTCTTTCCTCATCAAGTATCCTCGCCGTAAACGTCAACATCTATTTTCAAAAATAGGATTGCTGGAAAAGTCCGAGATTAGCTCTTATTTGGAATTACTTGAAGAAAGTGCAGAAGGTTGCCCTGGTTTTGATTAGAGGGTCTCGGAGAATGTGATACTGAGCAGACGTGATAAGACTAATCCTAATTTGATGAACTAATTTGTAATCGAATTGGCGGGAAACGTTTTTATGCGCTCTCTTGCAAAGCAGCGTATGGAACACGGGTTCGCATCCGTGTAAATTAACAACGATCTGATAACGTCTGACATCGTTTAAGATCACGCAGACGACATCGCGTCTTGACGTGATGGTAAAGACCGCCAAGTTCAGATATTAATATTAATATCTTCTTAAAAATTTAGGAATGGAATAGTGCATTCCGATGAGCAATGCTCGTCAGATGGAATTCCCTTAAATCGGCTAGTGGACGTATAGGATTCTTCTCCGATTTCAAATCATACAAAAGTGCATAATTATCAGCTAGACGATCCAATATCTATTTAATATTTATAAGATAAATCAACTAGATTATTATAAATAGCTTACAAACTAATAATCTCTTTCAGTAGTGAAGATAGATTGACTGAAATTTCAAATGATGTGTTTTATGAAAGTTACGGCAATAATCGCCAAATAGAAAAGTAGCCCTTTTTTTTTTTTTTTTTTTTTTTTTTTACCGCATATCATATATATTTCTGTAGGATGACCAAACTAATTTATTTTCATAATTGATCGACATAGAAGACCTATTCAATCGCTATCATTTCACGGAAATAGTTAAGTAATATCAACTTTGGCGTAATAACGAGACACTACAGATTAAACACATAAAATAATGGAATTTGGCTTATTCAGAAATTGTTGACAAAAATTAGTAGCGTAACATTTTAATACATTCATGATATAAATATGAATCTTTTGAAAGAGAAGATTTAGGAGAGATTACAAACATGCAGAAATATGTACAGAACAAATGCTGTATTGAAAAGCACGATTGCTAAAAACTTCGTAACGTTCATATTGAATTAACATTTAGATATTTTTTTCCAATGAAATAATTAACTTTTGACTTCAACAATAAAATTTTTTAAATGTCAAAAGAATGATCCATAGCTATACTTTATATATCAACATATTGCTTATTACATTATTAAATTATTAGTACTACTGTACAACTAAAATGAGTAATCTAAGATAAGGTCATCTTTTGAAAAAAAAATTTAAACACATTTTAATATCTCATAACAATTTAATAATTATCAGCATCATTTAATTCAACATTCATCCAAACAGGTTACCTTGATCTCATTTCTATACAAAATGCCCTATGATTACGGTGATCATTCTTATAGATGGGCCGTCACTTTGTTACGCGCCCTAGAATTTCATAATTGATTGCTAAAGAGTGGCATCTAATCTGTAGGATCTACTGGTGGTAGGTATGGAGGAAAGAGTTTCACTCACCGTGCGATGGTCGGTAGCCATGCATGGCTGCTGCTCTAGCCGCCGCAGCGGATCCCGAATAATAGCTAGCTGCGGCGTGATGTGCGGCTGTAGCTCCAACGTGGTTACCGTTCCCGTCCAAGCCGCTGGTATGATGATAGTACACGTCCACCTGTCAAAATAGTGTGGCAGAGGGGTGTGATGGAGGAGGGAGAGAAAGAGGGGAAGAAGTAGGAGTTAGAGATATCAGATCAGCTCTAATACAGCTCGTCAGAGATGAGTAGATATTAATAACAAACAACCACATAGACGCAGTAAGTTGGTAAGACCAGTCAGAGAATGACAAACGGTCGGGTCTACTTTTTTAAAATGCCTGCCTGCTAGTTCACCTCTTGCTCACTACTTAACAATACAATCATCATCTCTTGGCTTGCCAATACTTGACATCTTACCTATTTTTGTTTACAGTTTCCTCCCCGTTCTCCTCTCTCCACCGATCGCTCTTCCTATACCCTCTTTCTCTCTCGCATCCAACCAAAAGCGGGGAGGTTTTTTGTGTTGAGGAAAAAGTTTACATCAGAAGGGAATAAAAAACGTGCCTGGGACGAGATTATAGTGAGGTTTATCTAAATTGTGAAGCCTTCCTGTTTCACAACAAAAATGGCAGGCTCGTGTTGCTTTGTACGTCATAGAGTGCGTAAGAGACGAACCGCCTGGCTCCCTCTCCCATTGCCTTCTCTCGTTTGGCCTTTCCAGATGACGCATCCCTCCATGGGGACACAAAAGATGCTCGATTAAGGGTTTGATGCTGAAGAGGTAGCTACAAACCTCCTTGGAGGAAGGGGAAGCAGGACCCCACACGCCCCCAGGAGACCAACCCTTCAGGGTCAACCGTACAAGAGGGGGAGGGAGGGGGTTTCAGAGATTTACCCCTATCCTTAATGTAGGAGAGCAGAGAGAGTTGTTGGCCCTTGATCAGGTCAGGAACCGCTCTCCTGTAAATGAACTCGACGTCTTCTGATGGGAAACGTCCCTGAGACTACCTGGCCAGTATGTGATTACAGCACAATCTCTCAAGGACTGAAGAGGGAGAAGAAGAAGGGAGTGGTGGCGAGTAGTTGACAGGTACTCTCGGGAGGAAAGCCAAGGATTACCGGTTTGTAACGGGAACTCATGATACACAAGGGTATCAACAGTCATACAAGTAAAATATACATTTAGCGCGGGAGTTGATTAACATTATGGCAAGTGATCACCTGGGAATTCAGAACGTTTCACAAAATATCGGAACGAATCCAAAAACCAAAACCTCGACAGGAGCAAAACTAGAGCTCTACCTTAACCCAAATATCAGAGAATTGTTGTCAAAATGTGATCCAGAGTTGTCTTCTCTTCCTTTCCTGTGTCTGATTGCATAGATAGAAGTAGGTGCAGATGTTGAACAGGTTCGAAGAGGGCGGGTCTGTTTGGGGGACAGGTGAGGAGACGCTCTGTTGCACCTGTTCCCATTCAATGCGTATTTTTACATAAAGTTGGCGCCAAAACACCTATTCGGTTTAAAGTTAACCGACCGTTGACGTATTGGGAAGTAATAAATCATGAACAAATTAAACGAAAAGGAAAAATAGGCATCGACAATATGCCGAAAGGAAAAAATATTTGCAAAAGATATACAAAAATAAACAAAATGCACATTGGTGTGTGATACCTCTATTCACATCTGTTTATTGAAATATTTGATGGACACTTGACAAGGGGCAATCGGGAGTGACGTCGTCATTCTAAAAGTCATGAATAAATGAAAAAAATGATATTTATATTAACCTATACATTGAATACTATGAAAAGCTATTCACAATGCAATGAATACACACTCTCACAATATATATGATTGATTCACCTAATACATGAAATGAAACAAATGATACTTTTAATGAACTTTTGTGTCTAGTCATACATGCTCCAATTGAAACATATCTGAAAAGTCTAAAAGCTCGTGAAAAGCGGATAAGTTAATGTGAGAAAACAGAAATGTAAAGGAAACGAAAAGCAACATATGCCGAGGGCAAAAAGTTGAGGGGATTTAAAATCTCCTGTCACGTGACCGCTGAATAAATAGTAAGTAGAAGTGGGAAAGGAAGCCGAATTAAGCAACAAATCGCAATTCTACAGTTGAGTCATTTTTCTGGCCTTTGAACGTGTGAAGTTCACGGTCACGTGTCAGCAGCTAATGTAAAACTAAACATTCAATAATTTTCTTGATGTTGATCTTGGATGGGAGTCGAGCGTGATTCATCCTATTGTTACGTCACAGAACAGGCAGGACGAGCAAAAAGGGGGTGTTTGAGAAAATGAAAATTAGGTCGAGGCTGATCGCAGTAATTAACATATTTTAACTCCTGTTACGCCTCGCAGATGCATTGACTTACACTACACAACTACTTGCTACTTAGGTTACTTCAAATTATTATTATGTTTATTTGTTTGTTTAATTTTCCCTATATAACATCCAGACGTCTTGGGGTAGAAATCGGCAGAAAACATGACAAGAAGAAAGTATTTTTGTAAAAGAAAGAAGTTGAAGCTTACTGGTTACAGGACTGTGCGATTGAAAATAGTTCTTGTTTGCCACCTTTAAGAAAAGTGGAATATTTGTCATTCTCTTCTACTTATCATATTAAGGCAATCTTGCCAAAGGCAGTCAAAATATGATACGTGCCTCAATATATTACCTGTTCATTTCATATCAATATGATTATGAAAGACATATTGCCTTTCCTCTCGCTTACCCCTCAATCTAACAAAGTTTGTTTGCGATCAAAATGATTATCAAATGTCACAATCTCATTACCTTTCCATAATTGAATCAATTCATAAACTATATATAAAGATCATGTTAATACATCATCTGGTTAAAAATACACCTCCCTGAAAAGCGATAGAATTGTTCCAATATGTTCTACACATCCATTGAATTCATTGGAGACGAAAGAAGGCATCCGAACCCCTTTGTGGAGTTTTTCCTCCCAATAATTGATGAGGAAAACCCACGCAAGTGACACAACACTCCCAATATCCTGTCCCATACCTTGAGGAGTACACTCTCACTCGACAGCTAGGATGACAAGCAACAAAACCAGGAGAGGAGGAGGATGTAACAGTGAAAATGATAAGATTGTCGACTTCTTATTTGTTGCGGCTGCCTATAATGTTGCGAATTTACTGTTATTTCCATGGATGTACATATTTTCTGCACCTGGGCTGAGAGAGGCAAATGGAGATAACTGCCTTGTTTTACACGCTGTTGATATCATCACCATGTACATGACCATGGGTTGACAACCGTATATAGAGATTGTCTTGTTGAAAAGCTGTCATTGTCCCTGTAACATATACTAATCTTCGGTTGAGAGACAATAAAATGACTTGTTTATACGCTGTCGTTATCCCTGCCATATACATGTACTTATTTCCTTCACCTGGGTTCGGAGCGGCAAGTGAAGACGGAGAGCGTTGCTATCTCTACCTCATATGCATTTCCTAGGCTAGAATCAAGTAGGAAGAAGATAAAGAAAACATGAATGTATGGAAGGAGAAGAAAAAGAAATTGGATAAGCGAGACGAATAAAATGATACGGAGAAGACAAAAAATAGAAAGGGCATGCAGAAAATCTAAAACTCTATAGTAGTAGCATGTGGTACAGAAGTAGTACTTGCAGTGGTGATAGTTATAACAACTATAGTTATATAATAATGATGATGATGATAATAATAATAATAATAATAATAATAATAATAATAATAATTATTATTATTATTATTATTATTATTATTATTATTATTATTATCATCATCATTGTTATTATATCATCATCATCGTTAGTAGTAGTAGTAGTGGTATTAGAAATTTAATAATATATATATATATATATATATATACAGAAGCGGATCTAGAGGGGGGGTTGGGGGGTTGCAACCCCCCCAAAAAAAAATCCGGGGACCATTTTTTTTTTTATCTTATCTTTTTTTTAAACTTGTAATTTTATTTTATTCTATTTATGTATTTATTTTATTTTTTATTATTATTATTATTATTATTATTTCTTTTTTTTTTTTTGGGGGGGGGGGGGAGGGGGGGGGGGGGGGTGGGCGAACAAATGTCACGGAGTCCCTTGCCCCCCCCCCCAATCAGCTTTTTTGAGGACACGGGCCACCGCCGAAGTGACAAGCTAGGCCAGCGTTGCCATGTGGGGATTCTCATCCCAAAAATCCCCAAATTAAAAAAAAAATTGGGGATTTTTGAAGTCTTTGGGGATGAAAAATAAATATTTGGGAATGAAAATAATATTGAGTTTTATGTAAAACGAATTTGGGGATTTTTGAAGTGTCGTTTGGGTGGGGATTTTGTGAAGATTTGTATCTGTGTTGTCAACTGGCCTTACATTGCAGGAAAATGCAACTAAATTTTACAAATTTTCATGGGGGGGTTAATTTGGCAATGACCTCTATACCAAAAATAGTGGTGTTTTAGATGCAAGAAAACGCCATTTTCACACTCAGATTTTCAAAAATTCTCCCTACTGTGGGAGGGGGGACACCCCCCTCCCACACCCTCCCCCACTCGCTCGCTCCGCTCGCTCGGGCTCGGTCGCTACGCTCCCTCGCATACCGCCCCAACCCCCCCTTTATAAAAAGCTAGATCCGCCCCTGATATATATATATATATATATATATATGTGTGTGTGTGTGTGTGTGTGTGTGTGTGTGTGTGTGAACAAATATGATGGAACGAAATGAAGCAGGTCACTCGGTGTATTTACAAGCTTTCGGCTCCTGGCCTTCTTCAAGTTCATTTGCTAGATCAAAAAGAATGAAACAAATAATAATATCAAGCAACTTAACAAAACTAAAGACAACAGAACAGAATTTGCTAGATCAAATAGAATGAAACAAATAATAATAATAATAATAAGCAGCTTAACAAAACTAAAGACAACATAACAGAATTATCATAAAGCTGGCAACATAAATCAACAGGAATAAGTGAAATTGAAAAGATGTTAATGGGCAGGAGTAAGTGAAATAACGAAAAGGGAACTCAATAGAAACAAAAGTAAACAAAGTAAACAATGACCTGACTTTTAGGGTTGAAGCAAATGTATATGTTGTCTCGTGTGTAATGTGTAGGTGTTCTGTGTAATATTAGGTAATCGTTTACTTTGCTTACTTCCTTTTTCGTTATTTCACTTACTCCTGCCGATTAACATCTTTTAAATTTTAACTTATTCCTTTTGATTTATGTTGCCAGCTTTTATGATAATTCTGTTCTGTTGTCTTTAGTTTTGATAAGCTGCTTATTATTATTATTATTATTATTTGTTTTATTCTGTTTGATCTAGCAAATAAACTTGAAGAAGGCCAGGAGCCGAAAGCTTGTAAATACACCTAGTGACCTGCTTCATTTCGTTCCATCATATCTATTCACATATCTAAATTCAACATGGTTCAACCGAACGGTACACACATCCACACCTCTCTCGATATATATATATATATATATATATATATATACAAATGTAAAGAACATCAACTTATATACTGCGGAGGTGCTTTCTTTTATCATATAATATATAATTTAAGTGTGCCCGGGCGCGCGCGCGTGTGTGTGTGTGTGTGTGTTTTAGAATCAAAAAGCACTTTTCTTCCAATGTGTAATGCCGTTTATAAGCAATTTTCTGTTGCTACTACTTAACCAGTATTGTCATCATTCTTATCCTAATTATTGATATAAATATTATTAAGAATCACTTTTATAAAAAAGTAAGATTTATCAAAAAATATAGAAATAAAAACTTTTACAATCTTCAATTTGAACACGACGAAATAATGAAATGGGAACTCTTTCACATAGAAAAATTCCGTTCTTAACCAAGAACAATAAATCTTTCCAACCAATTGTTCCTTCTTTGAGTCATCAATTTGTTAATTAATGATTCCTGGATAACAAAAGCGATCAAATATGACATTGAATAGAAACAGATGTTGCCTTATCTCTCAAGAGGAATTCGATATTTTCAAAAAGAACGATCTATTGTCAAAATTGCAGAAAAACACCAATAATCGTTTCCTTTTTTCCGTTATCTAAAGCCGCTGGAATTATTTGCTGTGTGCTAGTTATTACGTGCATTTTTTTCTTCAGTAAACGTAAGTAAACTTCATCATTAAAGACAATTCGAACTTTTGAAAATCACTCACAATAAAAATTTTCTATAATAAAGATGTAACAGACGCCTCGAGTCTGACAACAAACATTAACAAACTCATTCATGTACTCACATCAACAAACTATCTATTTGCCAGAAAGCAGTATCATTAAATGAAAAAAACAAAACAAAACAAAACAAAACAAAAACAAAAACAAAAACAATAGTGATAATTTTTTTTTAAAAGTATGAAAGTAATCAAGACGAAATAGAATCATGATATAACCGCAATAGCTGTATTCCGGACTCCACCATGTCGACTGTTTCCATTTCTATGGAAGTCATTTAATGAATCTTAAAGAATTTTTACATAATTAATTTTTGACAATTAGAATATTAATTGAAGAGGCGTTGTGCTCATGGACTCATCTCCCGTTCAAATCACAAGAACATTTGTTCAAACGTATACGTCAACACGACGATCTGATAAATAAAGGGCCGCGGATTGTTTTATAATATAGCATGAATCTATGGGATTAAATACGAGAGGAAGAGTTTTTATGAAGTGCAAGAGAGAATAACGTCCCCCGCCAGTAATCTTCAGTGCTTAACAGAGAGTCAATGAGCAGCAAAACAGCTGAATCTACTCGCCTTCAACCCAGTCACTGACTAAATAAATTTCCTAGACTAACTTTTACATTTTCGCTAATCTCGCCGCATTTTCTGCAAGATCGCAGGTCTTTATGGAGGGATTTAGGTTGCATTATGAATGTAATACTACTCCTCCATTACATTGGAATGAGTTATTTTTTCCCTTGCCGTGTCAGAAGTTCAAATTTATTCCACAGCTAATCACGTTGAATTTACTGCAATAACGACAAGAAAATGTCAGATTAACCTTAAGCCTACTGAATTAAAACATTATTGTGTCTGTGTTCTAATATTTCCGAGAGATGAATATTCAAATATAATTGCTCTTCATTGATTGAAACTGCAATATTATCAAAAGCCCTTAATGATTTTCTTTTTCGTTTTAAAAGTTCTACAATTAAAAGCACCCATGCGCGGTTCCTTTATCATCTACGTAGTAAAAATTCTAAAAATCTCTTCAAATTGTATTTTTTGGACAAAAGTGATGTTTTACTAAGGTATTATTCGTCATCAACCAAACGGGATATCTCTCAATTTGATTTATTGAAGTTATTTCAAATAATATTCACTAATAATCATTCAAGTCACATTCCATTCATATATCACAAGTATATGGTTTTCTCCACTGTTTCCTATCATTCTTTAGAAGTAAATGCACTACTTGTCACACTTGGACAAAAATACTAAAAATATTAACATCTCCTGAAATACAAGCTACGCCACAAACGACCTTGTGTCTTTCATACCTGTAATAAAAATTAGAAAGCTGTACTTTGATATGCTAATATGCTACGCTAATGAATATTTAATTACAGGTGTTCATATGTGATAAATGGAGCAAGGTATCCAGGGAAGCGTGTTAAATTACATTGCATTCCCTAATATAATTACTCCACTCTTTCAAAGGTAAAATACTGTGTAATAATTGATGCATAAGTTCGACCAGGGGCGTGCCTGCCGTTCAAATATAGCTATGGGGTGTGATTAAAACAATACATTTTTGCCATTCTTGAACATGAACTAGATTATACAAGTGAATAAAGTGCGATGTATGATTAATTCAAATATAATTAAATCTCGTTCCTAATATCCTTATAAATACTAGTATAGCTTATTAAGAAGTCAGGGTAAGAATTGTAATGTACAGACCAACTTATGAATTAGAATAGTCAGTTGTAGTCATTTTTATACACTTATAAATGCCAGCATGACTTCTTTAAAAAGCAAAGGTAATTCAGACAAGTTTCACATGTTTCAAGCCGCATTCGAATAAGCTATGATTGACAACCTGCCCTAATAACGAGCATTTGAGGCAACAAAGACATTTTTTCTCCTTAAGCTTTTACGTTTTGATTCAGTTACCTATGTAGCATCTTTATCTGGGAATCAGAGACGAGCTTTATCTGATCTTCTTGTCACTGAATTTGAAAAGAAGAAGCGCGGGGAGAGAACACGGTGTGGAAAAGGAGGAGAGAAAGTAGTATTCTGGTGTATCTCGGGCTTGAAATTGTAGTAAGGCACTCACTTTAAATTCGATAGTGGCAATGACTCAAAGAAAGTGGTCAAAATGAGGTTTGTTTCAAGCTCTTCTCCCTTTTTCCCCATCAGAGTCAAAGTACGAGAGCCCCAAGCCCCCAGCACAGCTACATGCCTATAAACGCCATGATGGTTCTCATTATAACGGATGACTGAAAAAAAAAAAAGCTAAACTGCAATTGTGATGCAATGCGGAAAAATTCTGGTAGAAATGGTATTTTTAGTATTTCATTTTCTTACAAATATCATAGAAATGCTAAGTGGTCTTAAAAGTAAAGACATGAAGCAGTCCCGGATATTTTCTATTAAATGCCAGAGGTAGAATAATTTTTAAATGTACATTGTCATCGTTTTGGGGGTAAAAATAATGAACACAATTTCATCGTTTCCGGTAATGTAAATACATGTACAGTTATTTGAGGAAAAATTATATTACTTCCTTTAAATTATCCTTAGTCAACTGTCTCAATTTGTTAAAAAAAATATTCTTTCTAGATATATATTCTGAATTTTAATGACTGTGCAATTTGTATATACTTCACTAAAACCCAAATCTGTATAAAGCACAGCAATTGCACGATACCATACATGCTAAAAGAACGAATACAAAATCACTATTAAAATCACATGCTAAAAGAACGAATAAAAAATCACATTTCACCTGAATATGATTGAAGTACTTTATTTAGCTGGATCCTTCATCGGTACTAGTTTACACTCAATGAAGTTAAACATCTAGTTTTGCTACCTAAAGCTAAGATTTTGATTTGGAGATATTTGGATTGAAATTATGAATCATTTTTTTCTTCTCTCTCAAGATGAATCATGGTGATTGGACGCTTTAAGCCCGATGAGTTAACCTAGAAAACGGACTAGCTGAATGACAAATCATTGCGCCTCATCATGTCGTAACTAACACTACGACAGTTTCGCGTCCTAGCACCAGAATCGAGGATGACGTAGATAGGATATTCTATTACTTTACAAATATCAGATATAGTTCCAAACTTGACTCTTTAAAAGTTGGGTCACTATATTACCTCGGCTTGATGGTAATGGATACGAGGACTATAAATACTTGGCGCGAGGGATGGGATGAATGGCGGGCAATTATTGACATAGAGAGATTCTAAGAGAAGGAAGGAATGCACTGGAGGAATATTCAGAAGAGAAGAAAGGCATATTATGAGGGGAAAAAATACTGAAAGAATATTATAAAAAAACAAAAGCAGGAATTAAATGAAACTTTTCGTTCACATCACTATATCATTAAGAAGAATATAACGAATGTACCAATGTCAAAATAAGTGAAAGATTGTACGATGTAATGCGTAGAAAATCTAGTTATGAAATTCTATTGACAGTAAAATATCAGATTCAATTTCGAGAATGAGAACAATTTGAATGATTTTTTTTTTCAAAGAGGGAGATCAAATCTTAATATCAAATGAAATGAGAAAAATAGTCAGCCTCGTCGAGAGGCCAATATGGGCCTCTATGTATATAAAAGCTTATATCAAGAGAATTTTTTTTTTTTAAAGGACCGTATAGGCTCTGTATAATAGCGGGTATCCCAAGTGCTTGTGTAAAAAAAAAAAAAAGTATGCCGCGAAAAGTAGAAAGGATGACGCTGTCATCAACGGACAGGCTTTATGTTACTCATTATCGTCCTCTAAAGACCCTGTAACAGTCAGCTGACCGCTGTGACGTCACAGAAAACATTCGACCAACCACAATGTGCGCTGGTGCTGCTAAGCAACGACGCCGGTGTAGTGAAATTTGGCACGGGACAATATTACCTACGTTGTATAGATGCTATATTTACAATGGCTGTGGGAGGGAGAAAAGGGGGTGGGGTGTAACAATTAAGTAGGGCCTATTTACAGAAAGATATAGTAGAACAATAATTAAACTACAACAAATGATAATTTTAGAAAAAAGAGAGAAAGGGAAATTGCTCTGAAAAATAAAATCTAAGAAAAAGAATCATATAATAGAAAAGCAATAGATATTAAGTGCACCTTACTGAAATTATGTTATTTGTATTATATTAAAGAAATAAGTGGATAAGTGGATATACATGTATTATGGTAAGCTGCTGAAAGTTCAAGTGAAAATATGAAAATATGATTCTTGACCTTCTTTTTTTCATAGACCTCTTAGTCTTGGCCTTTGTAATTTCAGTCCAGGTTTGTAGGCAGTTCCTATTTAACTTCTCTAGTGCATTCTTTGCATTTTTCAGTTAAAATACCAAAACAAGTGCATGTAGAAAATATTCCCATTGACGCGATTTTGTCATGTAGCGAAACTAAATAATAGATCAAATTACTCAATATTGTGGATTTGATATCTGATGAGGCAATTAAAGACATCCGTTGTAACAGCATGCTATATGACGGCAAGCGGAAACATTTAGCGTCTTGTCAGAATGTTTACACAACTGGCTAATCAACAAACCGGTACATACATGGCGAGTCACACTAATTGGTGTTGTATCTTTCAGTGTTGATATTGATTAGGACATTACTGTTGTGTTCCCCCCCGACTGAAATCCGCTCAAAACAAAAATAAACAGTCATAGGCCAGTGCCATTGTGATCTAGAAATATGAGTAGATTTGACTTATTCATTTCACTGGAAATTGAAACATGGGAGTTTTATTGACTCTCAATTGTCTATCCTTAAAAAAAGTATTTTCTATACGTTTATTAAAGTGACAGAAACGTATTGCAATAGTACGCAACTATTATGGAGTATATAGAAGCAATTTGGAAATAATTTTTCATCCAATTCAGATGATTTTTTTTGAAAACTCTGTATTCATTTCTAAATTGCATGTGGAAATAACTATATTGATGTTACTTTTTTTTTCTCTCACAACTCAAACTTTAATGCACTTTGTTTTGCTTGTAATGATCGAAAAATGTTTATGCACTAAGTTGTGTTGTCAATTATTTTGAATATTGTCAGATTCATAATACTTATTGTTATATACTTTGAAAAATGAAAATGTAATGAAATAAAAATCTAAATCTAAAATCTAAATCTTTGCCCCATCCATCTATTTCTACTTTCCTCTCATCCGTACTGCTTTACCACTCTGAATATCTAACATAATATGATTGCAGTTTCATATGATTATACTTGAAAGTAAAATTTTAAAAAATATTTTTCATCATGATTTCCGATTTCGCTTATTGACTTTTCTTGGTTTTCTTTTCTACTTCGGCCATTCACTGTGCACAAAACCCATGTCTCTCATTGGTTTACTATCAGCCTGAGATTCATCTTGCTTGTCAGACGGGAGTCTAAACAGCATGCCAGACCTTACGGCTCAGTGGCAGCTCGGTCTCGAGGCGGGCCCCAGCTGAGCCGTCAGCCGGGAGTTCTGGCCGAGAGAAGCCTGAGCAGGAACCCTTGTCTCACAACAATTTCCGCTGCCTATTAGTACTGGTGAACGATCGGGGGTAGATCAGACGGTCAGATAGAACTACCCGATGACAAACAAATTGAGGAGAACAACAAAACAACTATTTGATATCTATTCCTGTTCTCAGGAAGTAATACATAATTATCATCACTTCGTATACTACATCACAGTGTCTCCAGAGAAGATATTAAATGAACAGTTTGTTTTCCGGTTGTCGTTATGAATAAAAATGAATTAAAAACAAATCTGAAATGTATCCCCAGTGTTCAATATTCAAACAACCGTTGTTGCACGGTTTATATTGCACTGTTTCTTTGATAATGCTATGTCTGTTTTCATGATGTTTGTCCATCATAGTTTTCGTTAATTTATAACATTTAATATGCTCTTCATTTATTGTGCTCCTAGGGTGCCTCTTTCAGGCAGATTTGTGCGCTATATAAGTATACAAAAATGATAATATTATTATTATTATCATTATTATCATTATTATTATTATTATCATTATTATTATTATTATTACTATTATTATCATTATTATTATTATTATTATTATTTCTGTTGTCCTATACCTCGTTTAAATATTGTGCACTGTTATTTGCCTGCGTGTTTTAACTTGGAAATGGTGCCGTTCAAATGTCATGAATTTGTCAGGTTTTCAGCATTAAACCATGGAGGCAAAATCGTCTTGATTATAAAAAAATTTGATTAGAAAATTGCAGCGTCTAAAAACCACATGTCACTTAGGGTACTAATAATCCAATCACATTTAGCAAGTCAACGTTCATGCAGCACTCCCTTCCGCTGATTCAGGCTCCAGGGATATTTTCTTACAATCAACACAGTAAATTTATGATTTGAAGTGCAACAATGTCTAAATGTGTTTTTTAGATTACCTTATAATTCATGCACTAGAAATAGACTAGCTTTATTGTGTGACGCAATTCATCTATCATCTTAATGACACTGTATATTCATCCGCAAAGATCTAGGATCACTAAGGGCGATTAAACTTTAACGATCCGAATAATTTTTTACATGTGATATTACAATCATACCATTTTATCTTTAAGCATCTGCCCATATATACATTTTTATGTCGGGATATTGGATGTTGACATCATGGAGACATTCAGGACCCTTTAGGTATGCATACTGTATCATGCGGAGCATGAAAAAGGAGAACAAGAGGAGAAAACAAAACAACTTATTGTTGTTGACTTTGAACAGCGATGAGAAACGATGATGAATTCTGTAGTAACCAAACACCGACGCACCAGTCGACTCTCAACGCTTGACTTGCTTGTACTTCAGACGGCAATGACACGTGGTGATTGGGGTCATAAATCGCATCAATTATAACTTGTCATTGTTTTAAACTCTGAGGGCACCTTCAAAATGACCCCTCCGTGAAGCGTGGAGTCAGGCGTGGTCACAAAAGGGGGCGGGGCAGGTATAACTTTGGAACGTTTAGTGTTAGAGTGTATATGCCTGGTATTTAGAGAGAGGGTTCACAAGCATTGTGTCATTGTTTTTTTTGTTTTTTTTTTTTAATTCTAAAGAAGTTAACAAAGCCAGGGTATTTCTTCCATTGACATTTGTTTCTCTGTTTTATAATATTATTCTACAATATTGTTAAGTATTTTAAAATTCCAAATGCCATTCTAGCCGTAAAAACAGTCCTTTAAATTTGATGCAAAATAAAATTTGATCATAATTTACATTAAGTTCGATTAAATTTCCTCGACAAATTTACTATACATCGTTTCCTAATTATGCCTTTCTCCTTTAATATTTTCTTTATTATTTTACTTGTTGCGAAGGTTTGTTTTAAGCAGTTATCAACCATGATTAAGACATTTTTTCGAACAATTATTTAAGAAGAAGTGTGCATCAAAATCGAAGTGTTAAAGTCCATCACTCGTATTTGTCACACAGCTACATCACAATCAATGTTTAGCTATCCACATTGTTCATAAGCAATACTGGTAAAAAAAATATGCATATTATGTACGTTGCCAGGCCAAAGGGGGAGGAAATACACCCCTGTGTTACCCTATCGGAATCCGTCACAATTTTGTTTATTAGGAATACATTGGAATTTCTGTCAATTGTGCACCCGTCGAGAATAAAGCTTTTGGATTTCTGGCTTGGGGCAAGTTACATATCGCAGTGATTTGGTCATGATGTACTCAATTATAGCCAGTTCCCTTGGTAGTCAACTACTTTACAGTGGTCGACTTGAAACGTCCAGACTTCAATGGTCAGACGAATAATTATTCTATGCTTTGAAATCAAGCACGATATTTATGTTATTGATATTTTACTATTTTTATTTTGAATAATTAGGAATATTTATAACTGAGTCTGTCTACACAATTAACGATCATTATTTGTTTTTTTCACTTCCTTATTGTTAGATCTACCTCTTATTCAATGTGATGCCATAACTTTACATGTAAAGTATAGATACCATCAACTTGTTGATGTTTTAAGATGGGTAATTCAAAGACACCATACATCTTAATTTCTTGTCCCCCACTAAAATTAGTGTATTTGGGTTTGTGACTTTCTTCTAAAAGTTTCAGTTTGTTGTGTAATATCAAGCGGTGGAAAATTCACACCTAGATTGAGTGGTTACTTTACAAACGCAATACGAAACCACAAATGGTGGAAAATAGAACAATTACGCAGAATTGAGAACAGGTGTAGTGGTCAAGGTAATAAGCCTGTCTGATAAACCTGTCAGATGCGGCGGGAAAATTGGCAAACCCTTGTTTGTAAACTGTCCAGTATCGACTGCCGACTGACGGAGTAGTATAGTGATTTAATCGACTGTACCTTCAAATTATTCAGTATATGCATCATATGGCCAAATAGCTAGGTTGTTTAAGGGAGTATATTCAGTATATTTGATATGTAGACTATTTGCTTTTTGCCAAAAATTAATGGGATGCCACAATCGACGATTAATCTTTTATCCTGTTATCATTCATTTCAGTGAAGCTTTTTGTTTTCCTGTTATATAAACTGTTGTAGTATTTTTTTTGTGTGTGTGTAAATGTAACTGCAAATGAATTTATGAACTGATACCTATCCACATGACTTTATGTAAACAAACACATTAATAGCGATTTTACATCAAAAGAGACCACAATATTGTATCTTCTCAAATAAACAATGGAAAAGTAGAGCAAATAGCGGTTATATTGATCGTCACAGCACAAAAATCTCATCTACCTTACATACTGATCTGTTTCAGGCATCTAATCTCTTTGTCTGCGTGTGGTTTTTAGAGAGTGGGTAATGGCGGTTTTTACGAATTGCTCATTGGATTTTTAGAACCCCCCTTTTAATCTCTTACATTATATCCTAAATCTCTTTAGACACCCCTTACCCCCAACTCTATGACTGACTCTCTCTCTCTCTCTTTCTCTCTCTCTCTCTCTTTCTCTCTCTGAATATCTCTCTCTTTCTTTCTTTCTCTCTTACACACGATCATGCGTCAAAGGGGAACATATGTTCTTCTGGTTGGTATATGTTTGTAAAATTTTCCATGATTTGCGGCATATTAACATTTCCTTTAGGACAAATTTGGCAAACCACTCTGCGTGTTTCAGCTCTCACGTCATAGTGACAAAGACTCATTAATTAGACTCTCAAGTTAAGAGCTCGTCATCATGTTCATGTCCCGTACCTACTCATGATAACTATTTTTACAACTTTTTTCATTGTTCTTTCAATGTTCTTTCCCTTTTTGCAGGTGAAGACCCAATATAACTTTGCAAATAACCATTATCCATCCCCACACAAATTAAGGGGAATCAGACATATCTGAACAAAAAAAAAAATAATAATAATAATTAATAAGTAAATAAAAAGCTTTTCCAAATATCAGCGTATCACATGATCTCATGTACCTATAATCTGTATATAATGCTATGGATAATAAGCCACATATCTATAAATGCTAAGTTTTATTGTACAGTAATTTGTTCATATCTTCAGCGTTTGACGCACTGCCTTCGAGAGAAATGTCATGTGTCCATGAATAACCCCCCCCCCAAAAAAAAAGGAAGAAGAAGAAAAAAAAAAGGGAAATATTAAATACAGCTTTCTATTGACTTTGCTCAGTTATTTTCAATTTAGAATACAAACGCTTCAAACCACTCTACAAACGCAGAATATTCCGAACATTTTGCTTTCATTCACATTCCTATCAAGAAGTGAATATTGGTACTGACTATCGAAGTATTTGAGAGGAAGTTGTAGAGGTAATTTCATCAAACAGCTTCCCGATACATGCCATAAGAGTCTGGTTTACCCAACTAAAGATGTGGATTAACCATGTCATCATACATCAACTGAATGGAGAAAATGACGGTATTACATCTATGCGGTCACCGTTAGGTTCATGCTCAAGATGTCTCGATAATATTCACCACTTCATTAGAACTAGGATTTAAATTCATTAAAGACACAGCGTAAGTTTGTATTTATTTCTTCATTCATTCATTCATGGTAACTACCGTTTTGTTTTTAAGACATCCACGATGTAATAATACGCTGCAATCTTGGACAAGTCCTAAATTCAGTCCTGGGCTTGAAAGCAAATCAATCTCACGTTTTTAAAAAGATCAGTAATAAGACTTATACCTGTTTTGAGCATTTGTCGTTATCACATGATGATGATAATCTTCCCTTCTTTGTGAAATCTAATGATAATTGCTCTGCTGAAGGTAATGTACAATTTCTCAATGGTCTAATCGTTATTTCTTATGAATTGTGCAGCATCTGCATCTTAAATTTTCTTACAAATGTACAGCGTAAGATTACATATAATCGAGATGTGGAATGGAAACCCCCCCCCCAAAAAAAAAAAAAAAAAAAAAAAAAAAAAAAACAGTATTCCAGTCACAGCATATAGATTTTTCTTGGATGACCCATCTAACGCGTCTATACAAAAACTGAAAAAGGCTGACAATTTTTACACCATTCCGAGCGATAAACCTCATTTCGAAATTGATACATTTTTTTCATACATAATATTTAAAGAATATTCAGTTCTGCCCAGTCGATTGATCAACAACTTGAAGTCTGGAAACTTGTAAACGTAAGACAGGTACATCCCCACTCTTGTTAGGAATAGTCTTTAACTAAGCTAAATATAATTTAAAACATACTCTTGAAATAGTCGTGTATTAACAGTGGGTCTGAATGGGGAATTCATGCATTAAGCCCTGTAAATTAATCATCATATTCATCACTTTCATAATGTGAATCACACCCAGTGTCAAAGCATATAAGACACCTTTACACTTTATATTGTTTTTCAATTATTACATCTAATGCAGTAAATTATGTTTCCTTTGGGCTCTAGTTCTGTATTATAAACGACATATTATGCATTCCCACTGTTCAGTCATCTAACAACACTGAAAATAAAACTCTAATTTATTTATTAAGTTTAAAGCAATATCGTCTTGAAAGTTGTGCATGTACTTTAGAATGAAGGCATAGTCTTTGTAAATTATATAGTGCATAGGTTTTGTCATCCCTTGGTATAAATTCTTTCCCAAAATGTAAAAAAACGTTTTGGTTTAATATTTCTTTTTTGTAAAATGTTTAAATATACCTTGCATTTCATCATAGTCATTTCTGTGATTAGACCAAACAAAAGCACGTATACATCTAGTCTTTATATACCATATTTTAAAGATTTATAGTTAAACAAGAAAATATTAATGCAACTTCGAAAGTATGTATATCCGCAGGTGCCTTATTATAGCGTACATGTATTTGTAGATGCTAGATATTTTGAAAATGCATTAAAATGCAATCCTACTTTGTTAAATGGGGTTTGTTTGGATGAAGGTATTTATTTTTGTTTTAAAGCCAAGATATCTATACAGCAAGTATGTCTTCAGAATGTATTATTGACTACATTTTGAACTAAATGTATTCATAATTATTGCATTATTAACACTGAACAGTATTATGACACACAAGTTTCCTCCAAAAGCTAGAGATTGATATAAAGACGTAAAAATGAACTTTCGAATAGGGAATATCATCAAAATTTAATAATTACCGTAAGTCTTATCTTTGATAATAAGAAGTTCTTGTACAAATGTGAAAATGATGACTTTAGGGAACACGCAAAGGTTGATAGATTCTTACCTCATCATGATGTGAGACACCGAACTGTGATGAGTCGCCAAGATGAAGAGGAGCCACGGATGATGATGAGTGTGCGGAGGGGATGCGATCCGCCGTAACTCCGGCGGTGGTGCCCGACAGAGAACCGTGATGGTGAGCGAGGCTGCTGCCGTAGTGACCGCTGGTATCCGTCGACCCAGCTCCACCACCACCGCCGCCACCGCTACCACCAATACCAGTAGCCCCAGCTGGATGCTGACCGCTACCGTTCCCATTCACACCACCACCGGCTCCATTGACCACCATCCAACGAGAAGAGTCGCCTCCGACGTCCATCACGACGACGATCACAGACGGTGACGACTTGCCGCGATTACGACTAGATGCAGGGGATCAAAATCTCCTAAAATAAAAAAAGAGAATCAAAAGATGAATTAGGTTAACATTTTGTTAATATCGCAATCAGGGGGTAAAAGGTTCAAAAAGATTAATTAACATCCCACCATAGAGGGGATTTGTTCGCCCCTCATGTTGCTGTCTAAAAATAAACAATGTTTCATGACATGACTGAGAGAGAAAATCTTCAAATCTTACTATTTACAAAAGAACTTTATTGTGAGCCTCCTCCCTCTTCGTGCGTTTGTGCACGACTCAACGCAACTGGGCCCACCACATAGCTTTAGAAAAGATTCTCTGGGATTCGAAGATCTGTTTCGAAAATCTCCCCTTTCAGCTGCCGAATTAAGAGAAACTCATCTCTGTTCGCGAGGGAGGAAGACAAACGAAGTGACACAAATCAATGTAATAAAAGCTCAAAAACATAAATCGCAACGGCAAATTGGGAGGATATAAAATGTGTCAATTTCGAGTAACCTACAGAAATTGGGATTGCGTCAGCTGCACTGATGCGCCGAGCAACAGCTGAGTTGTGGATGGGAGGCATACTCGAGATTCGCATCGTCAGCCAAGGTTACAATTAAGTCTCCCAAGTGTCAATATGATCAAGAGAGAGAGAGAGAGAGAGAGAGAGAGAGAGAGAGAGAATGAGAGAGTGAGAGAGGGAAAGAGAGAGGGGGGGGGGGGGGAGGAGGAGCAGAGCAGCCAATCTTACCATCCTCTAATCATGAATGGAATTTCTCTATGCCTTTTGACCCAAGTTTAGTTTTGCTTTCATTTTCTTCTCCTTCTCTCTCACCCTCTCCCTCTCTCCGTCCCCCCCCCCCCTCCATTTTTACTCTTCAATCAAACATGGCCAGATGAGAGAAAAGGAGAGAATTTTTTTTAAATCCTTGGGATGGCATATTGAATGCTTCACTCGACCTCGTGATAAAACACAGCCAGGAAAACAGGCCTAGCCTACGCAGCAGAGACATTGAGAGAGATTTGCATAAATCTGATTTTCGGGGTAGATTTTCAACAAATTTTCTCTTTTACAATTTCCGGAAAATAAAGTGCTCTATGAAAAATTATGCCTGATAAGCCCTAGAGTAACATCGCTATTTGCCGAGTTCTTTGCAACGTACTGCAAGGAATAAGAATTTTACATTCGCGCAGTGTTGTTTATTTTAAACACAAACCTACCGAATTTGCAAATGTGCAATTTTGGAGACACCTCGACGATGTAAGCCTTGACCTTGAACAAAGAAAATGTGACAGTTGAAGGTCCCTCAGTTCTGTGTGAACGACGCAAAGAGCACTCGCGATTTATATTTTGTAATAATTACGACCACTCCAGTGGCGATCCGATGGGAGAAACTAATGATATAACAATCTTAAATCAGTGATAAAGATGTGCGAACATTTGTAGATGAATAATAATGCTTGAACTTGAGGTCCAATTTGGAAGTAAAACTCCAGCCGGCGGCGCGGAGCAATCATGTCCTGACTCCCGAGACGAGAAACGAAACCGGAGATTACTCTAAGAAACTTGGTTGTTACTCTTATAAATGAGGAAAGGTCTGTATTTATAGATCTATCCTCAAAATTTAAATTATATCCAACTTCTCAGTGATGTAGAGAGAAAGAGAGAGAGAGAAAGAGAGAGAGAGAGAGGAGAGAGAGTGAAGAGAGGGTGTTGCATATTGAGGATCCCTAGTGACTCCAGCACGGCCTTGGATAAGCTGGATTTGCGGGGCGCGTTCGAGAGCCTCTAGTTTCCGCTCCCTGTCATAATGTTTACAGAGCTCGCTCGAGAACGCCGTTCATTTGCTGAGATGACTATGAAATCACAGTCGATGTCCAACGCAATCAGGGAGCCATGTCTCATGTACCGAATTCTACGACTGCTCCCAGAAAATTTCCTCATATTTTAGGGGGAGGTGCTTGCTACTTGTGCACACCCTAGGCCGTGTTTATATTTATCTCACTCTTATCTAGAGGCTGGCAATTACAGACGATTCGCTTGTCCGCATGTCCGCTCAGCGCGCAAAGACGGCAGAGAGAAATGGCGCGAGATGGGCACAACTAATGAGCTTTTGTAGCCTCTTTCCGTTATGAGGATACACGTGCGATTATGTTTGAGGTGCGATTAGTTTGCTGTACCTCTCAAATCAGACAACATCCAGAGAATCTCATGTCTGCTGAGAGCTCTTTTTGGTGGATGTGTAGAGAGGAAAAAGGCGGGAAACCCAAGTGTCAAACATGAAACGATCGCGTACAGAGCGCGGAGCGGAAACATTTGGAGTAGAGAGCCACAGGTTTAATCAACCTCGACAATGACATTGAAGATACATGCTAACATGTCGGTTAAATGAACTGTGACTTCAATTAGAAGCGATGTTCGCAGACATTGATGGAAGGAAATGAGAAAATGAAACAGAAACTCGCCATATATGTTTCTTCGAGTGTTGTAGTATTTTTCATTTCTTAGATATAGAATAAATAAATATACATTTTAGATGGAGATGGAGATTCATGAATGATGGGGTGATTTGAAATGAGGCTGAGAACAAAGCAAAATACGACCGTCACGGTGAAAGGGCCTAACCGTTGCCTCAGAAAATCGAGTGTCGAGTGGGTCGTCGTCGTACATGATTGAAATGACTAAATTCAATTTTTGCATCCCCCTCTCATCCTATGTTATATTTTTTTGTCTTATTCTTTCCTCATCCTATATGTTATATTTTTTTGTCTTATTCTTTCCTCATCCTATGTTATATTTTTTTGTCTTATTCTTTGCCTTCTTTGTTATTGCATAGACCTACTAATGTCCATTATTGTTAAAAACTTTCTTCCAACACGATAAAAACTACTGTCGAAAAATCAACTGAAGGCAATTTCAATAGCCCAGTCTATCACCTTTAGAAATGTGCGAACATTATAATGGCGTATTACGTAATCCGAACCTGATTTCTACGGGCAGTACAATAGGCCTTTGAAATTGCCCTTGAGTTTATTTTTCGAAAGTATAGTTTATATCGTGTTTTCCTTTTCTCCATTTTCTTCTTTCCGTTTTGCTGCTCATCCGCACATCCATTGTAACAACACATCATGTATGAATATCAAATGAATATCAAGCTTTGCCCTCTTTTCGCAAGGCTTAATTATAAGAATTCTAATGGTGTTTCTTTCTTCAAAGGTTCAGTACAAACCAAGAGAGGACAAAACCCCTTGTGAAAGAAAGAAAGGGGAAAACCGCGTAACTCTTCTTATTTGTGTTGTTTTCATCTCCACTGGTTACTGGTGGTGGAAAGCATCCACAAGGTATACAAATGCCAACAGCCAGAAGACAGTCCCTGCAATGCATTCTGACAGCTGGTTAAAGACACGAAGCCTCTGAACATTAACGATCCTAATTACGGTAAAGTCCCCGTCCTCCTCCAGGTATTTTAATTCGATGATCTTCTTGCTATTATTACCGAGATGGGGGGTTCTCTGCTCGCCCTGAATTATCGGCTGATTGCTGGGGAGATGAACCCGACACGTGCCCATTAATTTGTGCAGCACGTCAGCTTAATGATTTATCGAGAGTAAATTGGGTTAGGGGCGTTCTGGCTCATTATCACACCTTGACTGGCCTGCCAGTATAAAATGTTACATACGGTGAAAGGTATATTAAAGGGGTAGTGTACTGTGCACCTACATGTGCAAAAATACATGCATGTGAAGTTTCTGAATATCAGAAGTGATCAATGAAGTTATTTTTAACATGATCTATCTATATGACATGCCAAAAGATTTGAAAATATGACGATGTAAACAGAAATGAATAAACATCAAACCTAATCAATAAAGTATATACATTTCAACGAACTATTATTAACAGAAATCAGAAGTTTCATGGGCGTCACGGTCCATTTCAATAGACCTGTTCACAAGGTTATTCAAATTTATGGATGTTTCTTTCCTGGGGACCTAGTAACGAGGTATTCCATTAACCTGTTATCAATGATTGAACTACAGTACTTGGAATCCAGTTTGCTTACATTACTTGTGGCTATGTCTGACAAGCCTCTGACAAGCTTTCAGGTTGTCAAGAACAACTTTTGTTTTAAAAGTATCCATAAAATTTGAATATACTTGCATGTGAACAGGTCTATTTTTTTTAAATTAAGAAACACACACACACATATTAATATGCCAAACACCATCTTTTTAATGGACGATAAAAGAGCAAAAGGGCATAAGTGCCGTACTGGTGATCGAACTCACTATCCTCGCATTTCCAGTGGAGTATTTTTTAACCACTCGGCTACGACACCTCTAGTATAGTGTAAACGAGAAAAGTTTTCGGTTTTTGTTGCTCGCAAAATATGAAGCTATACTTTACAGAGTGATCCAAGAGAATATCCTATCGAGTAAGTTAAGGTAACCATTATTTTTTCTTATCTTATTATCAGATAACAATCCCGATAGAAGTCTCAGTCTCGATGGTCATAATGATTCGCTATATACGTAGAAGACCAAAGCCGCATGTCACCCAAAACTCATTTGATTTTTCACTTCTGCACATTAGAAATGTTAGTCTATATTATATGTGCAAATTTATTACATGTCTATTCCAAAATGTGTATAATAATTCAGTTACCTGACTCATGCGATAGGACATATCCGAAGCAGCTATTTCCAGTATTATTGTCACCAACTACACTGTCTATATTAAAAAAAAAAACCTGGACTTATCTCAACAGAAAGTTTCAAAGCGATATGATATCGTACACAGTAGTGTGAAATTAAGGAGAAGAAGGTTACAAATGAAAACATGTCCACATTCTAGTTTTCCTATGGGTGTTACTACTGGATCTACGCTTTAATAAGGGGCTGACAAGTGACAGCCAATACTACAGGCATCACAACAAGTTGGTCCATGTGGACAAGAGACTAGACCAGTCATCCCCCTACCCCGCCCGGGACCCTTCCACCAGCTCTGGGTCTAAACCTGGCGCCGAGGAGCTCCAATCCGCAGACTTATTCAAGTTAAAGTTATGGAAAGCCGCACTAATGACCAATCGAATGCACCATTATGGATCGCCAATTGACAACCAGTCCACGGAGATGCCCGGCGTGACAAGACGAGAAATCCCACCACTTCCAAATATTTCACGCCCACGACAAATCCCCCAAAACTCACCCCAGTTCAGCTAAGCCTCGATGAAGTACATGCACCCATTTGTCAACCCGTACCCATCTGAGACCCCAAAATTGTTTTCAGCGCGACTCCCGATTGTTTCAACTTTCTTGTTCAAGTAAGAAAAATGAGCGGGAATTTGAGTATTCTGCAGAGTGAATGAAAAATTGCATCACCATGACAACCGTGTGCACTTCTCACAAGAGACTTTCGGTGTACGCCAGCTGTCAGATCTCTCCCGCCCTCAACTCAACAAAGATCTTCGTCTTCTTTTCATTTTCTTTCACGAGCGCCAAAACATGGATGCCTGACTGTCAAATACATAAGTGTTACCACCAGTCCCTGCTTCTGAATAAAAACTTACTTTCAACAAGCTTGAGTTTTGACAGCTAATGTAAAACTTCATTACGAGCAAGTCTTTACATACGTTAGAAGTAGAGAAGGGAGAGAAAGAGAAGAGGAGGGGGTGGAATCCATATTTTGGTGAAAGTGTGAGTATCATGAAATCCTTGGCTAATCCTACTCATTTTGTGGCTGATCTGGTACCATCATCCCCTTCAATCCTCCCTGAGGTGTTGGGAGAAGGAGAAAAAAGCTCGTATAGTGGGGCGGTGTCGCCTCGGGGTGTATGGGGTGTCGGGTGGCCCGGGGGAACATTGTCTACCAACCCCTTTAGCTTTGTGGCTTCGATTTATTGAATTCATTCTCTCTTCTGCGCGTAGACGATTGCCTCTCCGATCCGCCTAATTACCAACCCCACAAAAATCATATTTCGCGCAGTGCACGTGCTTCTTTCCTTAGCGTCGTGTTTCTCTTCTCCCTTTCCTCTTCTCCATACACGCCTGGTTTTACACACCTCAAGATGACCGAGACAATGGAACACCAGTTGCAATCTGGAACACTAGAACATGAGAACACTTTGGTTTGGGGATGGGGGATTGCGGTCTTATAAACACTCAAGTACCAGAAAATTAGGAGGATTTTGCTGGCTACAATTCGCATTATGACTTCTGTCCATCCGTTCCAAGATGTTAGACTGGTGTGTATGAATAAAACATGACGAGCGGGCCGTGTGTTAACCGCGCAGACTGTTCACTCAATAAAAAGAAGAAATCCCGTGAAAAAGAATCACCAAAATTAAGATTTGACTGGTAGAAAAGAATGTCATGTTTGGTCACTTCATGTTCGTTGTGGTTGTAATTGTCGTATCAACGGGCAATATGGCGCCACATTTTAAATATCTAATGTTTCATAATGGCATCTCGTAGCTCAGCTCCTCAAAATGTAAACTCGTTGTAATACTATATTATGAGTGACACTTTGATTCATTTCTAGAAATCAACTCTCTCCGATTCTAGATTAACCGTGTTGATAAATAATTTGTATGATAACAGTGCATACCCCCTTATCTCTCTTTCTCTCCCTCTCGTCTCTGTTTCTCTCTCTTTATCCCCTCTCTCTTTAAAAAAAATCTCATGAGACATCTTCGAACACCGAGATGTTGTCTCATCACCATCACTTCAAGTTAAACATGGTATACATTTTAAGACCTGGAGAAGAATCCAACCACTACAAGCACAATTCTCTTTTTCCATCGAATCAGGGTTTTTTTAAAGAAAGATTAAATAACAATTATATTCACCTTTGACTTTTGATATAACTTCCATTTTTGCTATGATATCACAAAGATAACATCGCATGACAAACGGGTATTGTGCTGAGGTCAGGTCTTAAAGGCTTATGAGAAGAAGAAAAAAAGCCCTGCGAACCTTGTAAAGAGAAAAATAGACCTGAAATTTGAAATTGGGTATAATTAAAAAGCTCCATTTCAAATCACATTATCTTGAGAGGATCAAAGACATTCTTAAAGTATATACATAGTGAAACTTGATTGGCAAAATTACAAGAGTAGCCACAGAAGTACAGTCCAATACAGTTTTATCAATATTGTAACTTATATTCTCAAGACTCACCACATTCCAACATGCCAGAAGTAGGTCAATCATGGAACTCCTAATCTCGCACTTTTATACACATCATCCTTCACCATTGTTACCTCATATCAGTGTTTGAGGTTCAATGCCATATTCCATAAAATGATGTAAGCACTATCTGAATGGGCATAGAATATTATGTCATGTTGAGAGAGATGATGATGCATGTAGAAATGATGTGAATAACCTCGCGTTCAGTGACCCGTAGCCCAGCATATTTTTTTCGGCCAGGCTCCCCGCTGGACCCCTACCCCAGGGAACGGGTGTTTCTACTATATTTGAATAAAACACAAAAACAAATAATAACAACGGGAATCGATGTATGGAGTTGGGACAGGTTAAGGTGTTCGTTTGTTTTGACGATGTTCGATGGAAAACCAACATGAACGCACCTATACTTGCCAATATTTGAATAAAAACTAAAGGACACCCTTACAATGTGTGGAAAACGTAAAAAGGGTTTGAGAATGGTCGTGGGTCCTGTTTTACTATCCAGCGTATGTAATGTCCACGAAAAAAAACTGCAGAATTGTTGTAATATGGGTGTAACGTAAAAATGCAGAGTCCAGGTTTGAATCATATAATGATTTGAGATAGACACATCTAGATATAGAAAAGTAAGACATATTTCAGTATGAGGAGCAATCATTTATATGTATTGATTTGTCAAAAGGTTAAAGTTAAATGTTCACTTTGTAAAATACTTATTGAATCTTCTCGTTGTTAACTTGCATTTTTAATATTTATTGATGTTTGGATGTTTGTTTATGTAGATCAGTATTTGGAGAAAAGGCATTATCATCGTACTATTTGTAGGTAAATAAAGGTTGGCGTTTTATATGAAATTGACAACCCATACTTGGTTTATTGTAAGAAGTTTGATTTGAGATTTGAGATTTATTATGAATGAAAAGGTATAACATGACAACAGCGTAAATGAACTTGGCTAATGTGACACCATAACAACTTTACGTTCTTATCAACTGAATACGTTAAATTATATTTCTTTTGCATTTATGACATCTGAAGTTTATATTTCAAATAGATTTTACTCTTACATAGTAAAATTTGGTGAGGTGGAAATGTTATCAACACCACCGCAGAAGAAACACATTCCAAATTATTTAATGAAAAAAAAAGGAGTATACTCTTCTTAAATAATAAGCTCAGTAGTTCTAATAATAGTCGTTTAATATAATTAGTATTGATCAGCACTGCTGCATGTATTCAAAAGATAATGTGACTATATAAGTTAAAAGAATTTCTCTAAAAACAGGGATATGATTTCTATTCGGTTTCTATGAGAAACTTGATATGAGTGACAAACAGCGTAATTGCCCAAAAATTTATGGTTAGCATGGTTAGCGAGAATTTATGGTAATTTTGAAGTGAATTAAATATTTATTAGAAAAAATTATTTTTAATCATAAAAAACGGATGAATTATTGATTTCAGATTCAGGTTTCCATTTTTAGATTTCATATAATTTTTCCACAAGTCAATTCAAGGAGGTATACTCCTTGGTCAATTCAGTATATGAGTCAATGAAATGTGCATTGCGACTCAACCTCGTTACACATCGGTCAATGCCTCAGCGATTTCTGTGGACTAGACTAAAATAGCCCCCTCTTCGTCTTGTGAGGCAACTCCCGAATTTCGATGAGCAGTGATGAGAATCTTCTATAAAACTGAAAAGCGATAGCTTTATTTTTTTTATACTGTAAAATCGGTGCACTAATTGATGATAATGAGTTAATGACAATTAAGTTCTCAAGCAAACCATGAGATATAATGTGAACAAACTTAGATCGAGGGACGTTAACCCTTTCGAGACAATTGACCACATTTTGTGGTTTGGCTCAATAACTTTTGATTCAGAGCTCTAAAAAATATACCAGATGCATGAGAAGAAAGAGCAAAAATTTCTGCACAAACTATGTCCATTCTTGTTGCATGACCATATTGCGTATGATGCCAGGAATTTTAAAAACGGGAATAAACTCTAAAATCCTTAAATTGGCAACATATTGGGAGGTTCAAAATCGTTGTTTATTATCAAAATTGGCAGTCTTTTGAAATTCTCGACAAAATTCCCAACCATGTATATTGTTTTCAAAGACATTACACCCTATTAGAACCATGTAGCACTAAAAAAGAAATATTATTGTTGCCAATTTGAAGAACGAAATGTGATCAATTTAGCCCTTGAATAATTCCTGTCCTGAAAGGGTTAAAGTGAAATAAAGAGATATGCTTACTTTGTATCCCTCAGGGATTCCAGATGACTTTTGAAATGCGGTGTTGGCTTTGGATGAAAAGAAAACAAAAATGGAACCTTATGCCACTGTCGAGAGTCAATCTGCATTATCATCTTTGTTGAATAGTAATAGACGTTCCGGCCTCGTATATTGTCGTGTTAATACTTTGGATTTTTAATTTCATATTGTCTGAAAGGCTTAACAGGTACAGAGAGATAAAAGAAGAAGAAGAAGAAGAAGAAGAAGAAAAAAAAAAGAATACTAAAGTGACGCACAAGACATCAGGCACTAACGTCATCCCGCCTCTCGTTAAAAGCTTTGTATGTCACGCGAAAAAATGAGCAGATTATTCCAACGATAACTTTCCATGTTTCTTCATTATTTATTCCATAATCTTGCATGACACACTTGTTTGTTGCAATTAAAGGAGAACATAAAGCGACAAATTCTATTCGCGCTCATGAATTTAACATCCACTTAACGAGACAAATGCATTTGCTGCCACGGTGCTCTAATCTGATTCTAGTCAAAGATTTTTATCACGACTTTTAAATAAATTCGTAAGGTACATTGGAAAATTTATACGTCAGTAATTAGAATATAGGTATTTTATATACTTGATTTAGTAAAGAGTTAATTCAGTGTTTTTGCAATTCAAATAATTTTAAGACAAACACATTACAAAATACAGTTCAACTCAAGGACAATATTTGTTTTCACGTTTTTGTACTTCACGTTTTGTTTCTCTGAAAAACGCGAAAGGTATTTGCCAATCGCCTAGCTCGTAACTATTTTTCCCCCTCAAAAGTAGCGTACAACAAGTAAAGAAGTATTTAATACAGAACATGTTGATGTGATCAAACGTTAATTATAGTACTGTTAACGATTGCTTTCATAGTTTCATTATTAAAGGTACCACTCATTACTACATTTAAATATTTGATTTTATTACTTTAAAACATTCACAACTGATATACATACAATCTAATCATGTCAATAAGTACGGTGGAAAGGAAAGTAGAAGTGGTATATAATTCACTAATTTAATTCTAACTTACCCTTTCTCGACTGCAGCAAAATACAATCTCGATGTTAGATTGACATATAGATACACAAAAAATGCATTAAATGCACAAAAACTCAATATTCCTCAAAGGCTTGCACCAAGGACATTTAACTTGAGGCGGTCCTATAAAAGCCGCATACGAGACCTCTTCGGGTTATGGAGAATTGCAACAATGATATGCATCTTTTAATGCAAACGCTCATCATTAACAAAAATCACCGGAGATGAATTTCAGATTTGTTTACTCTGTAATTGTTCATTAATTAGGTCTTTACTAATCATCCTTAATTACTGGCCGTTATGTTTACAGAGTCCGAAACTCGGCTGACCACGAGCGAGCGCACATTGAGGAGAGACGATCAGTACGAGTCTAGGATTAGTAGGCTGATTCATGGAGTTAAATTTTTTTTTTTTACTGAAATGTTTTGAACACGATAAAAACTATTTTCGAAAAATCAACTGAAGGCAATTTCAATAGCCCTGTCTATCACCTTTCGAAATGTGCGAACATTACAATGGCATATTATGTAATCCGAACCTGATTTCTATGGGCAGTACAATATGCCTTTGAAATTGCCCTTGAGTTTATTTTTCGAAAGTAGTTTTTATCGTGTTTTTGTAAAATTTATAGTAATTTAAATCGATACATGTTCAGATAGTGGTACTAAATTAATGTATCGCTCAACGTACTTTCTGTTTTACCTCTACGAAGATATCCAAAGCCACCAATACGCACTTTATTAAACAAAAAATAAAAAAATAAAAAAATAAGCAATTCAAAAATAAACTGTATATAATCAAACAGAGGCAGTACGAAATGATAGCACAAATGAAAATCCAATCATACTCATCGGTGCACAATGCGGAAAATGTCAATCTTTATTTTCAACAAATTCTCCGTTATCCTTTACTTAAACAAACTGTTGCAGAAATAAAATAAAGCAAAGTACCTTTGTATTAAAAAATGACTGAAGTCACTTCTCATAATTGCCGATGATTAAAACTGTATTGTATGAGATTATGAATGTCAATTGAATTTAGCAGCGAAACAAGCTTAGTGACAACTCATTCAAATCGTTTCGGATGAGAGAACTAAGCTAGGTACGCTTCAATCATCCAAGCGAGATGATTATGCAAATCCAAGAGCTATATGAGAAGTCAAGATGTACCAGGAGGAATGTGGGGAAATTGAAATTGAAGGTTTCAGCTATTCCATTGCTCTCCCTTTTTCTTTTATCTTCTTTCAAGAACCATCTCTCCCCTATTTGTGCTTTAGCACACTCCCCGTCGTTGGGTGTTTAAAACTCTCCTATTTTGTTTATTACAACCCGATTCATTACAACTTACATCCTATCCTAAAATTTTCTTTCTTAATTTTTAAATATAAATTCCATCACACAGCTGAATTTTAATCTCCCTCTCCCTCTCTATGTGTTCTTTTCTTGGGTTTATCTTTAAAGAAATCTTTATTAATCATCTTTTTTTCCCTTCTATTTCTTATTTATTCATTTTTATTTATTTTACTTTATTTTCTTTTTTAATCTTTTTAAATTTCAAATTTATTATTTTTATTATTATTATCATTATTTCTATTTAATTAGTTTTTATTTTATTTATTTATTTATTTTTATTTATTTATTTTTTTTTTTTTTTTTTTTTTTTTTTTTTTTTGGGGGGGGGGTCCGTGAACCTCTGACCACATACACCCTATTGTAGCTCAAGTTACCCAGTAATCATTCCCATATCTCTCCTTTACTGTTTCGTTCACATATTCCCCACTGCATCCAATCTTTCTCGCTCTTCCTCACTCTGTATGTGTATCTCTCTCCCTCTCTCCCCTCTTCTCTTTCTACTTCTCCCTCTCTCTCTATTTCTCTATCTTTTTCCCTCTTGCTCATCCACTCTCTATCTCTCTCTCTCCCCCTCTCTCCTCCTCTTTACCTCGCTTCCCCGTGACTCCTATTCCCGCTATCTCTGTTTTAATCTGGTTTCTGCATGTAAATTTCTCCATTTTCAAAGCTTTTTGGCATTATGTATGCAACACCGAAGCTTGCCGTCAGCAGAAATACTATCAAAAGTACATTAAAGGAGCAAATTTGTTCCGTTCAATGCAATAAAGATCGTTCTTTATATATCTACATAATGAAGACAGTAATCTTAAAGTTCAAACAGTCAAACGGACACTAGTCATGGTATTATACTTCAGCCTGTTACACTATTTTATTAAATAGTTTAATTTCCTTAGCTTACGTATGATAACTTAGAAAAATAAAATTTACCTTTATTCAAGTACAATTTTTGAAGATCAAATATTGTAATGCAAATTTAAAAGTATTGAAGGTACATGTACATGTATGTGTTTGAGTTTGGCAGCTTAGATTAAAGAATGTCTGGTTTTATCTTTGTAAATTTGTTACTATGATAGCATATTGATAATTCAAGCTAAAAGAGTACTCGTTACACCAGGGGGGATGGGAGTTTACAAGTCAGAGACTAAACCATTTTGTTCTAATTTGCGACCACATTCTTTTGGAGAACAAAACAATTACGCTTTATGTTACTTTACAATTTTTATGAATTATTCATGAAAGTAACAGAGTTTTATTTGATCAATCCACGTTATGTAGGTATTTAAAAAAAAAACCTTCTGTCAGTTTTGCCATTTTTAAAATATCAGGTAAAGAGTGAAAGAACGACGATGATGACCGAGTCAAATTTAGAGTAGTATGAATCGTAATAATGAAAAAAAAAAAAGAAACAAAAACAGCGACTCTGATTATATGAAAAAACGATCGGGTACTAAATTAATAGTGATAAATAGTACCAAAAGTGAATAGTGAGCATTTTGTTCAAAAATCTTGAAAAATTGTGTGCTTTCAAGAACTCAGCGAATATCACCTTTGTACTTGCCCCTGCACGCCTCCGCACTGCCTCGACTGCAAGTCACTAACAACACGCCATGAATAAAGAAAAGGTCTTCGGATCACCCGATTAATCTCTGATAGTCAAATGGGGCTTTATACAATCTCTTTCCAATTCAAAGCTTACATGTCTCGATAAATCCGCCGATATTCCGCCTCATCGTTGGACCAGAAGACGCTTTGGCTTGAGATGGCAAGGAAAAGGCCATTCTTCACGACAATGTTTTCGTTTGCATAGATTTGATTTTGTCCTGAGATCTTGCGCCCGAATGAAATACCCCGTTTACCGTATCACCGTCTTTATCAACAAAACAATTACAGATAAGATAAGTATGTTAGCATACCTCAAGTATACTTCAACAACTTCCATGCGTACGTTACAAACATAAGAACATTTTACGTATTTCTCTTTCCACTCTTTCTCTCTATACCCATTTCACTCTGTCCGATATTTTTGGTTGCTTTACAAGGCCACCAAAAAATTTGTAAGAACATTGCATTTAATTTGGTATTTTGTTTCATCAATTTATTTACCATTTTCTGTTTAAACAAAAGCTTATATCAACTTGAGGCTTCATCTGCGTAAATACACACACACACACACACACACACACACACACACACACACACATATACATATATATATATATATATATATATATATATATATATATATATATATATATTTACAAAGTTAAAAACGTTCTGCGACGGATATAACAAGAAGAGAGACACAAAACTATATATATATAAAGCTACGTCCGTCTCATAGCGATCATTTCTCTCACTATTCTTCCCTTAAGCAACTATGAGTGACCACCAGCGTTGTGCTCAAGAATTTTTTTTTTTCTCTCTCTCTCTCTCTATACATATGTATATGTATATATATACACATACACACACGCCTACACATTTCAATATTATATTGAAGTTTACTTCTAAAAAATTGATGTCGACATCAGAACTTGAAAGCCAATAACTGATATGACAAAGTTCTTTGTAAAATGCACTTCTGAGTGAAAAAGTGGTTAATAACTGAAGATACTATATCTTATTCAATATTTCCTATTACTTTAAAAATTAATCGCGTTTCGGCCTAAAGAATACGGTGTCTTACTCATTGTGTTTTATAATGTATATATATATATATATATATATATATATATATATATATATATATATATATATACATGTATATCTTTAGATTAAAGAATGCATGATTTAATGCACATAAAATGATGTAAGTCAATATCATGTTACAATGTGATCTGAACAATCGTACCTTGCTGGCTTAAAAGGTCAATGTAACTATTCTAACAGTAATGTTTTTTTTTTCTTAATTCTATCATGTCTATCCTGTCTGTTAATATTTAGTTATAATTTCCTCCACCCATCTCATGTCATAACTATGATATGACAAGTCTTCTCTCTGCATTGACACGACACCGGTTGTTATCAAACCAATCGTGATAAGAACGAGATAAGACATACTAACATCTGATTAATGATTACTTGGATATTGGACGAGTCACTGTAGTCTGGTCACACTATATTATTCCACTACTTGGTGCGCCCACAAATTCCCCTGCATAGGTTAGAGCTCGTGTTTCATGTATGTAAATTTGTAATTTTATGTTCATAAGCCAACAAAAAGAAGACTAGACGATTTTACAAGTTACAAATTTTACACTGAAATATAAATGTGTACATTTTATCTGTTTATAAAAGTAATACTCGATAATAAACAACTTCGTTTTTTTATGATTTTTATTTAAAGGTTTGGACGTGAATCAGATCTCCTCGCGAAAAGCATTTCTGAAAGATTTTTGAAAAATAAGAGTTTTGAAAAATTCAAGTAAGGAAAACATGATCATGAAATTTCACAAATATTGACGTTATTTTAGTCTTGAAGAACTGGAAAAAACATTTATAAAGATGTTGTTGTTGACTGGTGTGATGAAATTAGTTTCTAATAACACTAGAAATATAATATGATGTATCAAGCGATTACATGCGTTTTTTTATTCCAAGTTTGTAATTTTTGTTTGTATCGAAGAAACTCTCAAAATAAAAATAATAATAAATTTTCTTTTTTGTCATCACATCATAATTTATCCAGCTGCTTAGCTAACGGATATATTCCACACCAAGCTTGCGTTCATTTTTAATCCCCCTCTTTTCTTATTTCTAAATCGAGCAAACGGTAACAAAACTGCGGTAGGTAATAGTTTACTTTTGCCTTCTGTGGTGTCGGCATCTTTTAATATTTCCATTTAATTTCATCCTTTGTGGTCCCATTCACAAGTTCTTTATGCCCCGTGAAAGCATATGAGTCCAACGTGTGATCGCGATTTCTCTGATATGCTTCTCCTTATTCTTTAGAGTTCTTTAAAGTAACGCGCTATATTCACACGTGAAGTGACTCCGTGGAGAAAAGAAATCTACAATTGACGAAGTTCTCCTGTCCCAGAAATTCAACAAAAACAGCATCTATGATAACATCTACCGCAGTTTTTTGTGCGTGCGGCCCAAAAAGTGAAAAAAAAGTACAAATAAATATATTAGCGCTGATATGAGTATATGTGCAAGTAAAACCTGAAGAGTATTTACGCATCATTCACAGCAGATTGATTTTATTTGATTCAATAACATATGCTTTGTAAAGGCTCCATCAGGGAGGAGCAAAAAAGAACTCATCACATCTTTTTGCCCAATTATAATCATGTCAATGACCTTACCATTCGGATTCGTTTTCGGTTTCTCTTTTATTTACCTCACTTTTACGATGCTGTGATTTGATGGCTTACCAAAAGGATTTCTTACATGAAAGACCAGGTTTAATTTCGTTCATATTTTCATACCATACTAAATCCGATTATCCCTTTTCCTGTAGCGACGATCGAGTTGTAGAAATAGGGTATCAATGTTCTTTGTTTAGGCATATCTCGAAAAGCTCTTAACTTAAAGTCTATAAGTGTTAAACTTGCTTCTATATACAGCGTATAACGTACAAACACCATGAACAACAAAAGGAAATTCACAGCATAAAACTTGGTACAAAAAGTACGGAAAACAAAGGAAATTTACATGAAGAAAAGTGATCTTAATTATTATTATCATTATTATTATTTTATTATTATTTTTTTTATCTTTATTTTTTTACAAATCTCTAAATAAATATACCCCTACTTTCAGGTAAAGAAACTTTGGAACAGCTGAGAAACAGATTACATATAATTGATCCGAAGAATTACTTTTTGGGTTTAACAAACATTACAAAGGCTTGAAATGATTTAATCTCAATTTCAACGGTTACTCATATTATAAATATTGAAAAGGCTATAGTTCTAACATTAATAAGAACACAAACTTAGATTCAAATATATCATTTCGTTATTGTTTCATGCAAAGATTCTCTAATGTTAAATATTTGTTGTAAGACTATACATGACAGAAAAACAACATTTTACTTTGCGGAAGGGTAACACAAGAGTATATTGACATTTGGACTACTATCTGGCAACACCAGGTGGTGATTTATTATTACCCCTATTATATCCGCTTACGATTCTTTTCATACTAACGATCGTTATGACAACCAGATAATTAATGGCCCTTACAGATTTAATATACCTACATAGATTAGAACGGTCATTACAAGTTTAAATCAAGGTGAACAACCACCATCAATTACCAAGCAAAATGGTAGAAATAAAACACTATTTTGTCACATTTGGTTTGCGGAGCATGAAATTAATTGATTCCTTCATCGGACAGGAGATCAAAATAACTACTTCTCTAACTACTGTGAACTTAGAAAGAGGGGATGGAGGTATCTAAGTGGATAATAAATGACCTAAACAAAACGGAAAAGTTCGTAATTAGTTCTGATTCATTTATGAAGATACCACACGAAACGCTTAACTGGTTCTCAATTCTAGGCTGGTCCATGATTACATGCTATACAGCCTCTGCCTGTTTGTTTTCTGCTCAGCCCAGAATTAAACAAAGAGGTATCAGGGTGAAAAATGAAAATGAAGTACCAAACAAAAAATGGTATAATGCTCTGGAGGTGGGATACTGAAAGTCCTGCATGTAAAATTGTATAGCTAACATGAAGGATACTGCTCAAAATGGTCACCTCGTTCTCACTCTATAACTCTTGTGATAATTTTTTAAACTTCATTTCATTTATGGTCCCATCTACATCAAACATGGGAAATTGTTTTGCTCACGTTGCAATGACTTCTTAACCCTTTCAAGACAATTGACCACATTTTGTGGTTGGGCTCAATATCTTTTGATTCAGAGCTCTAAAAAATATACCAGATGCATGAGTAGAAAGAGCAAAAATTTCTGCACATCCTATGTCCACTTTTGTTGCCTGACCAAATTGCGTTTGATGCTAGGAATTTTAAAAACAAGAATAAGCTTTAAAATCCTTAAATTGGCAACACATTGAGAGGTTCAAAATCATTGTTATTTGTCAAAATTGGCAACTTTTTCAACTTTTCGATAATGGTTTTAAGAATGTATGTTGTTTTCAAAGGCATTACATTTTATTAGAATCATGTAGCACTACGAGAAAAATATTATTGTTGCCAATTTGAAGAACAAAATGTGATCAATTTAGCCCTTAAATAATTCCTGTCCTGAAAGGGTTAATATATGAAGACAAAAATGAAAGGATGCGAGCTTTACATTCTTTTTACCCTACTATTACTACGCCATTTTCATTCAAGAGAAAAATTAAAGGGGTGGGAAATCGTTTGATACACCAACCACGACTGCCTATTAAGTTATTTATTAATACTTGATTTATCGTCATCTTTTTCTCACAAATTTTCGTTCCCACTGCAAAAATAGGACAATGATCAATAAACCGTCATCGGACGTCATTGTTATTGGTGTTTATCACCACATCCATTTGATTTTCCAATATATTTGTGGTTTCTACGAGGCAGTGAGTGGAGTTCCGCTAGTGAGGCCGACCCGACAGCAATGAAACAGATACACACACACAAACACACTCATCCGCGAACCCTCAGTGACCCACCGGCGATGGATAGATAAATGACAATAGCGCGTGAATCCCTTGCACCGCTTGGCTGAATGAAAAATTAACTATCATGACAAGGGGATTCAATATGTGTTCTGAAAGATGCCGCGCCGATACTCGCAGGTGAGGTCTGCAAACGGTAAATGTTGCAAAATAATATGATTAACTTCACAAAGGACGAAGAACGCACAGGTGTGCTTTTGGAGAATCAAATTAGGGATCTATTATCAGACGAGTCTATTTAGAAAGCGGAGGACATTAAACCTGCTAAGAAAAGTCATGGGCGAGTGGCAACAATTTGCTAGTACTTTAGAAACATCCACCATAGATTGGAGAGATGATTCACAAGAGATAGCAGCTTATGCCTGCGGGATATGCTGTACAATAATCATGAACCATACATGTTTCGCCGACTGTGATCAGTGTAGTACTGACATGTTAGTGTTACAGTTATAAAGATAAATCAAATCACAGCTTTTTGATGTCTATGAAACATTCAAGAGTTCCATCATAGTGTTTTGGTGAGAATGTAAGGACCTGAACATCATGCACGAGTCGCCATTTGCAAAGCTAATACAGGATTAAGCTTATACTAACTTACAACAATTGCAAAATGTCCCTAATAATAGTACTGTAAGCGGGTTGTTGAACTTTCAGACCACTGAATATATACAGCCTTAGACATCAAAAATAGATACAGAAATGGAGTGTAAAGTGAACATTTAAAAAAAAAAAGAAAATTTGAACTGAATCCTAATGAATTCCGACCTGTATCTGTCATAATGTATCCATTTTCATCCTAATCTCTATTTCTCTCCCGCAATATTTGTTAAATATTTGCAGAATAAATATTGATGATGATAAAACAAATGTGAAACGCGGGTCATAAAGGTGACGGGGGAAGAGCGAGAGAGAGAGAGAGAGAGAGAGAGAGAGGGAAAAGGTGGATGTAAATAAAACTTAAATTCAATGGTAGTATTAAATTGACCAAGATTTCAAATGAAACAAATTAACTTTTGTACGATTCAACTCTCCATAACATTTTAATATTAATAACCCTGACTTGTAAATCGTGTAAAATAACCATATTTCTTCAATAAATAACAGCTAATCAATGAGTAAAATTCTTCAGTAATATTCATATGTAATTTTTTTTCTTCTTTTTCAAATTGACCGAAAAAAAGACAGCCTTTGATGTGATTTCAAATGAAACAAGTTAACTTTTGTGCGATTCAAATCTCCATAACATTTTGATATTAATAACCTTGACTTGTAAATCGTGTAAAATAATCATATTACTTCGATAAATAACAGCTAATCAATGGGTAAAATTCTTCAGTAATATTCATATGTAATTTTTTTTCTTCTTCAAATTGACAAAAAAAGACAGCCTTTGACGTGATTGTATAATTGAACTGTACAATTTTTAAAAAAAGTAAAAGTGATTTTATTTGTGTTTATAAATAAATAAATATATATATATATATATATATATATATATATATATGAAGATGAATATTTGTGTGTTTATGTGTAATTGCATAATTAAGTATATTATGTTCATATGCATAATTTTAGGTGCGTGTGCGTGTGCGTGTGGGAGTGCGTGAAATTGGCCTCTGATTTTACGCTAATGCGAGCCATATTCTACTGCCGATATTGACATTATTTGAATCATAATATTAACCGTGATATCAGACAGCTGAAAATCCAGAACATATATCATCTTCTATTCCACGTTCAAAATTGTACAAAAATAAAGTTTTAAAAGTTATGCAAAATACTAAGCTTTGGGCTTTTGACTGACAAAATAATTTTTCTAATTTTAGAGACTTTTAGAAAAACCATCTTAATACATACATGTATGGTTATTATTTTGTTGTAGTTTTTTTTTTTTTTCTTTCTTGCTTTTGTTGTAACTATGCTGTCAATTTCACATTTTATCTTGGTTCCTTATACTACTCCATTCAATATTTCAAGTATTTGAAGTGATTTTTTTTTTCATTGGAGTATTCACTGTGTTTTTAGTATTTTATAATGGATATGTTATGAGTGTACCAACAAAAATGGCATTTTTATGTCCCACGGCTCTCATGGGAAAATGTTGATGAACTGTACTGTTTACCCATTTTAGGAAAACAGAAGTCAACAGCTTTTTAAAAATGACATTAACGGTGAGTATTACATAAGTTTGTAAATTTATTGATTTTATATTTTATTTTTTTGTAACTGATCCATTGGTGACATTTTTTCTGTTCCTATGAGATAAAGAGAGCTTTTAAATTAAGCAAAATGCTTTATCTCTATAATAAAGTGCGAATTAGTAAACTGTAGGAGGAAAACAGTCCTCTTTTTTTTGGGGGGGGGGGTGTCTATGCCGAGTTGTATCCGACACCCTTATGTTTCAACGTAATGTTTTTTAGAATTTACGTTAATCTGCATTAACTCTACACTGGTACATGATGGCCAGAAACCAGCGTATTTTTTTTTAGCCCTTTTTTGTAAGAAGTTTCACAATAAATATTCTTCTGTATGTTCTGACATATAAATGTAGACTATTGTCTGAATTTCAAGGTGTCGGAATATTGGGATATGCACAAGGCATATATTACACAGGTAAAATGAATTAATTGGCGATTACATAAAGTACAACATTTTCATTTGTCACTGTTTTGAAATTTCCTGTACTTCAGTAATGTAAAAATATAACGAGAAAAGAAAATGTCGGCTACTTTAAGAACTATCACTCTGTTACTGAGCGGACATCATTTCCTACCTATGACATAATTTCGTCCTTGTTCAGAGATTAAAATTCAAAAAGAAATATCTTGGGAATCAATGACCTGTAAAAGCACTCTATATGCTTTTAGTATTTAAATCCCCTACAATAATACGACAGGCCGGACATATGTGTCTTCTGCCGATAGTAATAATAATAATAAAAAGGAAAACCGTGGAATAGGCGCAGGTCAGCAAAGTAGGATGGAGGGGAACATTTTGACATGACCGCCCGGGGCGCTTTGGCTACGGTTGCTCAGAGCGGTCCCTTCACGCCATTATCGCTGCAGATTTTCCACACTGAGTTACTCAAAACAAGCCCTGCATGCTCAGAACCACTTCTCCTACCCTCTTATTCCTCCTCTCCATCAAAATGCGCTCTCGGGTGAAGACAAGACGATGGAATGGATGACAGAAAGGGGGCGGGAAACGCTCATGGGATTTCAGGAATGAAAATTGAATAGTGAGATAGGTATTATGAAACAACACGTTTTTTGCAAATTACGCCACACTGTTTTCGCACAAAGGCAACGCGACCAGCGTAAATAATTATGAAAACATCGCGCCCGAGACGGGGCTGGCAAATACGACCCGAACGAGCTAAGAATGATGCCGTGAAGAAAACAGTATTCATAAAATGTTTTGATTCCCACTTCGATTCTTGACGGTTTTAGCCGTAAAATATACAGTATCATTACGCCATTATGAAGCCTTTAGAAGGAGCTAACACCAGTTACATCAGACGTACATGCCAAAGAATCTTGCGGTTACTAGCTCGCTCCGTCGCCTGCTCGATGCGATGGTGCGAGCAATGTTCGGCAGCAGAAATGGTTCCAAATCTCTGGAGACTTTGCACTGGTTGTGCCTATAGAGGAAGGCTTGCTAGATGCACACGGTTTTTAAGCCGTATCCTGCTGTGGGATGGAACTTACTTGCACTTATCTTCTCATACATCTCATGTCAAATATCTTTTAAAGATCTTACAATATCCATCAGGCACAATTTCCATTTCCTTTTTAAAGCCAGTAACTTGCAATCCACAAGTCTGATTTTTTTTTCCTTCAGAAACGTGAAAGGTTTGTGAATAAGAAAAATTCGCAAAAGATGTTCTTATTATAATTTATTTGAAATAATATAATGCTTTAAGCCCTTCACTAATATTGTCATACATGTAATATGAAATACAAATCTTTACATTTTTCAGAGTTTGACATGATATGAAAGATTTCATTTCAACCAAATGATTTGAATAATAAAAAGTCCATCAAATATCGTTTTATATAATTATTTGAAAAAAATTCAGAGAACTTATGTAGGTAGTAGAACTGATTTAATTCAATTGAATATTACTAGCTATATGTGTAGTTTTATTTTCCTCACTGGATGAGAAATATTTGAGGCTGCAGTTAGTCTAGGCTACGTCTCAAGGGACACTTTCAAGTTGCTAAACTTATATTGAGGACAAAAGATGATCAATCTATGCTTCATTGTACTCGTGTAATCCTTTTTTGATGATATCCCCTCAATTTCAATAAAGCTGCTGAATGTGGGAGAAATATGTAATATTGATGTTATTCATGGTTAATCGGATTAGTATTACCTCTAATCGGATCAGCAATTCAAGGCAAATTTGATTGAATGGGTCAGATCTGTTATAGGGATATTATCACAGGGAAGATCTCTAATCAGTGCTATTGTACAGGTTTGAGCGTTCCCAGCACCGCGTGATTATCTAAACATAATTGAAACTGACAAAAATTGTTTGGGCTGGAAAAAAGGACTTATTAACTGATGAATCGGGTATTTATATATTTTTCATCGATGGTTATCAACAATTAAATTGTTAGATTACTTTAGTGACAATCAGATAAAAAACGTTTGTTTTAAAATAGGTTTATTATGGGTTTTGAAAGTAAATATAAGCTTAAGAATTAGTATTCTGCTACTAATTTCATGTACTTGTCTAATTGTACACTATAATTAAATAGCCAATGAGATTACTATGGTATTAGGATCCTCTACGGCAGACAGCTAGACTTTTGGCAAATAATGTTTAGACAAGTGAGACATATTATCAGGAACGAAAGAAAATAACTATCAATCAGCTCGAAATTATGGATATTTTTATCCTATATGTGAGAGAGATGGGGTAGCATGTGTTTATCTGTGTGTGCGGTTGGAGGGACAAAAATATTTGACTTGATTTAAATTTCAAAATGCCATCTCCAAAAAAAACCTATGAAATACACCAAAATTTGCTAAAAACAATCATGCAAGAAAAAAGAAATACCCCAAAATTTACACAGCAGATATTTGAAAGTTGGAAATTATGAGTATACGTCTATTTACGGAATTATTAGGGGAATCTTGCTGATGAACCCCAATTTTTCGAAATAGTTGGGAATATATATCTTGTATTTCCAAATGTATTTTAGAACTAACTTGACAAAAGTTAAACCAAATATTTTGGTTGATACAGCACCGTTGTCATGTTCTGTCATGAAAAGTTATTTACTGTGGCGTTTCCATTATGACCATAAACACTGCATGTAGGGGCGAAATGTTCCTGGGTTGCATGTGGAATCCCATGTGCTGTAGGCCAAAAAAATATTGCAATATTGAAACCATTTTCTGCAGTTTGAAGCACCAACTTTCTATAAAAAGTATTTTCCTGTTTTTCAAATTTCTAGGCATGGAAAGTGGGTTCAGACGAACGCCGACTCACTATACTGGATACGCGACTAGTGTATCCCTTTTGGCAGAACTTTGAAAATATTATGAATGTGTCAGCATTCATAATATGAGCATAATATTTATAGTATGAGCTGACAAATTTACCCTGCGTAAAATCAAATTTTGGTTTGGATTATATGGAAGCGAAGGAGTTCAATTAATGTCATTATTTTGTATGCCAAACACTATATATTTTCCAGCAAATGCAAAAATAGCGTATTCTCAATCAGTTCCTTTAAATGCATGTTAAGGTATTGTCGTTCTTTTCAACATGTTAAAAATAACAACTTCATATAATTTGATAACAGATGGAAAATATTATTTTGCTGTAAACTTGTTTTGCTACTATTCCCTGTATAATGAGTATTATTTTTTGTTGATTCTATTGTTTATATTATGCACATGTATATGTTCTGTTATATATTTGTTATATATTGCAAAGTCAAGAACAATACCTAATAAAGATGTTTCTATGAAGAAAAAAAAAATGAACGTTTCAGCAATAAACCCGACCAGTGTATCACAATAACATGTTCCCTACATTTGATATAAAATTAATCTCGTTTTGTTTTGAATAACATGACAGAATAGGGATCGAACTTGTCCATATTTCAGTTTAAAATGTCGATAGTTCTATTTGATTTTCAGAGAGCAGTTCCCATTTCCTATTTTCCGAGGGGAATTTTAAAACCTTATCTCTTATATATACCATTGTATTTATTCAATTTTGATACTAGGCCTGCAAAAAGAACATATTAACTTCGAGGTAATGAGGCTATAGTGGTTTACAGGATTCTTACTACATACAGATTGTTATTTTTAGTTCTCATCTTCGGTTTTTATGTAGTATACTCAATGCTTGAAAAGTCTAATAAATGAACTTAAAATAAATCTTTTCACATCTAAGTACATAGTGGGCAGTTAGACGAAAGGTGCATAACAGATATGTGGTATTAGTGGTTACATCAAACTTGACAAAATGATTTCAAAAGTTTATATCCCTCTATATGTGCAAAACCCTTTAACTGAAAATTTTACTGAAAGAACGGCTAAGCAGAATACATGTGGTTATCTTTTTAGCTCACTTTGTAGGTTAATAATTATCGTTCTCATTTTACCCACTTACCTACCTTAAAAATCAATTATCCAAAAAATGATAAATGACTGTACAGCCATTCATGAGAAATTCTGTAGATATTACTGTCATATTGTGCTATTTGTAAAGGGTTTATGAAATGATTGTAGCTACATGGAACACGATCGGACTTAACACTGCCGCAATCATAGTTAACACATTTAGAATAAATCGATTTATGTTGAATGATGCAATATTTTTATCATCTATGTTTTTTCAAGCGATTTTGCGGAGTTCATAGGGCAACTGTAAATGTAAACTGGTAAAGGATGGAACAAGCCGCAACGATGTAACTCTGTATAATCCGTCTGAAATATTGTATTTAACTTATATTACTGCCCATGAAATTCATCACTGTCCGAATGCTACGGTTTTATAGTCACTAAATCGAGCAATTTCCTATGCTTAGCGCCACAATCAAACCACAAGCCCGTCCAAACCCAACACTCAAAGAAAGAGAAATGGCGTATATACAGCCATTTCTTACTTATAATTCAGGATATCGGTGAAAAGAATGAAGCTAAATGGGTACCAATCGGAGAAGGTGAGCGAACCAGAGTTTGAAAAGAGATTGGAATAAGTGAAGAAACTTGTACAGTGATGGGTTTTGTTAGTCCTGATCAAATCGACGATTGATGGTAGAGAGTTGCGACACCTGGTAATGTACGTTTATAATGATATGAGTTGATGAATAGAGAATACTCTATTACCAGTACACTACTCAAGCTGATACGCCCTTTGGCAAGTTTTAAGCCTCCGCTTTATGACACTCGAAAGGCTCCGAAAATGATTTTATAATCAGACCTTGAGGAGTAAGATCTTATGGGGTTGATAAAGTAAGTAGATTTTAAAGAACTAATGCTGTCAAAGTCAAATGGTTCTAACTTTTGAAAACTTGAACGTTTAAAAAATTGCCTGGTGAATCTTATTTTTACCACCATGTTTAAAAATCTATCTAATATTTGATTTCTTTAAATATTTGTTCGTATTGAATATCAATATATAACTCATTGAAAAAGCCACACAAAGATAATGAGAGATAATCCAATATAATACAGCGATTCGTATGTGAAATATTTTATACTTGATAAACCCCCCCCCCCATAAAATGTATGATTACAATCACATATTCAAGAATATTTCTCTTTTTCGTAATCCTTTTATGTTGTACCTCCATTTCCCCCTTTTTTCCCAAACCCCCCCCCCCTCCAATCAAGCTCAGCGTTATAGGAATGTTATCTTTTTCTTTTTTTGTATGTAGTTATTTTCTTTTTATATATTCATTTTGTACTATTATGTATAATGTACTAAGGGCGCCCTCGGCCCAAGCTTTTGCTTTTAGAGGTGTATCCTCCAACTATGTATGTACCCCAAGAATGTATATTTTGTCATATTTTGTCATATTTTGTCATATTTTTGTTAAAAATACATGTAAATTATTTTGTTCATTTATTACTTTGTACATTTATATTGAAAAGTTGAAAATAAATGTCAATAAATTGAATTGAAAAAGCAACATACATAAGCACACACCCCTTTGAACTCACACGCGCATGAGCATGACACACACACACACATACGCACGCGCGCGCGCACACACACACACACACACACACACACACACAGCTTTTCATTGCAAATTTATGCTTGCCATTAAAACAAATTTAACGAGATATGAAAAGCCTTATCAACCAGCAAAATTATGCTCATTTAAATTGTCTCAGTATGAACTTTATTTGATTGATTTATGTTGCATCATTTTTTAAAGTACAAATTATATAAATTTATGTATCATTTATTGATGATTCAATATGTGGAGCGCCAGGAGTGTCAAGTCTGACAGACATGTGCGCTATACAAGAACCCACTATAATTATTATCATTATTATGTAAACTTAATCGTTGATTAGCATGTGGAATTCTATAAATTAAAAAAAAAGTTATATTAATGTTTTTATATTGAAAGTTGGTTTTTTTTTTACATGTCACTAAAATAATAGTTAATGGTTTTAAAATCAAATTTTATCTTCTTCTATATGGAATATTTCAAAGAAATTCATAATCTAAGGAGGTGAATCATTCTGACACAGTAAAGTTATTGGAATAAAGTTTTTGTACATTTCTGGATGAAGAATTGCAAAAAGCGGAATTTAAATATTTTATATAATATAACTCTTTGTTTAAACTTAATTTGTTAACCGAATTTGACCCCTCTGTAAACTTTACTTCAATCATATCAAAAGTTGTACAGCACTATATAGGAACTGAAACAATTAGCAGATTAGTCATTCAAAACAAGAAAGTCAGACCACATTCTATTTGGGTAATACGGAACATTGATAACATGTGAGCCGCGTATTGGAAAATTGGTAAGTACTGTATTCATTTCAGTCGAAAGGTTTGTTTTATTACGGGTAACTTAACAATACAGTCGAAGGCCGGAGCATAAGCGTGAAAATGATAATTCATAAGGCCTCATTTGCCTAATAATGATATCAGTAAACAATGTAGTGTTCCTTAAACTAACATGACATCATTTTCAACTTTTGATCTTCAGATCGCTGTTGGGCTTAACACACGCTTAAGGATGTAAGTATAACTGTTGGCGTTTCATTACCTTTAGTTAGGATTCGCGTATAATACATTTTTGTGTAGATATGTCAGTCCTTATGCTTTTTCACGAGTTTTTTTTATTAGAAAATATTGATTAGTCCTTCCTTATATATATATATATATATATATATATATATATATATATGTGTGTGTGTGTGTGTGTGTGTGTGTGTGTGTTTGTGTGTGTATTTACATCTATCTGGAGAAAAAGACTCCATATTAAATAATGTGACCAGTTAAAAATTGTTACTTTCTGAAGGTTATTTGTTACTTATGCTACTTTCTGAAGGTATGATCTGTGTAAAGAAATTTCAAATGCATATGACGAACTTCCTCATATCGATCGATATTCTAAACTTTAATAAAGACAGGCGTTAACGATTGTTATCTAAATTACTGGGTTCGTGTTCTCATAGGAAGTTAAACCTAATATTAAAAAAAAAAAAAAAAAATTATGATAAAAATTTGGAATAAATTCTCATGACCCACTCCAAAAGATCAATAACGGCTCATTACAGTCTATTCTGATGTAAAAATAAACCAATCAATCAGTTTACAACTGGAAGCGTTTGCTTTTACAAGCAATATTGCCTTTTGACGTGAATAAAATCTGTGCGCCAAAAGCATTTTATTGTTACTCTTTTTAGTCTGATTAATGACAGGAGAAACTTGTTGAGGTTTAAAAATATATACTCACGGCATTTGATTCCCTCAGATGAGATCAATACCAAAAGGAGGGTGACAAATTTGGTGCGAGGAGCAATAGATCTTTTGTCATTATCATATTTTCTTTTTCGTCATTTTTGCCCCTTCTTCATCATTTCCTTTCATGATGCCGCGAATTCGTGACCCAGTGCCCAATTTACTCAATTTCTGTTTCTCTGTCGTAGGGGTGGTTTCGACAATCAGGCGATGAATTTCGTTTATTCGGCCATTAGCTGGGTATTATAATGCCCATATGTTTCCCCAGATGATATATCGTGGGGACACCTCGACAGATGGTTCCCACTGGTCTGAGACAATTGAGTTGAGGAGAAGATGATGATTTCACATACAAATTTTATCACCGAGGGAGTATCGACCTTCGGATGGACAGTATTGTAGTTTCTTGATTTAAATTTTGATACAAAGATTACGTAATAACATTATTTTTATCGTTGTTATTAGTATCACTGTCAATGATAGTAGCATTGCTTCAAGTTTGGAAGCAGATGGTCTAAGAATAAAATACAATGCTACAATATTTTTACCAAATTAAGCTCACCCTTTTCTATCATAAAAAGCATATTCTTTCTCATGTATACGATTACGCTTTTTACAATTCAGTTTACAGCGCAATGTGTACTAAAAGGACTGATTGAAGGGAAGACATAAACGGCTTAACCCCATAGTGTACGACTTAACCCCATAGTGTAAAGATATAAAACATATTTTGAAATAATATCTATAACGATATTCACAGATACAGACATAATCTCACACACAAATCTATCCTCACGCACTCACACTATAACGATATTCACAGATACAGACATAATCTCACACACAAATCTATCCTCACGCACTCACACTATTTATCTATTCAGAAATTATCAATTATGGATTACATTTCCTCTAAAATGAATGGAAGAAAATATTCTACCAGAAAAGGATTATGTCTCTGTACTGATATTTGTACTGTCGTTGATTTTACATAAAGTAATTTAGGTGAAAACTCTCTGTAAATCTTTAAAGAACAAATGTAAAATACTTTTAGAATTAATCCATTTACTTCTTGAAAATGTGTTTATCTTACTAAGTCAGTGCAAATGAAAAACACGTATTTGTATGATTCCTGATATGAACTACAGTGCTCTCATTCTACTTGGAAATTTTATAAACACAACTTTACGTGGGAATCTACAATTTACTCTGTCAATATTTTACCTGCATTTTTAACATGTGTTTTGTTTGCTTTCACAATAGGTGATTTAAATTATAACCGAAATCATCTTACAGAACAATTAAGAAAAAGGAACACACTGCATGAAGAAAGGAACAGAAAGGTTTTCATTTTCAAAAATGAAGCAAACTGGATGACCACATCATTTGAAACAAACTCTTCACAAAATATAAACACAGCTGTAGTAGTCCCAAATATAAGAGTAATGAAGAAATACACATACATTGTGCTTGTGTTCACCTTTTGAAAGTTGGCAATTTTCTTTCAAAAACAGTTGGTTTAATTCCACAGTTTTCTGAGAAGATGGTAAAACTGTAAATAATTTATAAGCTAATCTGTATGGCTCCCAGGGGGTAGGGGTGTACATTTTATTTAACCCCGTACTTTATTTGTATATTAATCCATGTATGAAGGAAAACAATTAAAAGCTGTTCTATATAATAATGGATATCTCGTTACATTCGCTATCTGATGTCAAACAAATGTGACAAGCATATGGGGTGGGACTTATCAATTTATGTATACATGGGGGTTGTTTAAAATTCAGTATGTCAGAAAATTAGTTCATCTGCGGCATGATTGTTCATACAAAAGAAATTACAAAAAGAAATGTTAGTTATAACAAATTCAGTTGAAAGTATTCGTTTGACGAAATTAATGTTCATTCGTACTCAGAAAAGGCATACATGTGTAAATTTAATTTATGTAATTATTTAAGGAATAAAATATTGGAAGCTTCATCTTGTACCTTGAATTCTCTTACAGCTTTTATATATTCACATACTGATTTATGAACAACTATTCAACGTAATAAATACAATTAGGCCTCCACTTAATGTTTACATAATTACACTGATATCTTCACAATGGTAATATCTGTTCTTCATTTGTGAATACGTTCATTTTTTCTAAGCAGTTATACACGTATTTTGAAATGAAAACCAGTAGATTATTCCTCAAATATTTTTCTTAAATAATATAAAAGATATCATCCACTAAAATTTCACACAACAAGGTAAAATACCAAAGTTTCACAAAATAGTTCAGATCTAGTACTATTTGGCTTGCTTCATCAAAGAGACGCCCAAACCGCTAACCTTGTCACATTAATGATATCGTCCCTGACATGTTAAGTTTGTTTACAGATATCTGTTAAACTTTATTTTTAAGACCTTTAAAGCACTTAGACAAGTCAGAGACCCCTTTTCAAGAGCTAAATAATTTAAGAATATCATTAATAATCAATTAAACGGAATCCTTTCCCCCATTTGATCTTTAACAGTGAAAAGTACTACTAATAATCGAAAATATTTGTCTTTATGATCTTAAATATACACCAACATCATGCTTGTTAAAATAGTTTGAGTACTCTCTTATTTTCTAAGACTGTCGCCGGTTTAGGTCTTAAAACTTTCTTGGACTGAAAAATAAATCCTTCGGACTCAACAATAAGTCCAAGATATTAAGAGAGTAGAATTGTAATGATATTGCGAAGGTGATGGAAACCCTAAACCTTTTCGGTCATAATTAAAATTGAGGAATAAGTACCTTGTCAAGGTATAATTTTGTACCCCTCTTTCATCTAAAAAAGGACTACTTTGGTTTGATTATATTCCACATTGGTATAGGTTTTGCCATTATATTGCCTTCAGTTGAGGTAAATATTTTTAAAACTTAAAACATGGTTATTAGTGAATATAATTAATTGAATAGGCTTAACACGGTTTGTAGCTATCAACTCGTCGTACATGTAATGAAATGCCGAAAGGGCAGGTACGTAGTCTGAAAATGGCTTCCAGTTATTTTGTTCATACAGAACACGAAATGACTATCAGAACTCGCTACTTTTAGCTATACTAGGGGTAGTGGGATTATAAAGTCAGCTGTTGTACACTGAACTATTTTCAAGAATCTGGTGAGTGTGTGCTATATGTGACAGTCAAAGCCATTTCATATGCATATGAAACGTAGGCCAATTTAATAATTTATAAGTATAATTTTAGAACAATTTAGTACACGTATGTAAAGTGGTTTCTTTCATTAAACGTTTTATAAATAAATACATGAGCAGCACAATTTGTTAGGTGAGACTTGCAGTAAATTTAGTGAATTAGAAAGAAGAAAGTTTAACATCTTACCTTGATAAATGAGAGTAAAGTCTATCAAAAATGCTCAGGTGATACTGTTCGAAAGCTACAGGGAAACAACTGTTTCAAGATTTCACTAAAATCCCTTTTGCATGCCCTTTAGTCCTGAATACTCGACAATCAATGTTCTTGAAGGTAGCACAGACTCTTTTTCCCTACGAGTGGGACCACACAATCTGCTTGACGAAAGCTCGAGAGGTGAGTGAACGGCGCCACTGCCGTGCTAATTCTCCGCCAATGTTTCCGGTGGCAGCTCGGTAAGGAATGGGTACATTCGATGACTGCAAGAGCGAGACGGTGTCCGTTGAGCTAACCCGAGATGGATGGGTAGGTTATTTGTAGTGGGCCCGATTGCTCGAAGCTGGCTAACTAAGCGTAAATAGATAGGAGCACAATGCCGGCAATTCGGGCTGGCCGGTTGGCGGGCGGACGCACGATCTGATGTGTCGATGAATTAATTAAACATGGGCGGTAAGTCGGTCAGATAAGAAGATAAGAGATGAAAACATGCTAGATCTTGACATTGAGCTTGCTTGTCCCTGTTTTTAACATTTGAGTAGCTCACATGTGTCATCTCTTAGATGTGAACTGGTCAACACCTCATTCAATGTAAAATAGAGAAAATGGCGTAATCTCTGGGTTATCAATCTAATTACATGATTCTGCTTAAATACTTGAATTCGATATATATTCCTGATTTTCGTCAGCCGTTGTCGCACTGTCCTTCTTAAGATACCCAATAAAAAAAAGTTGCGATAATTACCTGGACGTTAGAAAGGGTTAAAAATAATCTTTTCTTTATAGACATATTTTCATTTGAACTTGATTTATAGGCTCTTTCTTGTTCGCTAAAAGGCCCAGGAAGGGGGTAAAATGAGTCCCTGACAAGAATTTAATTGCAAAGGGGTCCTATTCAAATAATAGAAATAAGGCGGTCGGCGCCCTCTGAAGTAAAAGGAACTACCCGTAGGGCCAGACTAACTCACTGCATCCCACACCAAATGTGTGATGTGACTGTTTGTTTCCTCTTTCAAATTTTTTTTTTTTTTTTAAATCTCCTTTTAAATGACAACACACAAAATGGAGGGGGAAACATTTTTTTTCCTTCTCTCATCACAAAGTCAAAAGCAATTTATTGCAAACCTTTTTCTTTATACTTTGTCGCTAATAAAAGCCTTTCTTTCTTTTACGTTGGAACTGCTTTATTGTAGGCCACCGCTGCGGTGTGGCGTTTGTAGCGTGCATACAAAAGCAGGCCCAATGTGTTTGGAAAATTGACTTTTGAGCGTTTCACTAAAGCATCTCTCCCTCCAGGACAATGCCTGTGAAATATACGAATGGGCACCTACAACACAAATAATACAAGTATCAGTGCTGATTCAATAATTCATCGCTATAAATCTGCTTGCACGAATGAATAGTGGTCATTTCTTTTTATTTTCTTGAAATATACCCTTCAGCAATTAAGAGGTTGCTCCGCCGTAAAAGTTAGTTCAGATGTGTGAAAAGAAAAGCCTAGGCGATGAAGCATCGGTCGCACTAATAGAGAGCTCCGATCTTCAACGAAAAGAATTATTTTAATGCCTTTCGATGTTTTTCTAAACCGATTTCAATAAAGTTAACTAAAAGTGCCCTAAGGGTCAGTCTTATATCTTGACAATGACCCCTTCAAATTTGTATTTTTCTCCTTTTCTCTTTTGTTCCTAATCCAGACGCTAAAAGATTTCCGACTCAACCATTTTATGTCGTTCTCCTTGGATTCTCCTTCATTGTTAGGAATGGTTCAAAGTCCTCAGGTGACAATAAGGGAAGACCAAAGTTGTGGCTGAAACTAGGCTATGGTGTCACAACGATTGACTGTTACCGGTAGAATCCTTAAAAATGAGGAATTATAGTTTGATGTTCATGAAAGGAGCTTGTGATGGTGTAAATGTCTGACAAACAAAACATTATTTTTATGGATTCCACGCTTGGACTGCCATCGCCCGAAATGACATTCGCTGCTTTTGAAAGCATCTGATTACTCTCCTAACAATAGCTTCAAAGAGCAAAGTATTAATTATAATTGCTGTATACAAAATGCCACCCTAGAACACAGGTAATAATAGAAACCTTGCGCAAATAGCAAATAGTGTCTTTCCTTCTTTAATTTTTGTTTTATTCGAGTTTATAGTAAATGCTTGAAATCAAATATCTTCATTAGATATGGAATTAACAGAGAAATACAAATTAACTAACTTTTTTTTTTCTTCGACTTAACAAACAACTTTCTATTTGTAGATCATATACTTAGGCGCTATTTGGGGGAAAGGGAGATTAATTTTCCCGATGTAGTTTTTCGTTCTTGTTTATTATTGTTACTATTTTTTGTTTTTGCTTTACCGTTGGTATGTCTGATCCTATTGGCCATCATGACCATACAAGCATCTACATGAGAAATCAGTGATTGATATTACCCCCCTCCTCTACGATGAATTATTCCGTCATATTGAAGTTGCATTCATGTCTATGTCATGGACAATCCTAATTGGTCTGTTTTACAATTCTTCTGATTCACTTTTACACCAATGTTTTTCTTATATAATCTAGAATTTCTTAAGATATGAATGTGATTGTATTTTTTTCGTAATCCTTTGTTTTATAAATAAAGAAATGATTGTGTAATGAATAGATTCTTTTGTCTTTTGGAAAATACAATATTAGAATACTTAAAAATTGTCAGGTAACAAATAAAGTTATGCTGTGTGATCCAATTTTAGCGTTTCCTCCTATAGCATTAGAACTAAGTCACCGAATGACGAATTACTTAAAATGTAATGATACATGAACAAAATTTTCTAATAATCGCTAATCTGTTAAATATGATTGACTAAATAAGTTGTCCATTGTGTGGCGCACGAAATATGAAGTATTATTTCCATAATTATGCACGCACACTGAATATGTGATTCTGTGACGAATCTATAAAACTACTCTAAAAAATCTTCATCTGATTAGACCACGCTTGAAAGGTGCTGACCTGTAAAGCAAATTAAGCAGATGAATTATTTCTTTGCAGTTTTCAAATCTCCCATCAATGCTGGTAACCTATTGTCCGTTGGACATTGACTTCGTAACTTCAGCTAAGTTTATGAGCTCCGCTACAATGCCTTTTCATTGGCGGTCAATATACCCTGACGCACACGCCGCGCGTACCTCTTCCTTAACTGTCACCCACACATTTGTGGCACACCTAAACTCGTTCCTTGATCCTCTAGGCATCTATCTACACAATGCAGGAAACCGGGTGCACTCTGCCGCCCCTCCCCCATCCACCACTGATGGAGCGGGGCAGGACAGGCGCTTCGACTGCTTCGTCAAGCAAAGACACCGCTTTGAAAGAAATTCATCAGTGTCGCTTAATAGCCAGTTTAAGGTAGTCCTGTCTGATAGGTTAAATGAGTACAGTTTGTTTACGGGCTCGCACTTCACTTGAAACCGCCAATTACGTGTTTTAAATGGCGGGTTGAAAGGGCTGAATGGGCTCGCTAGATGATCAGAGAAGTATAAAATGAAAGCCTTAGGCACCGAATTTCAGTGAACTATTGTATTTGAAAAGCCCATCCAGTTCCAGTCAAAGCCCATTCAATGTCATATTCTTATTCCAATATATAAAAGGTAACGAAATGTGAAAATTATATAAATGGTGGAATAAAACTCTTCAGAAATTGAACGTGTTTGTATGAATCGAGGTAAGTGATTCGAAAAGGTGACTGAAAAGCTCGCTTAATCCAATTGGAAACTGCTACCGATGAGCATATCGGAAATACTTCAAAAGATTGATGATATTAATAAACCAGTTGAATGGATTTTTATCGTCATTTACCTGGCTTTTATCGAGATAATTGCAAAAGTGTCCATCCCATCTGATAAATATGTTTGTATTGACAGTAGCTACACCAGGTGTTCATCGTGAAAATAGATGATTGTTGTCGGTAGAAATTTGCAACATTTATCTAAAACGGAAACTGATAATCGTTTATTCCTCAATAGTTGCGGATTAGGTGAGAATGTGAATAAAGAAGACTGTTCCATATTACGTCGTAGGTTCATCGTCCAACACTCGGCCTTTCTTATTTGTTGTTATATGTAACATTCATCGTATCTCAGAAGAGTCAAATTTCAAAATGATGGGAAGGCTCGATAAAGATACTTCCCATTTCTCTGCAACGATGCCTAACAAATAGAAATTAGTTTTTTAATTGTTCGGAATTTCCATGGCAATGATAATTAATTGGGAGGAATTACATAATCGCAAAGAAAATTTTCACACCTATAAATCATAACTATGTCTGCTTAAAACCACCACCTCATAAAGCCTCTCTTAGCCATAGAACAATATAGGTAAAAGATGAGCCGTTAAGGCTGCATAGAAAACTAAGTGGAGTAATTTTTAATGTATTAAGAGCTACGTCAGATGTCTTAAGTTTTAAGTACTGTTTCGAAATTGCAATTGAGTAGAATTTGAAGTAAAAAGGAAAGACAATGCAAATTACAATATAAACAAAGAAAATTTGATTTTCAGATTTGCTTGTATTGCTAATATTTAAAAAAGGGTCTATAATTATAATACAAGCCGAAATTTTCAATACACCTATCTTTGCTATGCCTAATTTTTACCGAAATTATGATAGTGCAACTGTTTATTATGTGCAATCATATCTTTCTCCGCCCCCTTTCCTTGTATGTAAACATTTCTTATTGTAATTTTGTTTGATATTAAGTCATCTGTGTGTAATTGTTTGTTATGTAACAAAAAGACATTTTTGGAAAAAAAACAATCCTTGAACCTTGAACCTTGAAAAGTCAACAAATTCATAAAAAATGTTCTCATATACAATCATAATGCTGTGTGCGTGTGTAATGTGCGTGTGCGCGTGCGTACAGCTATCGATTGACTGACTGTGCTATTTCTCAAAACTCAACAACTTTATACAGACAAATGTACTTCCGAAACCAATATCTGTAGATCAAACGTCGCAATTCCAAAAATTATTAGGAAATCAATCACAATATGTGAAAAGAATGGAAGGTTAAAACGTGAGCTTACTCATAGGTCTACTAGATCAAGCATGATGCGGTTGGTGAGTCCTTCCTTTTTCTTTTTATCTAACACTTACGTTAAAGAACATTACAATAAAAATTTGTTTTGTTTTTGCAACACTCTAGCTGTTAAGCAATATATTTATCCTACCCTCTGCAATGGTATTCACAATCGATAAACAATCATGAAAGCGTTGACTGGCTCTGGAACACGGATTTTACTCATTTTCCCGTGGGAATTTTATGTTCCTTTCATTTTCAGTAATTAAAAAAAAAAGTCTCTTCTATAGAATGGTTGATTACGTTATTTCATTAGTATAAAGACCATGATGCTAGGTCAATCGTTTTATTTCTCCCCATTTTTATTGGGCATTTTCAGTCTACATACTAGGCACATCTGCTAAGACTTTTCGGATTGACCTTGGATGAGGAGTATACGTGAAACACGATGATCATGACCCACGTGTGACACATACTTGACCTTCGACCTCGGCGGGCATCGTCAAATTGAAACGCTAGCCAAAATAGACACATTTCCCGACAGTTTTATTTACATCCCATCACAAAAAATGAAACTGATATCACTTGACCTTGGTTTCTCGAGGCGGGTAAACTCAAAATTCAAGAAATTGAACGTATTCCCTTACAGTAGCCTGCAGGAAGGAATTTCAGAAGTTTGAAGTTCACACACCAAGCTTCGTGTCGTGGGCAAAGAAGGTGATTATAAAAGCTCGGGACAGACTGTACATGTGCTATTTGCAATAAATCATTTTATAAGTCGCAGTTATGATGAATGATTATGTAGTTACAAAACACTGACTCTTAAACGATTTTTTTTAAGCCTTCATTAAGCCCTGTGACTATGATACATGTGTGTGCGTGTGTGTGACTTATGTTATTAAATACATTTACAACGAAAAAATATTATTGTCTTGCTTAATTGTTATTCTTGATTTCTTTTCTTTATCGTCTTTTCCCCTATTTTATTTCGTCCTTTTCATCGTTTTTTTTCTCTCTCTCTTTCATTTGTATTCATTTTGGATTTACTGCAATTCTGAATTTCGAATTACCTTGCCTGCAAAAATATTTCCTTAGGTTCGAGACTGTGGAATGAAAGGCTCTTGGCGCTTTTTTAATGTACATTGATCGCATTTAGATTCAAACGTCTCCATAATCACAAAGCAGTTCCCACTTAAAATAAAGAGATTTGAAAGGTTAAATGATAATTACCTAATGATTAATTAATGATTCAACACCATTTTTGTAAAAAGGATGTTTGATTGAAATTTACGATTCGGGTTGAAAGTATTGAAGACTGACAACTTCCAACAAGAGAAAGAAAAGGTAAAAATTAAAAAGGAAAAAACGAAAAATTGCAAGTGTAAGAAAAGGGAACTAGCTATGACAGAAACTGAAAGAAAAGCTAGAAGACGGGAAAAAGGAAGAAGAGAATCTTTCCAGAGGCTACCCAGTTCATTTACAGCGCAAGTAGAATCCCAATGGACTCAGTAAGGCTCGATCATCGCATTGCTCAATTCAGGCAAAGACGACTGTTACCTTGACGGGAACGTGGTGGTATCGACGCGGCAGGCGGCCGGGCTCGCCTTGCTGGAGAAAGGGAAAGAAGGCGGTGGAAAGAGGCGTGGAGGGGGGAAAAATTGTACATCAAGAAAGCAGCCCTGCAGATGTTATGATACTCGGCGATGAAGCTGTCACTTTGTCACTGAGTCGTCATCAGCGCAGCCTAATGACAGGAACGAGCTAAGGAGGGAAAAAAGAAGCGTCTTGATGGTATCCCAAGACGTTAACTCACCAGGGTGGAATATATACACACACATACACCCACACCCACACAGATACACACACCTACGCACGCACACTCTAAAGCGAGAAGCCTTTGTAGTGCCATTGTATACAAATTGGACTTGAAATATCTGACAGACGTTGAGGAAACCTGCTTAGCACAAAATAAATATTTTCACTTCTTCTTTGAAGGCTTGACCTCGATTACAGTAAACCGGCCCCGTCAGCCACACTTCACCCTTGTGCAGGAGATGTAAGAAGCTCTCCTTTAAAATTCTTCTACTGCAATCAAAGCACATACTACTGCGACTAATATGTGATAGTGATATGCTAATCCTTTTGAACGAAAAATGTAACAAAAAAAACACAACAAACTCTTGATTTAAAAAAGACTGATGCCAAAAAGAATTCTTGGTTCAAGGAGGCATAATAAATGCACGGTGTTTTTAGGCCTTATGAACATAACACTTATGATATGAAGGTCATATTGCTGTAAAGGCCTTGGGAAGTGGTTTACGGTCATGAAAACGCATTTATCATTAATCAATTAATTAATGAAGTAATTAATCAACTCGTGATAAGCTTAGTACCGAATTGATTCTAAGTATGTGATCAAATAACTTTCAAACCTTTTACAGATAATACTATGAGTCTCTTTACGGAAAAAAATATTACATCTAAAGATTTTCAAAGTTCATAATTTTTTGTGGACGTTTTAATGGAGCAAATTGAAGCATCACTAAAGTCAAATAGTCATAGAGAAAATAACCCAGATTGCATTTCTGTTATCGTGTTACAAAAGGAGTATCATTACAAAAATATATCACATTATGGCAAACAATAATTATAGGGCAATGAACGGTATTACGTGTTGAAAAGAAAAAAAATGTTGGAATACAATATTCAATTTCGAATACATGTGCAAATCAATTGTAGAATCTGGAAACACCAAATAAACCAGACATAAAATAAAATGCGCTATTGAATATTTGATTATACCTTTTCTTCAATAATTTCATCAGACCATTTAAACGGTCCTCTTCTAAATGACTGAAAGTACGTTGATCATCAGCTTCCAGATGACGCTATATGTGAATGAAAGAATACATCAACCGACATGTTCTGTTCAAATCGTTGGATAATTCCCTCATTTATTGACATTTTCAATTTTAGAGAACAGTTTTTGGCTGCTGGCTCCACGAAAGTATGACCATAAGGTCTCATTACCTTTTCTTTCAATTCAAAGAAGACCGCGTGAAAAATGATATTATCAAAAGCCTACTATGAGAACTTTGAAAATGACTTTCAAAGAGACTTGAAAAACATTATATGCTCACTACATCATTGATTTTAATGTCGATCCATCCTTAGAAACGACGGGGGGGGGGGATTATTCATCGGAATGAAACGATCCATTCTTATACACATGATTCCAAAATTATTCGGGCACTTGAACACGTACGTATAGCATAAACCGCTCTTACAAATTCACCTTTCTTGATAAATGTTTACTCTGTATTTGTTTGCTTTCTGTCTATAACATTTATTTTAAATTCATTTTACACATTTTGTTTTTAATTTCATTTTTTAATTAAATACAATTCTTTCCTTTGAAGAAGCCATTCGAACCTTTCAGGAATCAACAATTTGTTTACGGGGAACATCATGCAAGGGAGGTGAAAAGGCACAAATATACTGATTTCGGTCTGAAAAACGTGGTGATGTAAGCATGTTTGAAAGGTAATAGATATATAAATATGTCAGTTAGTCTCCTGCAGCTCATACAAATCATCACAGCAGTCTGTGACACTTTATACAAACAAAGGAAATGTAAGTAAATATTAGAAATTTATGAAGGGTACTATATGTATAATGCAGAATTAATGTTCGATTTTCATTTTTTTTTTTTTAATGTTCAACAAAAAAAAAATCACGCTTAACGCTTCCACAAGATTACTGATTTATTTTGGATCTGAGGGTAAGCAACGAAGCAATTTTCTTTTATAATTATTTGTATTTCATTCTGCTGATGTGATGACAGTGAAGGTAATGATAATGTTATCACAAAGTGATAAAGAAAAGTAAACACACTTTTAAAAAAAAAAAATGCATGTCTTATGCCGAAATACCGATTAGGATCCGATGCATGGTGTCTGAAAAACGAACAGAAAAAAATCGCGGTTCATTTGCCAATTATGTTTAATGTAATCTGAGTAAATTGCCTTAATCCGAATTTCCTCCCTCTCCCCTCAAAGCAACATGAAATAGAAACATTTATTATGCACAGCACGTGTTGCCTGCCTAGAGGTTTAACGATACACTAATAAGAATCTACATTGATTTCTATCACTGATTCAGCGATAATGCCAGGAGCCTCCTACCGCATGTTCGCTGTAACCCAACCCGACGGGCCCGGCTCCCTGCCGTGCCATGAATCGACGGAGATTCCAACCACTTTGATTGCTGTATCAAGCAAATTAGGCATAATATTAACTGTATTGTTGATGGCAATATGATATTAACGACAAATTTGCTGTATATATAACGTAAATTATTGCGTTTCCTGGAGATTTATACGAGGCAAACAGAATTTTACCACAAGTACCTTTTTGATCATAGGAAGACTTATAAAATACATTTCTATTTAAAAGAATATCGCCAGGATTATCTAAATATGATATCATTAAGGTATCCTCTACTTGTATGAAGCTCGCAGACATAAAAACGGTACATAATAATGTATGTTTATTGCGATTGTAAAATAGTAGTGTGTGGTGGGCAAATGAACATAATAAAAAATAAACGGCTGACGATCAGACGAGATAAGATTATATTTTACCCGACTGCCGGGTTCATTGCAAGATGATCGTGAACAGATTAGATTGTAAACCTCGTAAATTGCGCTCATTATTTATTTAGCAATACATGCAAATACCAATAGGCTTGCATTGAAAAGTTTCAAAATAAGTGAATTCTATTTTATGAACCAAACCACAGTCATGATCATCTGAATAGATCAGTAAAAACACCTTTGCAGTCCTGCAATGTAATCATTGTGTTATTTTGTTTCCCCACATAGCAGTAAAAATGGAAAACATATCTTTGGTATGTTGAATTGTTTGAATTGTTGCAAATAATGTGCGGAAAATAATATTATAGACTGAATGGAAATACATATACCGGTACTGTACTTATCTAATTTGATAATCTATTAATAATATCTGTCTCTAAATAATATGTATTTTACGAAGAACAAGATCATAACAAGAGCATATCTATTATTCTTTTGAAAATGCTTTTATCAGCTTCCGGTCTAGAGGAAATTACCTTAAATCAAGTTATAAAACATATTTCTATCATTCATGCCTTGTCCCTCAGATATTACTTAAAGATAAGTTGAGTTCTGGTCATGCGATAACATTGTGCAAGAAACTGTCTCAATTCAATTGGAAAAGGTTGATTATGTGCATAAGAATTGGTGTACGCTGTAAGGTTTTGAAATCACCAAAACGAGAAGAAATTGACACAACCCTGCTGAGAGTCACATGCACTGCACACAGAAATGTGTATATGGGACTACATACACATGTTCGGCCAGAACATTTCAGCTGTTTCTCGTCATATTTCGAATACAAGGGCATTTGAAGAGCAATCCTTCTCAGGGGACATTTCTTCTATGATGTTCTTCCAAACTTACATAAAAGAAATGAGAAAGCTCACAAATTATTTTTTACGAACTCAACCTTCCCTTTAAATTCGTAGTGCCTCTAATCGCTTGCATTATATGACATTATTAATTACCTGTCTTCATTAAAATATATCATTTATCGGCTGTTATTACGTAATCATTCAGATTATTCATTCATCAAAAGTGAGATGTCTTTCAGTTTGCAAGACACTGCCAAACATTCATGAAGGTCTTTAGTAAAGCGCAACAATTATTATTTCATAAGCAAATATTACAGCCGTAAACATTACTGCTGTAATGATAATAGTATAAACTAAGATGAACTTAATGAATTTTCTTTAGATTTGAACATTTATGTAAAGAAAACAATTTTCTGGAAATGATGCCAACTGTAATTTTTGGTTCATCATCCAAACTTGAATTTGTACTTCAAACACCTCTGTGATAATGAAAGCGATGTCTGACTGACACAAATCACGTGGACTTTATTAGAAGCCTAACATTCTCGATCCGAACAAATCAAAACACAGTATGATTTGGTTACACACTTTTTAGAATAAAGCTTTGAACCTAGATAATTTGATGACCCCTTAGCAGCCCCTCATTGGGTAATGTATAGAACCGATATGGTATTAACCATATGGTACCAACATTTTCCACAATTTTATAAATTCTATTGAACCTATAAGATGTGCTATTTAACCATGTATGAGTTCAAGATTAAACTGTGTTTCTAAGTATTATATGCATAATACGTAAGCATGCATAATCATTGCAATTCATTGTTAGAGAAATTTATAGATTTATTTTCTGAGTTTCAGTGTTAAAGAAATAATTCAGATTTTACAACATTCTTATTGCATACACATTAACAGACCAGTTATTAAATAGGCTTATACACTTCATGTTGTATAATAGTTAATGAGATAAATTAAACAAAATCTTTATCAATATGATATCAAATCATCCCCTGGAACATCTTCAACAGCTGTGTGGTATTGTATTTTTGTATCCTTATTATAGAGGTACCTCTTTCTGCATTCAAATTTATTCTTCAAATATATCAGCAAAGGAAAACACAAATGACATAGAAATAGAAGTAGTAAAGTAGTAAATTGGCATGAAAGATAAACACTTACCAAAATTATACTAGCTTGAAGAAGTGGGACGCAAAGTCGATGTCTATAGATGATTTTGAAACTTTGGAAGCTGCTTGGAAGCCTCGATAAGTAGTAAGTAGATGGCGGCTACGCCGACTGATGATATCAAATTTAAGCTCAATGACTTGTCACACTTGAAATGCTGGTATCGGAGCAAATTGTTGTCTTATTCGCAATCAAACTTTCCAAAGTGTGCATCAGAGTAGTGATGTTATCAAAATGTAGATGTACCCATATTTGAATTTTCTCTTAGAGCCATGGTAAAATTACGCCCTTCTTTTGAAATCGAACTTTCTGCATCGAAATGCTATTACAGAATGATGAGAAAGGAACAGAATTCGCCATCTATAATCAATTGTTTAAAAGAAAAAAAGATAAACCGATCGATGTCTAATCAGTTTCATCAGAGACAGATTTGAGCTTGACTAGTGCTGCTTGGTTAGCTCTGAACCGTAACGATGGTTACGTGTAAACTAAGCGGCTTGCAAAAAGACGGAGAGGAGTTTAGATGATGTATGAAGATACGAACGATGGGGCGACGTACGTTCAACGAGTCGGAATCAAGAAAGGCTGGGGGTGTGGCCAGAATTTCACGCATTACCTCAAAAGGCCAATTATTATTACCAAGGAAACGCAAAATATAAGCAAATATGTTCTGGATAGTCTTTTTATTGTTTGCGTGTACATCTGTGGCAACTAAAAACCAATTACCTACTGTGCCTGTTTCATGAATTAACTCGCTTTAATTATTATGATCAACATGAAATTAGTTTGGGTATGGTTTTCTTTAATGGACTTGCCAGCAAGAGATTGACTTTGTAGCAAGTCGGGGGATTACCGCCCTCACGCTGTGTATGTATAGTTTGTGTCGCTTGAAAAGCGCGGGTTTCGTGTGCGTACGTTCGTCTGTTTGCTGTCGTCTGCACCCGAATCGACTGTAACAATCGTGGGGAGTCTAGACTCGTGCGCAAGGGTTCAGCCCCGTGAAGAGTCATTATATACGCCGCAACGCTCGCATTATAAAATCATCGTCTGCTTGTTGCATCTTTTCACTTAAAAAGCGATAATCTCCCACCATTAATATGAAATGGCGGTATCTTGCTAGTCTGGTTTTACAAACCAAACACGATATAATTAGTTATTCATTATCCATTAAATTGTTGAATTTCGACTCACATCCAAATTTTCCTTGATTCAGTTAAGATTCAGTTAAGATATAGAGCAGAGCTACACGCTTATGTTTTTTATAGCTTACATTAAGCTAGAATATGCCTTTGTTTTATTGGTTATACTTTGTACGTTTCCCGGGGCCTTACTTAAAAGGGTTTTATTCTTGAAACTAGTTGGAGAGCTGTTTTCAGTCTTCCATTGGGAATTACATGATGTGATTCCATCATCTCGCACTGCTAGTCAAGCGATCAAAATCTGAGTACTTTCTATACTTTCTGCAAGAAATCTAAGAGTAACAGTCTCAGCCGTACTTTGCCATCCCACAGAGAGAGGAGTAAACGGCTATTACCATCATACTGACATCTCTTCTGAAACAACAAGTGCAGACCTCTAATCACGTTCCTCCCTCTATGGCATTGACAAAAGAAAAAATAACATTATATTCATTCATTAAGCTATATTACGAAGGCAAATTTTTTTCAAGCATGCGAATGGGGTATTATGTTTCATTAGAAACAAATAGGCCTGCTTAACGTTCTGAAGAAGACGCCAATAAGAGACAATTGGGGTTCAAATTTTCGATCTTTAATTCACGATCATCATCAGAAACTAAATCTTGAATGTGCATACAATGGTTATATTTAGTTGTAAGAGACAGTTGTAATTCCTCCGGTGATTCTTCATAAGTTCTGTGGATTATTTATGCAAAAAGCCTTTTCTTAGACATCTTGACGTTCTCATATCCAAGTATAGTCCCATTTTTTCATATCAGGAGCATGGATTTTTTAAAAAGCGAATTGATGTTTTATACAATTTGCTATATGCATTATATGCATTACACAAACACATCCACGCCCACACCCACGAGCACACACACACACACACACACACGCACACACATCACCAATTCCCACTCACGCACGCACTAATCTCATCACCCCTTCATCTTCTCTTCCCTCTCCGTACCCCCTCTCTCTGTCCTTCGTTCATGATTTTAGCTTAGCTCAAATTGATCCGTCAAGGTTTCGACTGATGCATTATATCATTGTTCACACCATTGTCTACACTAAATATGAAAAATAATAATTTAAGTTTACCTAACCTTTCCAGGCCCAGGATGAGAGGGGGACAGCAAACATTAGTAAAAAAAAAAAAATGGTTTACTCTGTATGCCCTAAACCGGATGATAATGTCGAGTTAGGTAAAACTGGCGAAAACATGAGCATGATGAGTAATATGCTAGATCCAAGCATTATAAAACTTCAGAAAGTCTATTCGTTTCGTATAATTTTCTACTTTAGTGGGCATCACTAATAACAAATGCCTCATGGTATTTAATTGGGGAAAGCGCTATTCAAAAAGGTGGGTATCGTCATGTGTAAGATGTCTTTTTATACCGTAGGCAATAAATGACAGCAGAAAAGCATTCAGACTTTGACGAAAATGCCTCCGGGCTATATCAACCAGAAATAGATACGTAGGCAGGAGTGGATGCCAGTCACTTTGTTTGTTTACGTTCGCGGCTACAAACTATTCCCTTTCGAAATATTTTGATATTTTAACCGATGGAAATTCGTCGCAAAAAAGATTATCAACTTTGAATATGGTCTGGTTGGAGTACCTTATCCGGCACTTTGTTTTTGTACTGTCTGTTTGTATAGAGGAATATGGAGAATGGAACTACCTAATAAGATTTTAGACCATATCCTAGAAATAGGTCTATGTGCCCTAACCTTAAGTATCTTTCAGTTTAAGTAGTATTTGTAAGGAATCTTTAATGGCCATTTATCCTCCGTACACTGTAAAATATGAAAATCCCATGGAAACCAGCATCTTCAGTCATTTCATCGAAGAAAATTCCTCAGAAATATACATCGAGAATTTCATACTGACAAACAATTTCCATTCCTTTCTTATAACGAATAGACGAAGCTGTGAAATACGCCCTTACTCAGTTAATTAGTTTTTTATTCATTATTTCTTTGTTAAAATTCCATTTTACCTTTCGTACTGATTCTTTCAGGCCTGTATCTCATGAATGATAATAATAATAATATATGAAGGAATGATATCATCTTAAAAGAGGGGACATTTTCATTACCCAATGTATTTGCTTTTACGAAAAGCAATTGTTCGGAAAGATTTTCCCCGAGGATTTAAAGAATAAACTTTTGTTCTTCACGTCAACGTTCTTTGTTCTGTTCTTTAATGCCTGTTATTAAACCTTTTATGCGCACTATTTTTGTGCCGCCTTATCCGAATTGCCATCATGCCTACCTAACTTCCATCAGCACACCATCATAATTCCCACTTAAAGACAACAGAATTGACATCGAAAATCGTTAATTACTAAATCAAGATTCCTAGCCAGTGGGCGCCAAGCAAGTGAAAGCCAAAACCACTTGCTCGATCTAAGATGCTGATCTAGATCTCACTCTCTCTATATTTCTCGTCCTTTTATTAATCAGCATCACCTGAGTCCAAAACCGTCTCTTTTGTCTCTCTATATCTGTCTTTTCTTCTACACTTCAAATCCTCTAAAACGTCACTGTATCTCATCTTGTTGCAATGGTGCCCCCATTTCGTGAAACCTGTCACTGCTAATACCCTCACGACCAAGTGTGTATTCTTTCAAAAAAGAATTTTAAAAAAGGAAATGGATGAAGCATGACAAAGAAGAAGATAGAGGTTTCTTTTACTCTCGAGTCAAACTCATCTCTTCCCTCTTCTCCTCTCTCTCTCTCTCTTCCCATAAGTTTATTTCTCTCTGAAGTCCATCTCGCTACACTGTCCCTCTCCTACTCTTGCCACCGACTCTGTGGGCTTCTTCCTTGGCAGGAAGATGAGGGAGAAACCTCATCATGCTGATGCAGCGATCAGATAAGATAAAGTCGTCCGTGAGAGACAGAGAGCCGCTCAGCGACGGAGCTCCAGCGCGTTAAAACGCCTTACCCACTTACTGCATTGAGAGCGTGGCGTCGTAGTGCAGTCACCAAACATTGTGTCCTACCACCAATGTGTCCTCGCGATGAAGACAAAGTCGGTTACTGTGTTTTTTTAATATTTCATATATTCTAAAAATACTTATTTCTTATCAAAATCTATTTTACATTTTGACCGTCAATGACTTAATATTTTGTAACAAAAGTTTCACATAAAGAAATAATGTTAAATTAAACAAAAATGGTCGTAATTCTCAAATACATATTATAATTTGTCTTATTCTTTTTCTTGTTTGCATCTCAATCTTTTATGTTACATACGATGCCATTTCAAAGTAACTGTGAGTTCTTCCACAAATTTCAAACTTCTATATCCTTGTCTAACAAACTGTTTTCACATAGCAACAATGATAATCTTTAAATACATATTTTGTAGCAGAGAAATATGGTTTTATTCTACCCATTAGGACTGAAAACGGTATAATAACTGAATAATAATAAAAAAGGATCATTGAAAATATACTTAACTTGATATATGTTTCTATAATTCAAGATAATAGTTATCATAAAACATTTCGTTCATTTGCTAGACAATGATTAGCTTACTGATGTAATGCGTAAACTCAAAACTGTACAAGCATTTATTCATCATATTACTTTACATAATTGTATACCATATTTGCATCGGCTGGACCCACGTCACATTTCTTTTCTGCATATGATCTCATAATGAACCAGAGAGAATGTTTATTGCAGTAATATTCATTAGCAATATGAAGTAATGAACTTATAATGTAACTTCACAATGGCTTAAAAATTCCCAACTCGCAATGAGGGACGGTTTTTACACGTGACAACAAGTCCTTGGTTACCTCTGTCATTTCAGACGATAGTTCCCCGGCTTTTTGCTATTTTCGTTCCCTCCATATACCTCAAAGTTACACTATATCTTTGTTGCGCTTTGTGGTGCTTACAAGTGACTTTGATTCCACCGGCTGTAATTTCAGTCAACAATCGAATTTTATCTTTGATTTACCAGTTGTATTTTCCTCGACATAAACATTGAAGGACTTTCTTTCTCCATATGAACTAATTAGTCGAGAGATTGATGCCATGTAATATGTTTTGATTCCAATTGAAACGAGACAGCCTTATGAACATGACATTATGAAATGATGTTAGCATTAACGTCAAAATATGAAGAAAATTAAAAGTAGTTCGCGTGTGCCACTGATATTTATATTGGAATGCGTGCCTAAGCTAATTGTGATGTTTGTATTTTAATACGACTTGCTTGTCATAATTACAGATAATTGAAGTGTGAAGGGTCTTTATAATTAAAGTCGGGGAGGAGAAGGAAATGTCAGACATGAGTATCGTTTCAAGGTAAGAGATATATAAAAAGTAATGATTTCAGAAATGATTGTAAATATTTGAGCAGTTTCCATAATTTTTCTTTCCGAAATTAAATTCTTCCTTCTTTGTGGCAATATCCAATTATATGACTTTCCTATGAAATCCGATTCAGCATACTCTCGAGGAAAAAAAAAGAAGCGAGTTTGAACTTTTTGAGAAAATGTTTTCTTCGTCGAATGTTGATAAAGTCATGTAATTAGCTGAGATGAAAAAGAAAGATTAAATTAAAGGTTGGTGACATTTATGATCCTTCCCTTATTGTTTTTCTTACTTCAAAGAGATGTCTTTCACTTCAAACTGATGTAACAGTTGTTGTTTCTACCATTTCTGAAATAAAATTGCAAACTTTTCAATTCTAATCGCTAGTACAACTTTCTAGTGGTGTAGACCCGATAGAAATGGGTGCAATATAATTCATAATTATTAATATGCTGAGTAAATTTCTGCAGTCAACACTTCTATATTTGTCGTTTCGCAACAAGGTGTACTTAGCTTTAGATTTGTGCACTTTACTCTCAGTAAATTTATGGTTAATCAGATTATACAACAATAGTGGAAACCTCTGCACTTTGTCGGGTGGAGCATTCTAAAAAAATACAATATATCAACAGTAACATTTCTAGATACGTTTACCGCTTTAGTTGAAGTTTATAAGTAGACAAAAAAGGATGAAATGTGCTTACCAAAGAGAGAGAAAAAAAAGGTCAAGCTTATGATCCAAAACTTTACCCTGATGGCAAAGAAAACAGTCATTTCAAAAAGCCCCTTGAGAAGATCAAAATACAATCCGAATTGGATCCATTTCGAAACGGGACAGTCTTTACAGTATCCCATGAGACACTAGTGGAGTGGTAAGGAACACTCTTCACGGCTTATTTCCGTGTACCAGATATTGAAAAGGGTACCAAGAAATGGTGTTAATCTTTGGATGTGCACTATTTCATCTCAGCTTAACTTTATCTGATTACATGTCCACATCTTCATAAGATAGTACAACAGCAATCATAATCAAAGCGGTCACATTTTAAGTCATGTAAACTTGGGCGTTGCCGAATTGAATGCTGTTCTTTTTCTCTGCCATGCTTTTGATTTATCGAATGACAAATCAAATATAATTCATTGTTTACGAGATTTCTCATATTCATTTACGAGTTCATTACTTCTGATAATATCAGTTACCCCAAGACAACTGCAAAGGAATATTTTGTATTTTTGTAACTCTTTCTTCTCCTCCCCCCCTTTTTTTTAACACTTTGTGAGAAATAGTTGCGTGTGAGGAGATGTAGCCTGGTCTTGGCTATACAGCATCGCAAACACTCTGGGGTCTATTAGTGTCTTATCGGCTGTCGTATCATCATCATCGCCTCTAAACTAAGGTGGAAGACAATTCCGCTGCGGTTCAGCTAATTGCCATTACATGGCTCACGCTTGTAAGGAAATAGATTCTGATCGCTAAAGCTCGAGTTCAGACTGCCAACAAGACAACGAATCTCACAAAACCCATGGTAATATGTCAGTGAAATGCATAATTTGACGAAAGAAAATCAATCATGTGGACTTGATTCATTCGTCTGATGAAAATTTCCACCTCTTGTCCCATTTCGAGCTTCTGCACTTGTTTACTTTTCTTTCTTAATTACAAAGGAAACCAAATTTCATTCTTTATGATACATAAGAACATTGAAAAGTATAATAGAGACTTCGGTACAACTAGACCTACTTTCATAAATGTTATCTGTATTCGTATATCTAAATTGTTAAAATCTTGATTAACGTTTTATTTGCATCAACAATTATATAAAAACTTAAATATGGAACAAATTTATAAGGTTTGAGCTTAATTGACATCGACTTTTGGTCTATTTCGTCAGACTACGATTATACAGAAGGGAAAGTCATATCCGGGAAAGAAAGAAAATGGGAAAAAATATCAGATCAATACATCACGGATTTTCCTCCGCACTATGTGTCTACATTTCCCCCATTCTGTCTCCGAGTTATCCTCTGTTCTGTTGAAGTCGCTGGGGGCTATGTACTTAAGATGGGTGCCGAAGCTCCTGGGTGCGAACTCGCTAAGCGCCTGGAGAACTCCACAGGGTTTATGATGCACTACCGAGCACCGCTTCTGCAGTTTCTATTTTCTGCTACAAAGGTCCATGGACAGAGACGAGATTAAAGCTTGATAATGTTGCATCCCATGGAGGTGTGGCATTTGTTTCAGGGCGATGTGTTACTACGAGCCAAGACGTCTAGAAAAAAAAATCATACCACTTTTTTCGTGTAAATTTTAAATGAAACGCAAAGGCTGTTCTTAAACAGTTAATAAAAGAAGAAGCACAAAAAGAAACAATTATTGATAACCATGACAGATTAGAAGAAAAAAACAAACGACTTCAAAATAACATACTGAACTTAGCTGATGGCATTTAAACGTCATAATTTTAACATGTGATGTTGATAGGCCTTTGATAAAAAAATGTCATAAGCCTTGAAAGTTGCTTTTTATTGCTTTTGCTGTTATACCATACATAGAATAATGACATACGGAATGGTCTGGAGACAAAAGTATTTTACTGACAGTGTGACTTTGTTTCACCGTCCTACATTTTTATGTATATGAAAGGTAGTTATGAAAATGTTATTGGAATAAAATATATGTTTGAACTTTAGCGGGTCTTTCTTTCACCGTTCTACTTTTCACTTATGTAAAATTTAATCATTTAATAATGGGAAATGTAACGGTCAATGCTATACCGATGAATTATTTTGAAAAAAACGATGAAAATTATGCTTCATTATGTCTTTTATAATTCATTATGTCTTTTATCCTTCATTATGTCTTTTAAAATTCAGTATGTCTTTTATCCTTCAGTATGTCTTTTATAATTCATTGTGTCTTTTATCCTTCATATGTCTTTTATCCTTCACAATGTCTTCTATAATTCATTTTTCTTTAGACATCCACATGTCAAAGGTATAAACTATAATGAGATGATGAGTAAATTATTTTCCCCCTCCCCAAAAAAAAAAAAGAAAAAGGGAGACATTCAGTGAGCTCGAGGAATTGCAGGGGTGCATGAGAAAATAAAGAAAACGGGGAAAGAGTTGGAGTCTGCAGGATGAAAAGCAAGAGTCGAGAAGGGCAAATTGAGAGGAAACTTCGGGATTTTACTTCCAATGCAAACATGCCATCAGAGTGCGGTTTAAAGTTAGCTTAGTAGTCATCAAATATTAATCCGGTACAAGTCTTTCCATTATGGTGGTTAAGCGGGGTTATCGACACAGCTAAAGGCGAACTGCTATTAACATTACACACACACACACACACACACACACACACGCGCGCGCACACACACACACCCACACACACACACATGCATGTAATCATGAATTGCTCGTTCCAAAAATTTTTAAACACAATTTATTACCCTTTGGAGCCTATAACTTACAAGCTTAGCTTTTATCTCAGGCTCCTCCATATTTCACTCTTATTTTAGCTCAGTCTTTTCAATTAATACTAAATGCAAACATTTGTATTTGAGATACTCTTCTGTTGTAGTCTCACAATAGAATTCATGTTGCCTTTTTGTACCATTTATTTCGTAAAAATATCGTAAAATGTGAAATGTGAAACAAACGGAAACGGAACTCAATCTTCGTCTATCTCGAACAAACTACAGTGTGATATAAAGGACTGGCTATCAGGTATTGCCGCTGATGCAATAAAAATGATGATTTGGCTAGTAGACGAATGAATGTTGCAGGATCTAAAGTCAAGATTTCGGTGGGATTCGATTTTCTTGCAAAAAAGGGTAATCCTATGTTCGACATTGAACAACCAATGCCTATCATTTTATTTTTTATTATAAATGTATTCGATTATGACTTTTTAAAAATTCATCGTTGATTTCAAAATATTCTTGTAGTTCATTTGATCAATAGCTTTTTGTTTAAGATGAAAGCTAAACTAAAAAAATATCAACATATTGATGTTCAAAAGTGCTCTATATGCCACAGATGTTTCTAAAGCTACCCCTTACGAAATGTTCATCCTCCCAGCTCGTAGTAAGAACATTCCCTTTATATATATATATCTTATCTGGGTAGTCGACTTACAATCAGGCTGTAAGTCCGTCATCATTTTAGAATACCTAAAAGATTTACTGGCATGGTGGCTGGTGGCAAGGGTGGAGTATAATCGACTTGTGATCATTCTTCTCGCTGTCTGCATATTCTGCCAAGATTTAAATCGGTATCGTCTGGCATTGGTGTCAGCAGCACGAATTCTATCGAATATTGGGTAGTTCTGCAAAATGGTATAATGCAAAGAAAATACATGTTTGACTTTTTAGCGGGTCTTTAGACGAATCACAGGCAGACGAATTGAGGGACTGGCATAACATCATCAATTACGCAAAGGTTTAGCAAATTGTTTCTACACCGCGTCAGAGCGAGTAGCGAACAACATCCATCAAACGCACTGGAAGAAGTGAGTCTTAATAAACACGCCACCCCGCGCCTTCTGACGCCATGCATTTACACCATTGACACCACCCGGCGGTTCAGCGGTCGTATATAGTCATGCTTTCGGGCCTGCTGGCAATTACTTTACTATTGCCAACCAATATTCCCTCAATTTCCCCCCAGTGTATCCTGATTTTCCGGGTCTTTATTAGGCCCCTTCCTCTGATGATTTTATGATTACATCGTGGGGAGCTTAGTGTGTTTTTGCGTCGGTATCACAGAAAGCACAGAGGGCAAAGAACAAAACAAAAAACAAGTTCAACCCCTTTCTTTCCCTTTTAATACTCTATCATCCGCATTTTAGCGATTGTCTTATTTTTAAAGATATTTTTTTCCCCTCTAGATAAGAAATGGACGTGTAATTATCACAAACCAAACCGTTTTTCTTCTCTTATGCACACCAGTTTGCCTAAGGCTTTAGATTAAAAAGTAAGTACACTTCAGAGGGTACTTTCTTGTATTTCTATGTCATTTCACTTTCCATCTTTTAAATCAAGCCTTGTTGATCACCGACTGTTCTGTCGTGAAATTTGAATCACAAGTTGCTCTAAGTGGTATACCAGGCAGGAGGGAAAGAATAATTTCAAGAAAACATTTCCTCACCACAGTGGCGGATCTACATAAGGGGAAAACCGGTCCGTGCCCCTTCTTTTGAAACCCAACTGGCATACCTTAAGCACACAATGAAAAAAATTTGCCCCCTTAATTGTGTACTTTTCCGGCTCTGTGCCCCCTCTTTTACAAAATCCTGGATCCGCCCCTGCCTCACCAGACAAGTACCGGTACACTGAAAGGGACCTTCAGCTACAACTTGTGATCGTGCAACTAATTTCCTTTAAAAAAAATCGATTCATTTTATTTGTATCCACTTTAAATATTCATTCATGATGTTGCAACCAATTGATTTCAGTAATCAACTTTTCATAATCATTTTGTCTCCCCTCTTGCTCTCTCTCTCTCTCTCTCTCTCTCTCTCTCCCTATCTATCACTCTATCTGTCTGTCTCTCTATCTCTCTACCTGTTTGTCTAGCTATCTATCTTCGTCAAATTCTTCTCTTTCTTCTTTGCCTTTTCACTTTATTTATTCTTTTAGTTATGTCTTCTCTACCTCATTTTGACATTTTTCGACTCACTTCACTTAACTCACATAACCTAAAACATGAATATACCTATACTGTCTCTCAACAGTAGGCCTATAGTCATAAGATACAGGACAACTAAGTAAATATCTATTGGTTGGCGAATTTGCTCATGAATTACAAATTAACACAGAGCGATCATAAAGTTGATAAGACAAGCTATAGTTTTTATTTGACCTCGTTCTTTATTTCGCTTCCAACCTCTTTCTTTCAATAAGAGCGGTTGATGCTACGTATGAGTGATATAAATCATAATGAATAGGTGAAATTTATGCGTTGAATATTGCATGAGTTCTTCCTGTGCAGCGACAAGGTTTTTTTCTCTGTTGTAAATGACCTGATAATGACCGCACTGTATATTTTACTCGATGGAAGAAAGAAAAAAAGTGTGCCGTAGGGGGTCTGAATGCGAGTACCACTCAGTTGATTTCTACTTTTTATAGCCTTCGCCCTCATATATTTTTAGAATCATTATCTTAATGGTTATCGTTCTCATCGTTTGAATTTGATAATATAAAACACTTTCCTTCTTTTTTAAAACTCCCTGTTTTCTGTATGCTTCTTGTGCTTCGTTTTCTTATGTTTATTCTTTTTCTGTCTTGATGCGTCGCCTCCATTGTATATCTCTATCTCCATCTCCCCCCCACCCTCTCTCTCTCTCCCTCTCTCTTTCTTACTCTCACTTTCTCTTACACCTTCCTCCTTTTTCTCACCTTCTTCTCCCTCTCTCTTTTTCAAAGCTCTCAAAGCTCTCAATCACCTTTTTTCTCCATCTCCTTTCTAATGTTCATTTTCAATTTCAGGTTTACAAAATCTTTAAAAGAAATTAGCACGCACCAAGAAGATAATGATATGGAAAAGTTAAACAAAAATGTTTAAAGAACACATAAAGCCCACACAAATGAAGATGAGAGAAGAGAGAGAGGAGGGGGTGTAAAGAGAGAACAGGAGAGCGTATTAGAAATATAAAAAGACGAATCGAGATGGGGAAAAATGAAGATGGAAACTCAGTTTGCTATCTCCAATTTTCATCACCACTTTCTCCAATTCGCGCGAGACCGCACAGCCCCACGAATCATTTGATATACCGTGAGATAAGGGGAAATTAGCCCGGTACTAGCTAGGTTAACTTCCAAGCAGGAACGCCCGAGTGTCGCGGAATCTTCCCCGTTAGCATGGCTAGAGAACAGGGCATTACGGCGAAAATGCTTACAAATTTCGCTACTGTTACTCTTTGAAAACCAGCATAGTGACATATGATATGGATAAAATAAGACAGTCCCTGGGAGGCCCCGGGAAAACAAGAAACATTAAAATAAGTCAGTGTTCAGCTTTATCGTACTCAAATTTCGAAATATGTCCTAAAATCATTATTCATAATAATGCCAAAGGAACTTCGATAACATTCAAGGAAACGGCGTCAACTTTATCCCCCAGATTTATCTATTTATTAGTTTATAATCAACCGACAAAAAAAAATTCTATGAAAATAAATCGAAGCTATTAGAATCATTTTTAAATCGATTTCTTTGACAGAATGTATATCAACAGACCTGAATTTGCTATTCAGGAAAGAGTATAGATGCATAGAAAGATAGACACAAATGAATTTAGATGCAATAATGCAAATAAATAGTTGTACATGTAGGTCTGCAGATGGATAACAACTTACAAGGTAGATAGGCAGATAGGCAAATGAGTTAGCTAGATCATCAGCTAATGTGTTATCTGTTTTATTGATTAATACTTAATTATTCATTGATTAATGTTTATCAATTAGTGTTTCTATAACTGATTAATTGATTATTGGATTACCAATTAGTAATTTGAATGATTTATTGATGAAATGACTAGCTGGTTGGTTTTTCGGTCGGTTGATTGGTTTACAGTATTTGAGTGATTAATCAAATTACTAATTCAGTAACTAATTTCCAAATGAAGTGTTCGCATATGACTAAATCCCGCACAGCATTTAAAAGTTCTAATGTAGTCAAACATCAACATCGCCTGACATGATCGATGCGGAGAGGAATATTGGAGTGAAGCTAATCGTTCACTTTCATGATATAGCGATACGATGTAGCACGAGCTCTGGAGATCTATTCTGCTTCCAGGTGGAGTTAGTTTTTTTTTTCTGCGTTCGATGAAACTGTTATACATCTCTGCTTCATTTTTTACCGAGTCTGAGGTAGGTACAGACAACCATCTTCTGCTGTTATTTATTTATCTTGATTAGTTTACCCACCCAGCACGATGTCAATAGCAAAATCATCACTGAGAGCTCGTCGTAGCATCGTGGTGAAACATCGTGGAAGTATCCAAGTGGTATTATTTTGCAGTCACTTTGTCACTTAAAGCCTAGCCGTATATATATATATATATATATATATATATATATGTATATATATATATATAAAGTATTATGTATATATATATATATATATATATATATATATATATATATATATATATATATATATATATATATATATATATATATATATATATATATATATATATATATATATATATATATATTTATATATATATATATATATATATATATATATATATATATATATATATATATATATAAATATATATATATATATATATATATATATATATGTATATATATGTATAAAGTATTACGGCACCCACAAATACCTGTCAGGGGTCAACTATAATTGCCGTATACCCCAAAATATCACACACGCCACTTCAGATCCTAGTAAAAAATTGACCTTGTCCTCCACGTAGTGCTATGTAACTTCCAGGTAACTGTCACGTAAAGCCACGTAAAGCCCCGCAGAGTCTAATAGGACCATGTACATAGAGCCTACGTAGGCGTCACGATGAAAGATAAGTCTTACTATACGGGGTAATATTTTGAACTTTTTGAAAAATTCCATTTGCCACTATAATTATGGCCACGTCATACCCAGTATCACAAAATGGTCAGAATATGGTGGAAGGAATATAAAAGCAGATTGAAAAGGTAGAAAATAGAGGTATAGTATCATGGATGCCAGGATTTTTTTTATTTTTATTTTTTTATAGTAACATGGATGCCAGGATTTTTTTAAATTTTTTTTTATAGTAACATGGATGCCAGGATTTTTTTTTTTTAAAGAAAAGTTTATCTGTTCCAGATTTATTTTATTCATTTAAATATGTAACATCAATCAACGAAAATAAAGGTTGAATAATGATTCACTCAATCAGAGATGGGGACAGGGGAGAGAGAGAGAGAGAGAGAGAGAGAGATAGGAAGAGAGAGAGAGAGAGATAGGGAGAGAGAGAGAGAGAGGGGCAGAAGAGAGAGATTGTGAAGGGAGTGCAAAGAGAGAGAGAGAGAGAGAAAGAGGGCGAACAAAAAGAGAATGAGAGAGAGATAGAGAGAGGGGAGAGAAAGAGAGAGAGGGGGAAAGGGGAAGGGAGGAGGGAAGGGATGGAGAGAGAGAGAGAGAGAGAGAGAGAGGGGGAGAAGGGGAATAGGGTAAAGGACGAGATCTAGTTTTTAAAACTAAAAAAAAGAAGAAAATATGGCATGCCACTCTTCGGCATGCAGAGAACGTGCAGTATCACAACTAAAGTCACAGAAAGCCTAAAAAAACCTAAAATGTATCATTCAAAAATTGACCGCAGATTGTGATCTTATGTTGAGAGCAAAGGAACCGACATGGTAATTTTGATTTCAAACGGAGGCTCTTGAATAGAAGGCATAGGAGAAAAGAATCGTCGGTGAATTAAGAAACCGAAAACCCCCGCTGGGTGGTGGCGGATTTGAAAAAAGAGACGAGGTTTGGTAAAATCCAATTCTAACGGCTAGTATACATTTGCATTTTCATTCTTTCTTTTTATAATTAAACGAGAAACAAAGAAACTCTAGAAGCAACTAATGATGTATAATGATTAATGATCACTTCATTTTTTATATTCATGACTGCATTAGATGGGAAATGACTATTTGTTGAAGAGCTGCAGGAAAGCAGCATGCAGGTTTGAAATCACTTTATTCAAGGACTTTATTTTTTAGTTAATGATCTTATTCTTATTATAGTCTTCAGAGGAAAAATAAAAAACGATAACATAATCAAGTGCAACTTCCAGAAAATAATCGGAAATAAAGTACTGTGGCTGCCGCCTGACTTATTTACATAATATACATTTATTTGTTTTATTCTGTTTTACAATAACCAATCTTTTCTGCATTAGCTTAGTGGGTGTAAGAAAAGTGTAATCAAATAATTATAGAAAATGTATATTTCTTTATATGTATAAGTATTTTGTGGCCTTTGTCATCAAGTCTGAGAGACTATACAGTGTGTCCAAGAAAAATTGAAATAGGATTTCATCATAATTAATAATTTCCTTTATGGGATTTAGATGTATGAAAAGCTCTGTTTCTCTTCTTTCATTATTTTGATGCAAAACTTGTTATTCATGATTCACTCATGATGGAATTAAAACAATGGAAAATGGTGGTACCAGAATTTCATCTGCAGGAACAAACTGCTTCTTTGAATGAGGATTTAGATTAGTAAACTTTTTTTTCAAAGATAAAAACATCACATAAATATTAATGATTCTCTCTTTTATATGACACCTCATGCGTAAAAAGTGAATGGTGTATGCCATGCAGAGAACAAGTAAAATGAAAACATGCTTGATTTCAGTGCCAAAATGAGTAGATAGTTGAGTAAAGACCACCACACACTATACGATCGACTACGATCCAATTGTATTGTATTGTATTTATTTTCCAATCACGATGATATAAAATGAAATATTACAGACAAAACAGAATGATACATAATAACATCAGAATAATGTGAATTGGCTGGATGGCCCACTCAGCTATGTGAATATTGCAAAGCTGTTCTTCCCTGGGGTCCAGATGAATACACAGATAAAACAAATAAATCGTTATACACAAAGAAACAAAATGACAATATTAAATAGTCATGAGTTAAGAATATACAAATTGAAAATACCTTTAAAAGAGAGAGAAATAAATGGCAACCCCCCCCCCCTCCCTGAATTGGCAAAACAGGCATGTTCCTTTAAAGATCATGGCAAAATGGAATTCGTACATTTAATATGTTGCAAAATGTATTAAAGTTATTAATCAATTTAACATCTGTAGGTAAATCATCATATTGACGTGAGCCTCTGTACAAAAACAGAGGCGATCTGGGAAATAAATCGCAATAGCATTAGATATAGGCATTATAACAAATAAAATCTACCTGATCCAGGCTCTGAACAACAATATCGATACTCGATATAGTAATTTGGTGCGATATCAGCCTTATATCCGGAACTTTAAGTGCCAAATCAGTTTCATATCATATACGATTTGAAACTGATTTGCCTATATAGGCAATCGCAGGACTGCTCTGACGTCACTACGATTCGGAGCCGATTTATCCTTTCCTCCGACTAGAAGGCTCGTAATAGGTCGTAAGTTCGATTTTAAATATATCATGACTATTCAGAACCTAATTCAAACATATTTTATGCGTTAACTGTTTATCTCATGCTATTACATTATCTTCCAAAATCCGATCGCAGACCGAATGACCGATCGTATAGTGTGCGGTGGGCTTAAGAAGCCATTCAGCTTTTCTGACCTAGCAGATGACAATGGACTTAATGTTTGGGTGAATTTACTCACCATGGGGGAATGAAAAGAAATTAAAAGGGTATAAAAGGCTGAGAATTAAGCAAACTATCTTTTTAGCTTGCGTGACCATGCATCTGTCCACAAAACAAAGGGTGTTCATCGTAACGAAATGGGCTCGCCCTGAGACGGAGATTTCCAGATCGCGACGTTCCTGCGAAGTCTACGTTATGGAGAAACTTAAAAAATATCAGCAGGGAGGGACGAGCCTCAATGTCAAAAAAGAACTGCCAGGTCGAAAGAGAATGTGGGAGAAGTAAGGCCTGTCATCAAGGAGAACCCTCAAGTATCCGTAATTTTCATCCTTTTTATACTCTAATGTTCCTTTTCATTCCCCATTTTTGTGTAAATTCACCCAAGCATTAAGTCCATTTGTCAACTGCTAGGTCAGAAAAGATAAATAGCTTCTTGTTTACTCAACTGTCCACTCATTTGGGCAGAAATCAAGCATGTTTTCATTTTACTTGTTCTCTAGCATACACCACTCATTTTTTATGCATGAGCATGAGGTGTCATATAAAAGTGAAAACTGAATTTTTATGTGATTTTTTTTCTCGAAATAATTACGTTTACTACTTTAAAACTCATTCAAAGTAGCAATTTGTTCGTGCAAATGAAATTTGGTGCCACCATTTTCCATTGTTTTAATTCAATCGTGCGTGAATTATGAATAATGATTTTTGAATCAAATAAAAGAAGAGAAGCAGAGCTTTTCATATATATCTTATAAAGGAAATTATTTATTATAATTTGAAACTTCTGCCTTGAAATCTTGTTTCGTTTTTTCTGGGACACACTGTATATTATATATTCATCCTTTTTCCTCGTTTGATCTCTTCATCTTATACTTTTATTACTAACACGATCTATTAAAAAAAAAATGAATGGAAAGTCTTGCCATAAAAAATCTTATACGAAAAGGTCACTGATTTTCGATCATGATCTCCTGTAAAACCATTCAGTCTTTGAATGTTTACATGTAAGAATTCTTTCGATTGTTTATTTCTCCCTCTATCTGCCGGTTTTGTTGTTTTGTGTTGTCTTTTTTGTTGTTGTTTTGTTGGTTATGTTCAAGGGAAATTCAACCTATGTAAAAAAAAAAAAAAGAAAGAAGAAAAAAAAAAAAAACTTGATGTGTGTGAATGGAAAAAATTAAGAGAAACAAGATGGTGGAAGTTTGAAAGAAATCGGAAAAACAATAAGAACGTTATGAATGTTTGAAAAATGAAATCACTACATCAATGCGAATCTAAAACTGGCAATTTGTGAATCGAGTGTGACGTATCCATGGGCAACTCTCCCATATTTTGACAAAATATTCTTTTCTCCTGAGCTCCTTTTCTCTCGGGGTAGTACTCAAAATATTATAGGTAGCATATTGTTAAAGGTCCTCCAAAGAGAAAAAGATCCTACCATGATACTGAGTTATACATTTTGGTCATTTTGTGTGTTGGAGCGAATGGAAAAGTTGACCGCAGCTATACATCACAGTGACCGTGCCAATTTGAAATTCACATAAGTATATCGATTACAACATTGAAAAAAAATTATAACTTTGTTATTACTTGTCCGATTTCGCTCAAACTTTTCACCAAACGGCTTCTCTGATTTTTCTGCTTTCATATAAATCAAATTCTTAGAAAGGTTGGATTGCCCTTTAATCTCTCTATATGTCTGTGTCTGTCTGCCTCTGTCTCTATCTCTTTATCATTTTGTATAATCTGTGTGACCCCAATATCTTTCTCTCTGCCTATATTCTCTCTCTCTCTCTCTCTCTATCTCTATCTCTCTCTCTCATCTCTCTCTCCTTCTCTTTCTCTCTCTATCTCTCTCTCCTTCTCTTTCTCTCTCTTTCTCTCTCTCTCTCTCTATCTCTCTCTCTCTCCTTCTCCTTCTCCTTCTCTTTCTCTCTCTCTTTCTCTCTCTCTCACTCACTCACGAATTCACTCGTTCGCTCTTTCAGTTTCTCCTCTCTCTCACTTACTCTCATTATCTCCCCATCTATTATGGGTTTTTTAATCTTTTGTATTACTGTCTATTATTTTCCTTTTGTAAATTCCAGACAGTATTATACATTATGAGGGTATATCTAGAGATCGAAGCCCTGCCTCATACACAGCTCGCGATGCGGAAAATTACGTTAATCATTTCCGCTGATTTGTTAGTATGACCGGTTGCATTTGAAGGAGATGCAGTCATTAAAAAAAGTTGCTTATTAGTACATGTATTTATACTGATGAAAGGTTGCGACCTTCCTGAACATGACTGACTCTCTGCTGATGCAAAGTGGAAAACAAATTGCGTTTTGCAGAGACTGGAGGCAGGTGTCCCCGTGCCCCCCCCCCCCCCCCACCCCCCCCGCCACTGACGTAGACCTCATTTGATTTGATTTGATTTATTTTCTTCTGCATTCATATAAGTACAACATTTTTCGGTAACATATATAAAATAAAATACAAAAGTACTTTTTGACAATGAATCATAAATAGCAAGTATATGTAACAATCATTTTTCAAAAACAAACACGAAATGATAAATTGTCAAATTATTGTAATTCATCAAATATAAAGTCATTTGCGGAAGAAGGACTACCATTATAAGCGATTTGCTTGAGAATATGGCCGCCCCAGACAAATATTATGAAATAGCTAAAACATGTTTAAATAAGCAGAATGGATAAATAATTGAAATCCTAAATTAAAAGCATATTGATGATGATATTGATGATGAAATGATGATGGTGATGATGATGATGATGATGATGATGATGATAACGGTGATGATGATGATGATGAAGAGTTGACACAGAAATTTTATCTTGTATATTCAGATAGTAACATCGTTTTAACTTTGGCTTTAAATGAGTAAAGGGAACAACAGGATTTAATGAATTCTGGGAGAGAATTCCATAGGTCTGGACCATGGTGTCTTATTGATCTATGGGCAATCAGTAACTTTGGGTTGACTAGATGAAAATTGGAGGAATTGCGAGTAGGGTAGGAGTGAATAGTGTTATTTAAATTATAAAAGTTTTGAAATGAAAGAGGGAGCAAGTCATTTATACTTAAATATGAATAGTAAACTTTGTAGTGAATTGATGTCGAATACTGTTAGAGTTTTCAGTTGGTAAAATATTGGTCTGGTGTGAGATAAATATGGTGAACCGGTACATATGCGAAGGGCTTTCTTTTGCAATAAGTAAATAGAGTTGATTTTTGTTTTGTTGGTGGTGGCCCATACTAAATTGCAATATGTTATATATGGTAATACCAATGAATTATAAAGCATAATGAGCGTTTTACAAGGGACAAATCTCTTTACTTTATAAAGTATACCAACATTCCTAGAAATAGAAGTAGTTATATGACGTATATGTTCATTCCAATTTAAATTTTTATCGATAATGACACCCCAAAATTTTGTTTGTCTCTTTCTTTCTTTCTAGAGTTACATTATCTATAAGTATGTTGTAAGGAAAATCAATGACATGAGAATTTACGTGCTTGAAATACATGTAATTGGTTTTATCTAAATTAAGGGACAATTTATTGCACTTAAACCACAAAGATAACTTTGGTAACTCATTATTAAGTGTATTTACTAGGGTATTATGATGTGAACAGAAAATGTTTGTGTCATCTGCAAATAATATGAAAGATAAAAGAGGGGTTGTAGTAGTTAAATCATTAATATATAATAGAAAGAGTAAAGGGCCTAGTATTGACCCTTGTGAAACACAGCATTGGATTGGTAGGAAATTTGAAGAAACATCATTATACACTACATATTGTTTTCTATTAGATAAATAGCTCTCAAACCAGGAAAGGGCAACTCCACGAATAAGAGTGAAGTTTTTAAAGTAAAAATATGATGGTCAAGCGTATCAAAGGCTTTAGATAAGTCCATGAATACTCCTATTACATGTTCTTTATTGGCCATGGCATTCGTTATTTTATCATATAATTGTACTAAAGCTAGGTCGGTTGAATGTCTTTTTCTGAAACCATATTGATTTGTATTTAGAAAATGAAATGTATCTAAAAAGTTATACAGCCTTTTGTAAATAATCTTTTCTAGGATTTTTGATTTGCTGGGAAGAATGGATATAGGCCTGTAATTACTTATTTCGTGAGGGTTGTCTTTTTTGAAAACGGCATTTACCTTTGCAATTTTTAGGGACTCAGGACATTTCCCAGTGTTAATAGATTAAAAATGTGAGTTAGAGGAGAAATAAAAACATGTATGATTTGTTTAAGGAGAAAAGCACTGATTCTATCGTGACCTTGTGATTTACTTGACTTAAGATTTTTTGTTATTTCCATTATTTCATTATAATAGGATTTATGGGTTTAAAAACCAATGAAGAAGTTGTAGGTTCAGGAAGAAATTTAGTAAAATTTTCGTTCGGTTTATTGAGTTTATTTGCTAAATTAGGTCCTATATTTACAAAAAAAGGAATTAAAGGTATGAGCTATATCTTCAGACTGTATTACTGTATTATTCATTGTAAAATTATTAGTAGGTAATTTTTATGTTTTCTTGCCAATCAGATCATTTATAACCTCCCATGTAGATTTCATATTAGTTTTCACTCGGTTAAGTTTATCGGAATAGTACATTTTGCGAGAAGTTCGAATGATATTAGTTAATTTGTTTCGGTACGTTTTATATTTGTTTTTATTAAGAGTAGTACAGTTTGTTAAATAAGCCTTATAAAGTTTGTTCCTTGTGTGTATAGATCGCAGAATTGCTTTTGTTATCCATGGCATTTACTACGTTTATTGTTCTTGTTTACAGATACCAGAGGAAAATTTTTGTCGTAATACTTCTGTAACTTTTTATTGAAAGTTTCGAATGCAATATTTGCATCTGACTCACTATAAATATCCAACCATTCTTCTGTTGCAAGATCGCTTTTGAGGGATTCAATATGTTGGGGTGTTTGCTTTCTGTACATGCTTGATTTAACTGACCTTTTATTTGAAATGTCATTATTACACATTAAATAAATTGGCAAATGGTCGGATATATCGGAGTAAAGTAATCCACTAGTCATGTCTTTGCTCGCTATATACAGATATATCATTATGCTTTCTAAAATGTTAACGTGTTCTTAAAAATAACGGTCATTTTATATGTTGAATTTCTGGGAGTAAGGGTATGTAGGCTTGAATTGGTACATGACTGACCCCAAAATACCCTGACTGGGTGAACTACATGTATTTTGATAGTAAATACCTATACTATTGAATTGCATTATACATTTCCATTTGAAAACTTGCATAATTATAATAGCGAGATAATATGGATCCAATTTGTTTCTTTCAAACTGAAAATGAAACATATTTATTTTTTATAATTCAAGATACGACGTGTATCGACGTTATTGTTCGTTCAATTTCAAAGTGTGTAGAATGACTTTCTGAAATTTGTCTGTATTCTGGGGTCAACCGTAGTTTCACGAACATTTCGCTCCGCCACTGAGCCGAGTTAGACATTTTGGTGATTGTTTTGTTTTATTTTGTAGTTGTCATGTAATTGCGCATAGATCACTTTTCATCAGATTAAAGATATCAAAATATGAAATAACTTTCTGACAATCGACAAAATCTTTGCAATACCGATTATAATTTGTATTTGATCCATTGCCGGTCAAGAGTCGGTCTTGATCTCGTGACTGGGGTGTAATAATTGTGCTCTTGATTTTTTTATATTTTTTTTGCAAATAATGAATATGGATTATCATATTCCTTTAAACAATAGGCTAGAAAAGCGGGAAATTGTTATAAAATTATCAAGAGTGTTTAATAGTTCAAGCAATAATTCTGAAAAGTTAAAAAACAAAAAACTGGTTAGAGTGACTGTGTGGCGTAGCGTGGGCTCGGTCGTTTAGGGAGCATAAGTGTCGTGGGGGCCCTCAAGACTTACTAGTTTGATGAAATGAGAGAAAACGGGACCATCGACTAAAAGGAGGGTGTTAAACGGTGTCATATCGTGTTATTTTCACATTGCCTACCCCTCTTTCCTTTTCACAATTCGATGGGGGAGTGGGCACGTGCCCCATTCAAGGGCGGACTGGGACTTAAATTTAAATGGGGATAGTTCGGAGGGACCGGCCCTCTTAAGTCGTTGCTCGGCCCTGTTCGTTTGTTTGTTTGTTTGTTTGTTTTTTATAACCGCCCCTTTTTAACTAAACTGATTGGTCGGCCCGTGGGGGAAAACTCTCAATGCTCCCTATGGTTAGTCTGCCCCTGCCCCCATTCCATGCACCTGTAGCATGGGCCGCGGAGCCGGGGGGCTGGGGGCTGCAGCCGCCCACACTTTTTGAGTAGACACGTTAAAAAAATATCGGGAAAAAGGATCGAAAATTGTCATTAATTATTGAAATCATATCAGCCCCCCCCCCACTTTCTCCGCGGCCCCTGTGTAGTCCTAGCTATGCCACCTATCAATGTTCTATTTAGCGTTAAAAATGAGAAATATACATGTAATTGTTTTCACGTAGGCCCACAATCTCTTCTATGATCCATATTATCAACCGTAAAAATCTCTCTTATTTTAGGTTTTTCAACGTGTTGTCTACAATCCCTGATACTTATGACGTCAATTTCATGTTTTTAGATATTTTTTTTTGTAGACTGTTGAAAGTCAACGCTCAAGTTAAGTTTGAATATATAGTCCCCTAAGGAATGATTCAAGAAGTGATAATATTCCCCTTCCTTGCAGTTCACGTTAATCTGTTACGGATGAAAAATTGGCGGGTTGATGTTATCTGCTCTCTTCCTATATCATATTCATTCTCATACTAAAGAGGGCCTTCATTCAGAGTTATCCTTTCGATCCAACACATTAAATTTGATCTAGTTAGTCTCTTTTTTCTTTTCTGTTTTAAAAATGTGTCTGTGACGCCATCATCACTACCTCTGAGTGCAATATGTTGCACGACCCAGCTCTTTAACACCACCATGTGATTTTTTTTTCTCTCATTTGTTAATTCACCTGTTCATTTCCTTCTCAGTCACTTTTTCTATATTAATGTTATTCTATCTCTTTCTATTCATCTCCCATTCCCCCTTCTCTCTCTCTCTCTCTCTCTCTCTCTCTCTTTCTCCTCATCTCTCCCCCTTGTCTCTCTTTACATCTCTCGGCTTTATCTCCCCCTCACTCATATTAAAAAAGAATAATCTTTCAACATTATGGCATACACCCAACATCCCTCCCTTACTCTTTCCTTCTTTTAATCTTATTGAATAAACCCAACAAACCTCCCTATTCTCTCTTTATATCAGTCTATCTTTCATCCAATCTGCTACTTTATTTGTACTCTTTATTTTCAATCGACAGTTTCGCTTTATATCTTATAGGTACAATGGTATACATGCTTCATCTCAATCATTCTGATAAAACCATTCGGCTAAAGAGGGCGAAGTTTCACATTTCTGTGCAGTAGGAATTGCATTTATTTTGTCATCAGTCTGGAAGCCGTGGTTAAAATCCTACTAATTTCTGGGGTTTTACTTTCCATTCTCTACAGGTCTTTGGCAAGATATTACTACATTTGCCACTCTCCACCCAGGTGTAGTAAATGGGTACCTGGTAGGAAATTATTCCTTGAATGCTTTCAGCTCCTCAGGGCGGCTGGGCTAAAGATAGGGTAACAGTAGTACTTTGTAGGCCGCCTTGGATGGATACGTCCGCAATATAAATGTAGCTATTATTATTATTATAAATAAGATCATAGGAAATCACTTAGGCCCTTGAGAAAATTTTCCTTCTCTACAATAAATTGCTAATGTAAATGATAGCCACCGGCACAAGGAAATATCGCATACGTTTTGGCATCCCCCCGCCCATAAAACACAAACGCACATCCACAAACGCCCACCCTTCCAATCTCTCACTCGTTTAATCAAAGGTACATAAATTAGCAAAATAATACGATTACAAAGTTACATTCATTTCAAAGTTTATTTTATTATTTATTATCTTTGCCATAATAAGCATGATCCAATGATTACTTTTACCAATGAAATACATAAAACAAAATGATACATTATACAATTAAAAATGAAATCTTATTCAACAAAACTATTCTTATTCAACTTAGATATCCAATGTTCATTAGTGTCTACTTCAAATATTATTAGTGTGGTTATGTTGATATTGTGTGTGTTAATTCATAACTTAAACATGCATAAATAGTTATGTTGTGATAAAAATGGACATGTTTGTGTAAAGACATGTTAGCATGTTGGTAAAATATACCAATATTAAATATGATTAAATTTTAAGGAATATGCTAATATGCAAGGTTGTTTCTTCGTTTCAGTACAAGGAAATGAAATGATATAATATTACTTGTTCAAATTTTTATTCCTAACAAAACAATTTACAACAAATATACAGTATCTGAAATTTTTATTTCACTTTTTAATCATACTGTTAAACATGGTAACATTGAATGCATCCTCTAAGTAACATTTTTGCAGATGTCTGACTCTGAATGAGACGTAGTGAATTACTGTTTATACATGTATGATCAATGAGATGTTCTGTAGACCTCCAGCATTTTAGATACTCATAATTTTAACTATTTTTAATTTTGAACTTTCAGCTATAGTCAGGGGCATCGACAGACAGTGTGGAGAAAGCCAGGGGGTGACGTTGAACGAAATTGCAGAGTAAGAGTTATGAAAAATTTCTGACAATGCAATGATATTGCTTTTTACATTATGTAATGTGTTCCTTAATTTAGCTTAATATGAAGGCTGAGAAAACATTTTAGATCACTCTAAGAAAAGGGTTGGATTATAAGGACACAAAACAATGATGCACCTCAATTTCAAATATATTATTTTGTACAAATAGAAATAATAAGTATCTAACTACACCCTTTGGTCACTCACTTCACTTCTTATCACTTTAAAAGCACAAATTTCAGTCTAAGCTCTATGTACATGCTCTTTACTTTTCTTGTCTATTTATATGTTTCATATATTTAATTCAATGCTTGATTCATAACTCTTTATCTACGTATTTGTTTTCTTTCACTTTAATTCAAATCATCTAAGAAGTGGATATGCCTATAATGCATACATAAGCAAATCTGTCTTGCCATCACCTTATTGATTTACTGCATAATGTACCTATTACAAATAGTGGATAAAAGTACACCAGCAATAAAATTTTTTCCTAAGCATGCTATCATACACTGCAATTTTCTCTACATGGCAGAATAAGTATGTGTAAAAGGTTTGTAATGAATGCTTGATTTACATACAAGTTCATGTATAAGATAAGGGTACCAAATGTGATGTCACATTTCATAACTTATAAATCACGAAGTTTCAAATCTTTGTATCGTTTAAATCATCTTCCCGACAAACCTGTTAACCATTCTTGTATCATAAAGAATTTCTAATAATTTAACCGCTTATTATCAATACAAGCTAGTGACCATCCCTACATGTACAACATAGGCATACATCAAAATAAAGCAATTTGAAACCTATTAAACATGACTATGTACTGGTTTGATGGTTGCAAAAAGACATAAATATCATTCAATATTACTAGACAAAATACGCTACACATACATTTATATATTTATGGAAGTATTCATTTCTATTCAGATGACAATAAAAGAAATAAGACTATGGTAACAGAGAACGGATTGGTTGTGGAAAATTATTCATGATGCAATTAATTCACTGTTTCTATTACAAAAAAGTATTAAACCTATGGCAAGTACATGTATGCAATATATATTTTTCTTCAGTAAAGTGAAGCAGTGAACATTATAGGAAGGTCATCATAACATTTCAATATTAAATATTTTATACTCTCATTTCCCTCACTTTATCTCTCTTTCTCGCTTTCTCCCCTCTCTCTCATTTTCTCTCTCTCTCTCATTTTCTCTCTCTCTCTCTCTCTCTCTCTCTCTCAGTACCTCTATGCCTCTATCCCTAGAATACTACCGAACATGAAAGAAACTCCCATTTGCAAAACTATAAGTTGACTAACAGTATGAGATATCCAAATAATATAGCATACATGTATATAAATTTACATGTACTGTACATACTCTCAATGGGTTAGAGCGGTTACATTTTACAATACTGTCAATTACAAATTTTTTAAACAAGTGCACACTTCTTAATCAAGATAAATTGTCCGTACACAACATATTTTGTTCTATAAACTACTGCACTTTCTACACTAAAAGTGTCAGAAGAATATATTAAGACCATTTATATTAGGCATTAAGTTTCATAAAACAGACAATTCAGCGCTGTTTAGTTCAGCTGGTTGAACCATAGTTGTATTCTACATCACTTCATACAAGAAAGAGCCATTATAATATATCCTACACAGTATTTTCAAATAACTCCTATTTCAGTCATACCATATCTATTTTAAGGAAGTGATTAACTTCTTTATTATGAAATTTATGATGAAAGCAATACAAGTGATTAGATTTTAGAACTTTTTCAGGCATATGACTGTTTATCATATTTGTTTTATCCTTGATACAGATGCACATAATGAAAGCATTAGTCTAATTTAGGTTTATAGATCAATTTCACTTTTTTAGGTTGAGCAGTCACAACAGTATCTTCCCTAACCTCTCGTGCAAGCTCAACAGGATCAAGTGACTGTTGATGACTTCGAGATGACTGGTTTCGTGACAACTGATTTTTAGATGAGAAAAAGCTCCTGAAAAGTATTCCCAAGTTTGCTAATTTACCAGGTGAATGATGGCGTTGACGAGGAGAGACCTCATGAGGTACATGGTACCTACTTCCCTCTACCTCCTCACCCCACTCCAGACGATGTCTGAAGGTGTGCTCGTTGCCCTGTAACAGTCTCCGGCTGCACAGTTGGACCCCCATTCTCTCTAGTCATGACCTGGCCTGTTCCTCGAGACCAATGGTGAAGAGGATGATACCCATCGGCGTTCTCTTCAGACCCAACGACTCTAACTGCTTGCTCATCTTGTTCTTCATGTTGCGCATCCGGAGGGAGGCGTGGATAAAGATAACTGAAAGAGACAGATAAAAGGGCATGACAGATCAACCAACACAGAAAATTTGATTGTAAAACAGCCCAAAAATGACAACTGAATATTTTTCTTCTATTTTACGATAGCAAATCCCGATTAAGATCCAAGCACATAAAAAAAATCATCTTATTCTGTGAGGACACATGGATGACATAGTTAACAAGAAGGCCCTGTAGTTCAATTCATAATAGAGTATCATTATGATTCTTCTTCTTCATAACAAGTGAATGAGTAAATTACGCAATGCGTAATAAATGTCCCCGCCGGAAGTGCAGATCTGTGGAAATTAACTAGCCTGAACCTTAAAACTTCAGTGAAAAACTTTAGTGAATAAAATAATAATGTTACTGCATGCAAAAGAAGAGAATACCAACAATGCATGTATACAACTGAAATATAAAACATGAAAACATTATGAACCTTCAGCCATTTTGAATAAATTTGCATAAATTTGCATGAATAATGAATTTCAAAATTCTGTGTAGAAGTTTGGAAGCCCCCACCCAGCCCTATCAGATAAAACAATCGGAATAAAAATCCGATGTGAAATAGAGAAGTAGCATTTTTTGTCAATTTTGAATAAATTTGCATAAATTTGCATAATTAATGAATTTCAAAATTCTGTGTAGAAGTTTGGAAGCCCCCACCCAGCCCTATCAGATAAAACAATCGGAATCAAAATCCGATGTGAAATAGAGGAGAAGTAGCATTTTTCGTCAATTTTGAATAAATTTGCATAAATTTGCATAATTAATGAATTTCAAAATTCTGTGTAGAAGTTTGGAAGCCCCCACCCAGCCCTATCAGATAAAACAATCGGAATCAAAATCCGATGTGAAATAGAGAAGTAGCATTTTTCGTCAATTTTGAATAAATTTGCATAAATTTGCATAATTATTGAATTTCAAAATTCTGTGTAGAAGTTTGGAAGCCCCCACCCAGCCCTATCAGATAAAACAATCGGAATCAAAATCCGATGTGAAATAGAGGAGAAGTAGCATTTTTCGTCGATTTTGAATAAACTTGCATAAATTTGCATAATTAATGAATTTCAAAATTCTGTGTAGAAGTTTGGAAGCCCCCACCCAGCCCTATCAGATAAAACAATCGGAATCAAAATCGGCCAAGAAATGACGGAGAAGTAGCATTTTCTAACATTTGAGCACACACGGACAGACACACGGACAGACGGACGGACGGACGGACGGACACACACACACACACACACACACACACACACACACACACACGTACGGAGCCCGTTTCATAGTCCCCTCGCAAACTTCGTTCGGCGGGGACAACTATACCCTAAGATATTAATATACTACACATACAATGTATATGGTTGTGTGTATGTAAACAAATAAAAATCTGCATCTTAGACATTGACTCACAAAATATGATATTATGATTTCTTGCAAAACTATTCCATGAAAATCTCTTAGACACGATTTCTGCTGTATCTTGTAAAAAAAAGTGTGAATCGGGCCGAAATAAGAGATGCATGTAGACAATGGAGGCTACAAGTGTGCATGCGCAGTGATCATAAGACTTACTACATGTTGGCACAGCCAAGCCCCAGATAAGCACAAGGATGCTGCCGAAGAGATAAAAGAGCAGCCAGATCACGAGACAGATCGCAATGAAGCAGACCACAGGATGTTCCTTCTTGAAAGCGTTCACTTCTCTCTTGTTATTAGACCAGTAGCCAAAGCCAAAGAATGCCCCAATGACGATGGCCAAACCCCAGAGCATCTGCACGGGGTTTATACACCTGCAGGTAGAAAACAAGATTAGTCTGAAACCAATAGTCCTAATGATAACCACCTAGGGCAGAAACTGAATACAAGTGTACATATTTGCAACTTATTATGGGCTAATTTCTAGACCATCACTTCTTTTGATTGATAAAAAGGTGATCAGGCCTTTTGTCTAGAAGAGTTAACAAAAAAAGAACTTTAAATCATACGTCACAGGCAGCTGAATAGGCCATATGGAATGGAAACAAAATGTAGAGTTCATTGTATTAATATTTGCTTGTACATGCATTTGGTTTCAGTAGATTTAATTCATTTCTGGTTGCTTTATATGTGGCACATGACAACTTTTCTACTCGTTCATTTATACCAATAATAATTTAGGAGTCCATAAAAAGATGCCTCTTTTGAAATTACATGTATATTATTCTAAAGATTCCCTGAAATAGAAATAGAAATTAATATAAGAAATTATGTTTATTTCAAAATAAATGAATATTGCGATATAATTCAAAAGGAAAACTACATAAAATTAGGCCTACATGTATTGATTTAAGACTACAAATTAGCATGCATTGTTAAATTCAGCAGTTATCATGAGTATAATATATGTTGTAAATACAAGAAAACTGGAAAGTTTCTGTGAACCCCAAAACACAAATCTATAACTCATTTAAACTCCTATGTTTTTATCATAAATCTTACTAGATGATAGATCTAATGTGTTTTATAATAAATGTTGTGAATAAAAGAAAATCCAACAAGTTTCTGTGAACCCCACTTATACATGTACAAGCTTATCTGAAGATAAGCTTGTACTCCACAATAGCTTTAAAGGGTGAATAGGCTTCAATAGGTTTTGTGTGTATTAGCGGGTTTTTGTCCAGTCTAGATCATTCATACATGAGAGGAAAGTAATTATTTAAAATTTCACTTTCAACTCTGAAACCCCAAATTTGTAGCATAGTAAAAGTTGAAGTGTCTCTGAATCAGGTAATCTAGCAAATTTTAGAAAATTAACTCTTACTAGAGCAATTTTGTTGTCAGTTTTTGACTACTGCAACAGTGAATGTTTGACAAATTCCCACATAGGTATGGGCCTATGAGTGTGTGAACCCCAAAACACAAATGTAACTGACTTACTAGACCTCGTCTTTATCATAAATCTTACCAGCAGTTTTCATGTATTTGAATTTTAAACACAATCAGTCATTGTAATCTCTGAATGGTTATTAAATGGATTCTAGAAAGAAGGTGGAGATAGATCAAGTATGTTAAATTAGATTAAACACATACAAAACATCATGTCATTGGCAAGCAAGATGAGAATGCCCACTTATATATTTACAAGCTTCTCTGGATAAGCTTGTACTCCAACATAGCTTTAACAGCTGAATAGGCTTCAACAGGTTTTGTGTGCATCATTGGCGATTGTCCAGTCTAGATCATTCATACATGACTGGAAAATAATCATTTAAATCAAAATTTCACTTTTAATTCCCCTTATACATGTATGATGGGGGGACCTAAAGCTACGCACTTTGTTTCCAGCGGCTAAAAAGTCACTTTTTCAATGATTTATGCGAATTTCTTTTATTTATCTTGGTTCTACATACTCTTAACTTAAATCCCTGAGAAAATTATGATGTTGGAAAAGATAATTCCAAAAATTATATCCGTAATTTACTGTCAGTTCTGGTGAAACGGGTTATCGGAGTCATTGTGTATATCCAAAAGTTGTGTGTCTGGACAGGTTGGTTATCCAGACAGGTCATTTTTTAACAGTAAATAGAAGAACTTTTCATGCAAAGTTTCACAAATCTTTCACAGCATAGGTTGAAAATTATGCGAGGAAGATTTTGGTTAGTTGTACCTGGAGCTCCAACGATATGTGTTGGAGCTCTCTGGAGATAGCAATAAACATGATAAACCGAGAATATGTGGAGTGAATGAGGGGGGACCTATTTCACGATATCGCTGCAAATTTATGTAAATTAAATTTTGCTTAGGGCGATTTTGGTGTCTGTTTTGCACGAGTGAAGCAGTGAATTCATGACACAGTCTCACATACTGACATAGGCTCACTGCACTCATAGGTCCTTGCCTGTGGGGTCGGGCTAACTCGGCACTACCGGAAAATTGAGGCCGAGTTAGCCCGGAGGGTTTAAATCGATCATGAAATACCAATGTGTAAGTTTTTGTTGTTATTACTAGCTAAGAAAACGTGTTTTGACCATTCTTGCAATTTTCTTGAGCTATCATGATATAAAAGTGACATTTTAGACAGTTTAATCATACTACACAGCTCGCAATCCCCGTGCGTAGTATGCACTGTGTTTGGTACGGTATTCGGAGAGATGAGTCGATCGGACACACATTTTGCAAAACTGCAAATTACTGCAAAACTCTGTAAAAAACAATGATCTATCTTGAATTCATGGAATTCATGAGTTCAGTTTCATTATGTTTCAGACATGATTAATATCTCCGGAATTTTGCAGCAATTCCTTCATCAAAATATGTTTCCAGATACGAGTCCGAGTACCAAACACAGTCACTGCTGTCAGTGAATGGCGCACGGCGATTGCGAATACGAGCTGTGATTTGTGATTAAACTGCCTAAAATGTCACTTAAATATAATTATTAGCTCAAGAAAATTGCAAGATTATCTTCAAAGTAAGTACTTCATACAATTCTATCAAAAGAATGGTCAAAAAACGTATTCTTAGCTAGTAATAAGTATAATCAAAACGAAACCTTACAGATTGGTATTTCATGATCGATTCAACCGCATCGGGCTAACTCGGCCTCGCATTTCCGGTGGGGCCGACTTCGCCCTAGTGCCGAGTTAGCCCGGATTCCTTGCCTGTGACTGTGTGGGACTGTGTCCAACATTCACTGTTGCAGCGCAGTCACAATTAGACAACAAAATTGCTCTAAGGCAAGATTTAATTTTCTTAAATTTGCTAGATTACCTGATTCAGGGACTCTTCAACTCTTAAATTACTGTGCCACAAATTTGGGATTCAGAAGTGAAAATGAAATTTTAAGTAAAAGTTAATAGGCCTAGTACTAATACTAGTAGAGACTAGAGTCTAAATTTTCCTCTCATGGTAAACTGGAAAAAGGCCCGCTGATACACACAAAAGCTATTAAAGTGATTGATTAACTTTGTGAAATATTGTAAAATCAGCTCAAATGCCAGTGAATTGTGTGCAGTCCTCTAACTACATATATAATTAAGGATATGTGAAAGTATGAGAGAAAATGGAACCCGGGGCCTGTTTCTCGAAACCAACGACAAGACAGTCATAACTTTATCCGCCAACTACGGAGATGTCCATGATCTTCCTAAACTGTTTCACGAAGAGCTAACTAGCTAGACATCTCGTGATATCGATACTATCGGCGAGAATATGAGCCGACACGTAGCCTTGGTTGCAATTACACTATATTTTTAAAAGCTAAATTTAACTCAACTGCAAATATTTGAATGAATTAGGGAATAAAAGAAAATAGAAAATGTAGAAGGGTATAATAGATGCCAAATAATTTCTAAATTATGTAAATTACATGATGGATTCGCTTGTAAAATGAAAAATATGAGTGATTTATTTCATGATCGGTGAGCCAGTTTTACGTTGGATAGGTACCCCCCGGATGTCGTGATTTGATAGTTTATAAAAATAAACCCATATATTTTCATTGTAATAATAATATGCTTTGAATGTTTTACATAATGTTTTGGGGCTTGATTATGATATGGAAATTACAAAAATATTCATATTATAAGTTTAAACACGTATATTTCAAAGTATTCATTTTAAAAATCGTTGATATAATCTATGTTTACACTGATATGGGTCTGAAAACCATAGAATATGCCGTTGACTATGGCTGGCCGACCGTGTCATATTACAGTTCCCTCGTCGGATTTTAGTTCACCAAAGAAATCTTTATAGAAATCATTTACGAAGATCGCCCAATTATTTGTTTTCACACAAAAAGCACTCTTGTAATTATTATATAAGACGTAACATGTGATTTTCAAGTTTATTGTGGTAGCACGTCATTTTTCATGCTAATTGATCAGATATGAAGGACCCATATTGTAAAATAGCTTTGCAATCAGAAGTTAAGAGACTTACTAAATTCATTTTGACATAAAACATACCTAGCAACAGTTATGAATTTATATTTTTTTCTAGATTATAATACTTCCTAAGTTCCCATTGCTTATCAGTAAGGCTTGTATTTTTTTTCTTGCCCAATGTTTATTTGTCAATAGTTTTTTTTTTTCCAGTTTCCAATGATGGGATTAATTTGACAAGTTTTGGTTTAACTTTTTTTTTTCCCCACCACATTTTGATACAGGCCTATCTCCTGTCAGTCTATTATTGTTATCGTTTTTATTATGGTTTTCTTTTTCATTTGAAAAAAAATTCCTTTCATATTGAAATGACCTCAATTAGGCTGTTGTTTGTTTGGTTGGGTTTTTTTTATCCATTAGAATGTGGAAAGAGTGTTGATTCACTAGAGTTAAGTGGAGACAAGCCTTGAACAAAAACACTATGTATTTTATATAATTTTCATAATATAAACATGGATAAATTCCAGATAAAGTGAATGTGTAGAAAGAGTTGCATAGAAGTATGTAGTGTCCCGTTTTGCCTACCATAATCTACCCAATAAATAACATGTGATGGCGCTGTACATCGACTAAAAAAGATATGACAGGGTTGGAGGCGTCATAAGTCCTTAGTCAGGAAGTTGTCGCGCACCTTGGTAAAGACGGCTTCGTGAAACACGTAGCGGACAACTAGAGAACTAGCGCTGACTTAGTCAAGAACTTAGACATATGACGGTTTCGAGAAACAGGCCCCCGTTTACTATCCTAAAAAAGAGAATATCGCGATTAATCGCTAGCGCAAGTCGCTCGGCTTCTTCGCTGCGCTGTTCAATCGTAAATATCTTGATATATAAACGACCTATCAGCTTATAAAACTCAGGCGATTCCTGTCTGAGCTAAAGGTTTGCAATTATGATTACAGCATTAGCTGGAACAGTGATTTTTTTTTCAATCCTGTGCAAAGTTAATCAATGCCTTTAAAGCCTATTCACCCATAAAAGCTAGTCTGGAGTACAAGGTTATCTTCAGATAAGCTTGTACATGTATGGTCAGGGGTCCTAAAGCTACGCAGGTCCTAAAGCTACGCACCCCGCAAATACGCGCAATGCGACGCGTTCAATGCGCCAAACTTTTGGTGTGACTGAGCAATGAGATTATCATTTACGTTCGCCAAAAAGAATGAGTAATTTTCCTTTATTTTTGGTGATATTATCACTATTTGCAAATCGGGATGAAATTCACGTCAGTCGGCTTAAAAATCAAGATTTGCATTCATTTATTACGTGTGCGTAGCTTTAGGACCCTTTCATTTTTTCCACCAAATTCGACATGGGTATCGACATCGACTTGAAAATTAATGTTATTGATATTTTTCCGTCATAATTTTCTCAGGAATTTAATTTAAGAATATTTAGAACCAAGATACATAAAAGAATTTCGCATAAATCATTGAAAAGGTGACTTTTTAGCCACTGGAAACAAAGTGCGTAGCTTTAGGTCCCCCCATCATACTTTATGTATAAGTGGCATAGGCTTGGACCCATGAGTGACCACGCCCATGTCAATCAACAACCCCCACTGTTATTGTTAATTATTTCCCACTCCAATAAAAGTGCATGGGGCAATGCTCTTAGTCTTACCCAACAATAAGGAAAACGATGACAAGAATGAGGAAATAATTCGTCTGATAATAAAGCAAATTATCTATCACTCGGTTGGCCCATCTTGTTGGATTTCCTACGGCTGGGGCAGAAAATCTGGCCGATTCCGTGGCAAAATCGTCTAAAGAGCGAAGAGAGGGGATCTCAATGTCATCCATTTTGTTGACGTCGACTAGTGCGCAGCTTCTAGTGCATTTGGATGCGTGAAGCGAGTGCGCTAGCGATATGCATGTAGTAGCAGCGCATTAGCGATAGCATTATTGCTGTTCCTACCCATTCTCTCTCTCTCTCTACCCGAAGGTTAGGGGTGACAGTACGGCTGAAATTTGGGTCAAAATTTGCAGGAAGGAGGGAATACTGTATCCCCAAACATCAACGATACATGTTTTAGTGTTAAAAGTCTCACATCATATATCGAATACTTCACGATGGCTGAAGAACCGTAAGTATGAGCCTATTATTTTTGGGTTGTATTCAACAAGGTGATAATGATGGTCCCATGTGCTTACAATTGTGATGTGTAGATTTGTGGGGTATAATTTCAGCTTAAATTAAAAAATCAAAGAAGTGTTGGAATAGTCTTCTTGGAAATGCATGTTTTTTCAACGGGTCAAACTGATAGAAAAACAGGCCAACTAAGCATCCGTACCCAACCGCCATTAAATCCGCCTGACAAAGTGAATATTTAGTCAAGTTTCTTATTTGTTATTGTTGAAATCATGCTCATATTTAACTAAATAAACGCTATTGTTGTCAATTTCATAAGTGAAAAAGAAAATCAGGTAAGACCTGAGCGGGTGTCAAACCCGCAACACTGCATCAGTGTAGAGAGAAGCCTCTGACCCGTCGTCTTAACCACTAGACCACGAGCAATTGATGGCAGAAGCGGGGTTCAAAAAGACTATGTACCTTCGCTCTACAGAAATTCTATGTCTTTGTGAATGTACGGTCAGTCATTCCAACTCGCACAATAGGCGAGACAAGCCTTTTAGCAGCCTACATTTTTCAGTAAGCTAGGCGGTACTAACTTCCGTCTGGGTACGGATGCTAAGATGGCCGAAAAACAAGTTCTTTTTTCGGTATCAGTCCAGTTTCAAATTCAGCTGTGAAAACTAAACTCAAAACATAGTCAAGATTAGAAGTGAGTTGGTGGTTAATTGGATTGAGGCATTTCTAGTTGGGAGAAGACAGCGTGTATGTGTGAATGGAGAGTTTTCCAGTTGGGGTCTTGTCGCGAGTGGAATTCCACAAGGTAGTGTTCTTGGGCCTGTGTTGTTTGTGTTGTTTATAAATGATCTACCTGACACTATTTCTGAGAGTAGTGTTTATCTATTTGCTGACGACACTAAGATTTTCAACTTCAAGTATAGTAGAGATGAAAATGATTGTATTGCCCTTCAGAGGGATCTTGATAGGCTCCAGTGCTGGTCTGACAAATGGCTGCTAAGATTCAACCCTAGTAAGAAATGTAGTGTTCTCACCATTGATAACTCCCAGTCTGCCCCGGCAAGGCCATTTGTGTATAATATGACATGTGATAATTCACCAAGTGCCCTCATGCAAGTGTCATCTGAGAAAGATTTGGGAGTGGTGATTGAAGAACATCTTCATACAAAGATCAATAAGGCAAATAGTCTAATGAATTTAATCAGACGAACCTTTGTTTATTTAGATAAGGAAAATTTCTCCCTTTTTGTACAAATCGCTTGTTCATCCTCAAATAGAGTACGCTCATGCGGTGTGGAGCCCCCACGTAAAAAAACGTATCCATGCTTTGGAAAATGTCCAAAGAAGAGCGACTAGATTAGTCCCAGAGTTAAAGGGGCTGCCTTATGCACAACGATTGAGATAGTTGAATATCCCTACTTTAGCTTACAGGAGGGCTCGAGGTGATATGATTGAAATGTACAAAATTTTTAATAAATACGATTCTGATGTAACACCAAATCTTGTATTACAATCCAGAGATCAGACAAGAGGGCATAGTAAGAAATTGTTTATTCCTAGGACCAAAACTCAGAGTTTTATACAAAAATTCTTTTTATGTACGAATACATAAACCATGGAATAATCTCTCCAACGACACCATTACTGCCCCGAGTGTGCACAGTTTTGAAGTAGCATTGGATAGGTGCTGGAAAAGTGAGCCGATTAAGTACGACTATGAGTCGCCTGCACCAGGAAATGATCCAGCCATCTTAAAAAGGAAGAAGAACTTGGAACTGAATACAGAGGCCTAGTGCCTGCATTCAGTATCTTCCCTAGGTATCCCTAGGTAAAGTCATAGTCATAGATCTAACTCATCTGTTTATAAATGTGATTTAGAATTCATGAAAGGAGGGGGGGGGGGTAGCCTGGAAGGCTCTCTGAAGAGTTAAAAAAAGAGAAAAAAATGCTGATGCTACTCTTCACAGAGCCTGGTTTCTTGATCTTGCTCTGCAATATAACAGCCATTTTAGAATCTAAAGAACCTCTTGAAAATCACCTTTACCATGAGCCAGCTTCTCTCATCTCTTCTTCACCATAGCTTTAGAATATTTAGACCCCTATTTTTACCCTAGAATTAAAAAATTTCAGGGAAAAAATGTGAAATATTAATTTTAATGGTTACCGGTAGGTTGAATGTTGTCGGAACGACACCCCAAAAAAGCCTTCACTGCGCTCGTAGACCCGGAAGTGTCCCGTAATGTCATCGACCAACTGTTACTCACGCAATTTTCAGATCCACCATACATTAGACAAGACTGCTACTGCATGCATACTGAAGATGCACTGTCAAAATGCGTGCGAGGCCCGCGTGCTCGTGGTGCAGGCCTCGCACGCATTTAAAAAAAAAATTAAAAATCTGAGTGCCCCCCCACGGGGAAAGTCCACCCTGATTTCAAGTTGGTTTCAAAAGAAGCAGAAAAAATAAAAAAACAGATCAGTAAAAGTGTGAGCAAAATCTGATAACAAAAACTTTTGAAGTTGTAATCAATCAAACACAAATTGGCAACTCTGTGTCATATCTTGTGAGCTCCTCTCCTATACATGTATATTTTCATTTTCTTGGTTGGTAATGAAAGAATACACTGGTAATGATTGGTTTCATACACTCACACATATTATGTGAGGTTATTGTACCTTCGTACCGCAAAGAATTGCCTCCCATAGCAAGTGTGTGATCTCTAGCACATGTGTGCTGGAAAGGAGCAAGATGGCCGGCCCAAAACAGCCTGAAAATTTCACTTGATCAAGATGATAAAGATTCTATTGAAGAAATCTGGCATGAAATCAGTTATCATCCTAAAATTTAGACTTAAGTATTTTCTCACGATTTTGCTGATTATATTGGTGTTTTTACCTCTTCAACTTCCTCTGGTTGCCGCCGAACTGGACACAGCCCCACATACATGTAGTGATGGTTCCATGAGTGGGTTTCATACAGATTTTGTGTAAAATTATATTTGCAATGATTTTATCTTGGGTGCATGTATGATTCGATATTTTCTTTAGAAAAATATGGAAATTTATGTTTCTCAGTCCAGGGCAAATGGGAGAGGAGCTCGTAAGCTACATGTACGTAACAGAGTTGCCAATTTGTGTTTTATTGAATACAACTTCAAAAATCATAACTTTCTTATTTCTTAGTGAATTTTGCTCAAACTTTCATTGATCTGTATCTTTAATTTTTCTGCTTCTTTTGAAACCAACTTAATATCAGGATGGACTTTCCCTTTAATATGAATCATGGAAGATGAAAGTTACCAGAAACAAATAACTTGTAAGCATGTAGGGGCCTTATATTACTGGAACCTGTAATGTCATGTGTGGCTCTTAATTTTACCTCTTTTTATTTAGTTCTTTATAGTACAGCAAGTGCAAGTTCATAAATCAGTAACAAATATGAATGGGAAAAAAAGTTTTGCACAATCTTGCCTGTTGTTTCCTGTCTCTTTAGTATGACAGTGGACAGTCCAGATGCCTCAGAGTGGTCTGGACGATGGACGCACATCAGGAAACTCCTTGAAAGATCAGGACCTTTTGCTACTCCAGAATTTGAGCCAAGTTCAGAGGTAGGTTGAGTATCTCCAAGTCCTGAATAGGCTGCAGAAAGTTAAATACTACGTAGCACCGTTGACATAGGTAGTTCTTTTTGATGGCATAGTAGATTTTATAGTAATAGTTATGATATCACTACCTACCATTTGGCAGTGGTCCTATCAAGAGATGTTTCATTTTTGGAATGAAATGAATGGATAAAAAGACTTAATGTTGAAATGGACACTTTTCATGGATTGCCTTGATGATGACAAGGGTGATTATTTATGGTGATCATAATCATAATGACTACTGGCATAATTGTTGTAATATATCAACAAATGTATGTTCTCCTTATTCTGTTCTTTTCAGCTGCTTGGTATCATGTTAGAGCATCTGCGAGTCTTGGTGATTGGCGCAGGAGGTCTTGGATGTGAGATCCTCAAAGACTTGGTAAGAATATTCAATCATCAACACAAATACAAGGGCATTGCATGTTGTTTTAAATACCAGAAATTGTTCTTTTTTAGGGGGCAAGGAATTAACAAAGAAGACTTAAAATCTAAGGAAAGACAACATCATTTAGCTTGTCACCAGACAAGTAAACTAGTGAATATTCATATTGAGGTAGTTGGATGTGCAATTATTTTCCTCAAAGAGCTTAAGTTATGTGCATTTTGTAGGTTTGATTTGGAGATTCCAATTCTCAATATCACCAGGGAAGTTCAAGTACATTACCATGGTGAATCTGCAAATTCTGCATTTCCCATGTATTCGTCTTTTATATGGACCTGCAATTATAAATATTCTCAACCCACCTCCTTCCTTTCATCTTTAGCATACATAGCTTATAACATTGCTATTAAGAACATGTCATCATCTTCATTAGATTAGAGATAACTTTTCCCAAGCTATCTTGAACTGTCTTCATGCAAGTTTTCTCTCTGACTTTAATTTTTTTTTTAAATGTTGATTTTTAGTATAAGCTATACAATATAACTGCAGTTTTAATCATTGTAACTTTCTTTTCCTCAGATTTATCAACATAGTACCGGTACTAAGTTTTATTGACAAATTTAATTTTCATTAAAGAAAAAAGAAAAAAAAGGAAAAAGGTCTGCAGTAATAATCAATTTGTTCTGTACAAAACTACATGTATCGTTACAATGCTTACACTTTGAGCTTTTTTTCATTGGGCTCTAAGCAGTTTTCTTTAACTTACTTTCCTTTGTTTTTAAGCTTTCGTACATGCATTGTACATTTCATTACAGTAAGAGCATGTATTTCCTGTGTAAGTGTAGCTTTGTTATTTATAACATGTCGCCATCTTCATTAGATGACAATAATTTTTCACATGTAATATTAAATTATGCTTACATTTTCTTTCTTACTGTGATATCTTTTATGATTGATTAAATGATACTATTCATTTTAGTCTACACAACTGCTCCCATTCTAGCTTAAACACTTATAGAAACAGGCAAGTATTGTATATTGACATATGTGCATAAAATATGCCTTATCTTTAAAGTTATTCTTTGCACATTATAGAGGCCACTTATTAAAAATTTATCAACTTGTTGGAAATAAAGATCCATATTTTATATTGTGCATATAAAGTAAATAAAAATGGGATTTTTCTTTTCTTTTCAGGCTTTGAGTGGTTTTCGTCAGATTGATGTTGTTGATATGGATACCATAGATCTTTCCAACTTGAACAGACAGTTTCTGTTTCGGTAAGTTCAAAAATATCTCACTCCATGTTCTTTCCTTCCTTTCTTTTGACCACATTTTTTTGTGAATTGAGTTTGGAAAAACTTTAAATATTTTTTATTATAATTTTTTTTACATATTTTTTTTGTCTGATATACAGAACCAAGGATGTTGGTAAAGGGAAGGCTACAGTAGCAGCTGATTTCATCAATAACAGAGTTGCAGGCTGCAAAGTCACACCGTATCCTCTTTCTTTTCGAAGATATAAATTCATGGTGCAAATCATTTCATTTTGACGCTTTTTTTTCTTTGGATGTGTAATCACTCCTTCATAGTCCTTTATTATTTTGAGTATAGAAAAACAAAGTGACTTTATATTTTGAATATGAAGTATGATCGGTAAACTTGTGATATTTAAGTGTCCGTTTGAATTTTGCCTGTGCTTGAAAGTAATGAACAGTTTGCCTATGGTTATGAGGTTAGTGAAAATGTGTGATTCGTACAAACACCATCATTGATATTTCAGTATTATGTAAAGAAAAGGCATTTCATGTTACCCACAATGATGTCATACAGATGTAGATGTTGATACGTGTACATTATATGGTATTAACACCTTTCTGTATGTATATGGATCAAATGCAACTTATTTCCTTAACCACCTTCCTTTCTAGTCACTTTGATAGAATAGAAAATTTTGACGAGTCTTTTTACAGTCGTAAGTATAGGTGAAATAGGTGAAATATTTTTTGGTTACTGCATCTAATTCAACAACAACACTTTACAATGTATTCACATATAGACAATAACTCATGAGTACAGATAACATAGCTTGACTAAAACGTGCACTAAAAGGCCCGAATTCACAAAGGAGGTTTAAACCATAATGTGGTTTAAACCTCCGTAAGCGTACTAAAATAAGCGTAAATAAGCGCACATTGCCCATGCGCGCGCTCAAAGAAAATATATAATTGGATCGGATTCCGTGCGCACGTACGCTTAAAAACCCCAGGAGGGGGTTTAAACCATGGTTTAAACCAAACCTCTTTTGTGAATTCGGGCCAAAGAGTATTAAAAGTGATGATACAGAAGGGCTACAGCTTAAGCATACATGTAGCTAGGTAAGTATGGAAACATATAAAATTTATTGACATTACTTTACTATAGTTTTCATTTAATCAGGTGAAACCAAGTTTATATGAGTGCCAAATGATGAATAATAATGAAAAAAGTAAATTTTTTGATACTTTTATGAAATGTATATAACTTCATGCCTCATTACAACTATTTACAAGATTTTGTTTATGTGATTGGGGGAGATTTTATTAACTTCATAGGCATTGACTATTTGCTACTTGATTTCTGATATAATTTTTTTTGGTGAGATGAAAAATAAAAGTTTGTTAACTCCTCTTAAAGAAAAATGCAAATGATGTGTGAACTGTTTGAATTTTATGTTGATGATAACTGATCTCATGGAATAAATGCTTTTTATCTATTGTTTCTTTTTCTCTTCTTATTTGCAGAGTTCCATTTGATTGTTTGTGGTCTTGATTCCATCGTAGCAAGGCGTTGGATGAATGGAATGTTGGTAAGTGTCATGTTACCACTTCCCTACCATTACATGACAATGAAGAAAATGAATCTGATAATATTTATCTCAGAATGGCTCGACATACATGTATTCCAATTTTTTGCGATCTCTCTTTCTCTCTCTCTCTCTCTCGCTCTCTTTGATGTACTGACAATGAATGTTTATCTTTCAGATTATTTGTTAGTAAAGATACGATAATTTTGGCCAGTATTCATAAAAGCATACTAACTTTAGCGCAGATTTAAACTTCAATTTAGTGGGTAGAGTTAGCCCATTGATTTATGGAGCACCAAGTGTGAACCTCTTTATCCCATAAAAATTACCAGAGTTCTATATGTACACACTGAAATTATGTCATTATTTAATCAATGTCTCATTTCATGTCATGACTGGATGCATTTCATTTAATCATTTTGTTACATAATTACAGTCATGTTTACAGAATGGAAATTGACACTTTGCACCCTCCATACCCAGTGGACTAGGTTTAACTGAGACTGTGTCTTTTGTTTTTAGAAAATGGCTTCCATCTTCTCTTCTATGTCTGTTGTTTTTTCTTTTCATATATAACAGCTCAGCATGGTAGGATATGATGATGAGGGTAACATGGATCCAGACACCATCAAGCCTATGATTGACGGAGGTACAGAAGGGTTCAAAGGTAACGCTAGGGTCATCATGCCCGGAATGACCCCATGTATAGAGTGCACCCTTGACCTTTACCCTCCTCAGGTATGTCTGCCTATGGATTTTTCAGGCTTGATTTGTTTTAAATTTTCTACTCTTTCTTTCAGTCCTGCATGTAGCCCTTATGGTGTCACCAAATCTCAGAATAGACAACATAGATTCAATAAGATAAAGTTAGGAAGCAGTGTGTACTTTCATTCTTAATTTATGAATGTAAGTCTAGAATAAAATCAAGCTTTGCAGTATGCTTGCACTATAAGAAACTTTTTAAGCTCTTTTTCTCCTGATGAACTGTGTATTTGAATAGTTCCAGATCTTGTTAGGAATTTTCTGGCAATATTTCTATGAAAAGATTAAAGAAAGTCGGACATGGAAAATTACTTAAATAAAAAAAGGGCTGAAATTTTAATCTGTTGTTGAAATGCTGAATAAAATGAATTTGAATCTCAATATATATATGTATTGAAATGGGGGCATCAAAGGCATTTTTATACTCATAAAAATTGTTTATGATGAAAATTGATGTAACAGGAGTTTAATGCACAAGTGTCAGCAATCAATAATGATTACGTGTTGTACAGTATGTAAGAGAATGAAGTAATTGTCGAGATATGATTGTACTGGTTTTGTTTTAAATGTTGTATCCCTTGCTGATTCTCTTTGTTTTCTAACATTACAGGTAAATTTTCCCATGTGCACCATTGCTCACACACCAAGACTTCCAGAACACTGCATTGAGTATGCCAAGGTTCTACTCTGGCCACAAGAAGAACCGTTTGGTGGTAAGTAATACCATGGATCAGGTATCTCACTCAAAACCATTAGGAACCCCACTGAAGCTCATAAGCTTACATGTAAAACATAACAAAAATTTAAAGAAATGTTTGTGCAGGCAAATTAGTTGAAATGGAAATTCAAAAGCCACCTGATTCAAGATGAATTCAATGGATAAAATATGTATATTCGTGGAGGACACATTTATATACATGTTGATGGAACAATATGCTGCACATTAAGCAAAAGGAGTCTTATGTGTATTCATTGTGACATAGACATAATTATAGCAGGACTTAAAACCTACAGCGATTTGTCACATACTTTCTCTTTAGGTTGGTATATATAATTTACACTAATTGTTAATATGTTAAATGGATCTCTATTGAAAGTGATGTATTTTTACATTCAGGCATGAAAATTTTCCGCGTATCCGCGGATTTCCGCTTTTTCCTCCGATCCTAGATTTTTTTCCGCGTATTTCACTTTTCCATAAAAAAAAAAAATCCAATTTCCGCGCATATGCCATCGTGTATACACAGTAATACATGGGCATGCAATAAAGACGGAATCGGAGGCGATCCCTTAACTTACTACACATACATACTCGCACTGCACCTCGTGTCCGTGTATGCTCTCTACGTGCATGCGAAGGAATCGCCTAATACTTAGTAACCGCAGAGGATTTGTGTGCATACGCAAAATACCCCCGCCCGTAATTGCGCACTCGCATGAAGGCGGAAGGCTATTCATACTACAAGCAAATGCATGTTATTACATGTACACAGTCACACAACGCATGTGCAGTGCACATGTGTTTGCCAGTGCAGTCGCGACGTGATGTTTCAAGTGAGCGAATGATCTGTCTTTTGCCGAGTTGGATTGTAATATTAAAAGGATAAGCCTTGGAATTACCCAGTTTTATAGCAAGATTGTGGATAAGACTAAAGTTTGACTTCATCCCGGCATCTGGAAAAAAGTAAACGGCATGCATTTTGCAAGGTGTGTGATCATCGACGATGAGATATTTTATTTTTGATCACGTACTGAGAAAAGTCAACTTACTAGTCTAGAAAAGTAAGTTTGGATTTTGGAAAGTGGATTATTTGTTGCTTGTTCAGCTCAGTTTTATTCATGAAAGTGCTCTGCATATAATGCACATTAAACACATTCGGTGGTATTGATAAAAATGTGTATTCAGAGCCTGTTTTGGGGTATGACTTATGCTATATAGAATCATCTTAATCCAGATTCTCATTGAATATGAGGTTAAATATCTCACCACAGAATGCACTAGATTGCACAATTCTTAACCCCAAATTTGAAAAATTTCCCTACCGTGGGAGGGGGGATACCCCCCTCCCACACCCTCCCTCGCTCGGTCGCTTTGCTCCCTCGCTTTGGTTCGCGAAAGTTTTTCAGTGTTTTTTTTTAACAGCACTTTTCATGCCTGTACATTACCTTTCAGCCGGTGTTGCAATAGATGGAGATGACCCTTCTCATGTCCAGTGGATCTTTGAGAAGGCTCAGGACAGGGCTGACCAGCACAATATCACAGGAGTTACCTACAGGTTGACCCAAGGTATTACTTCTTTTTTCAATTTTTCTTGTAGATGTTGCTGCAGTTTTCTATTATATTCACGTAAAGGGTTTCGAAAAACATCTATAAAGTACTATTCATCAAAGATGCAGGATACTTACGGCCATTTGTCATTACACAACACATTATGCAACATGATTTCCAAAATAAATGAAAGCTTGCAATAATAATTAATTTGAGAAAGTATTCTTGTATTGGGTCTTTTTGTGGATTGGTTCTTTGCTTGTTTTTTTCTGAAGTCTTGATGATATTCTAAATACATGTATATTGTCTTATATTACATCATTTGAATTATCTTCCTCCTTCTCTTTCCTCTTATTATTGCATGGTGTCTTGTGTAATATATCTCTATTTTATTGATATTCTATTTGCTTGTATCTTTTTTCAATGTTTAACTTTCTTTCTTTTTTCTCTCATTTTCTTTATATCTGCTTTTTCCATGCGCACACACACCCCTCCTCTCTCTTCCCCCCCCCCTCTCTCTCTCTCTCTCTCTCTCTCTTTCATATTCTTTCTTGCCCTCCTTTCTTGTATCTCTTTCCCTCAGGTGTTGTGAAGAGGATCATCCCAGCTGTAGCATCAACCAATGCTGTCATTGCTGCTCAATGTGTCACAGAAGCTTTCAAAATTGCCACAAGGTAGAGTAACCACCACCACCACCACCCTCACCCCCACCCCACACCATACCAAACCATACATTATTGTAAATGCAGAAATATTTGCGGTAAATTAAATTTCACGGATTTCGCGCTATTTTCGGCAAGCGTGAATTCTAGAACTCGCGAAAATATTAGGCTGATTTCCTATGCGGGTCGAATTGCGCGCTTCAGCACATTAATATGTGTGTGTGTGTGTCCAATTCATTTTTGAGCGCGGGTGTGTAGTTGCGCATGCCGTATGCATTTGAATGGACTGCGTGTGTGTAAATTAATAAATGGAGTGGGTGTACATACGAGCGTATAATTGTACTTTTTGTGCAGCGTGAATTTAAGAATCCGCGAATATGTTTTAGGGCCGCTCAGTGCGAAAATTTAATCACGCGAAAATAACAGCGTTTACAGTAACCTCTTGGGCTTATGCCTTATTCATGCTAATATTGTCAAAGGTTGCCTTGACACCTCTTTCTTAAGCAGTTGTTTTAACTTTCCTAAATTTCAAAAGTACATAACAGAAATGTGTAAATAAATTGATATGTGCTACTGTTTGCATTATTCTGTATTATTCTTGTCATGTGGAATGCAGTAGATTTCGAGATTCTTTTCTTCCTTTTTAGGTGTTCTCTTTTGTAAATTTATATTGAGGAGAGGTTTGTCATTTGAGATATGATGCTGCCATCCATATTCAGTCCTTTGAAATTAGAATTGAAATTGAAAATAAAATTAAAAATTGAAAACTGAAAATAAGAAATTAAAATTGGGAAAATTGTAATTGAAATTATTGTCCATAGTATACAATTTCCATTAATATATTTCAATGTTTCATTTGGAATAATGATAACTTGGCATTACAGTGTCTTATTATATTCTTCTCTTCAAACTGATTACAAAAAATGTTATTTTTCTTTGTTTCTTTTCTTGACAGTTGCTGCTTTCCTTTGAAGAATTACATGGTCTTCAATGACACAGATGGCTTGTACACATACACATATGAGGCAGAGAGAAAGGTGGTGTTTCCAGTTATCCATTTCATACCAGATATTTTTTTTTATGAGCTGGCCCTGCAAAATACAAAAAATCTTGGCATTCTATTTGTTTATGCTTTTATTTTGTAGGGTTTTTCTGCAGGTTCTCCTTATGTGTACTTGTGTTTTGGAAGCCCTATTCCATTATACCATTTCTATCATTTAACCACTGTTTTAGGCAAGTGGAAATGTAATCGGACCTCATCTCTTACATGAGCACATTGGTAAAAGATGCAATTCCAAATTTAATCTTTATACAGAAATATTGCCAGCATGTTTGCATTGGTGATTTGAAAAAAAAAAAAAAAAAATGAAATATAAGTTTAAGACACTTAAAAAATTTGCATGAGTGATTGTTTTAATTGACAGTTCGACTGGATTGAGAAAAATGTATACATGTATCAAAAAATTCAATGCTTTCTTCTCTTAATGACAATATTTACACTGCACAATTTATGTATATTACAGGAGGACTGTCTGGCATGCAGTAGAAAACCTCAAGTTCTAGAGCTACCAGAAGATGCTACATTGCAAATGTTGGTGGATCATCTCACAGAGAGCAATACATTGTAAGCTACTCTTTTATCATGTGTGATTTTAGAAACATGATATACTATGTGACAGACAATCGTTTGTTGTATACATTCATGTTATAACAATTGATTTGTTCTACTAATGTGCAAGACGTGTATATACTTGCAGGAGATTTTTTAATGAAATATTGAATGACCAAGCATTAGTGTTTGCAGACCTTTCTTACAGAAACATCCTAAACTTAAAAGTGGAATTCAAACTGCCTGAAATGTGGATCCATAAAGTAACATCAATTCATTGCATAGTCATTTTAATATTCTTCTTGGAATTCTGTATATATACCCAGCACAAAAAGTAAGGAAACTCCACTTTGATCCATTATATTTCTTTAGTATTAGAATATTTGTCATGTTTGGTATCATCTTAAACTTGAACAATTCTCTATCCAACCTTTAATACCATATTTGATTTGATTTGTCAAAGGGGCATGCGCAGGTCAAGTAAATAGGGGGGGGGGTTGGAGGAGAAAAATTGCAAAATTCCCAAATTGACTGGATTGTTAAAAAAAAAGGATGTAGTAGTTTATTCTGCCTCGTTTATCTGAGTGAATGACATCCAGTCAAGCGAACCACAAGTGCAGAATCACGACACTATGACAGCAAACAAATACAAACAAACAACAAATACAAAACACACAGTCTGACTGCAGACACAAACAACAAACAGGCAACAAACACGGACAAGTATTCTCAATCACACACGCAAAAGACATTTAATGAAATTAATGAAATACAGCAAGGAATTTTTAACAATGAGAATGTCCATGAGACCCTGCTAATCAAATCATTAAACACAAGAAAAGTGTTCCCATTGTGTTATTGTGTTCAGATGACTTTGAATGTTGGGTATTCCCCCCCCCCCCCATCCAGTTACTTATAAACAGATAATAAAAATAACCCCTTCTGTGTTTGCAATGTTCAGATGTCTTCTGAAATTGAGGTTTACTTGGCGAATGATTATGAATTCAAATCCTCAGACAATTTGTACGAACATTATCAAGTATACCCAAAGCCAAAATATCGCTCATTTTGCAACATTTCCTTTTTGACCGCCTGCACATGCCCCATTCAACAAATAATATCAAGTATGTTATGGTTTGATAGGGAATTATCCAAGCTTTAAAATGATACTCAATACGACCTATACTGTTCTCATTTTAAAGAAATATAATCGATCAAAGTGGAGTTTCCTTACTTTTTTGTGCTGGGTATAGATAATAATTTTAGTCTTCTTCTTTTTTTTTTTAAGGAAAGATCATAAAAACATGCACATGTATTTCAGTGTTGTATTAATATCTATGCAGTTTTTACATGGTCATGATATTTACATTTTCCTGATATTTTAGGTTTGATATGTAAAATAATTTATCTTATAATTCAATCAAATTCATTATATATAAGGAGTTCACTTACAAATTATCATAGACTGAGCATTTCTGTAGTGATTGTTCAGTATGACAGAACATTTGTACCTACCAAAATCATCAAGGAAGCCATAAAAATTTATGACAATTGTGAAAAATTAAATTCAACGAAAAAATACTCCTGTGACAATTGCTCCACAATCAATATCGTACGCTAACTGAATTCCTAACTCTGAACCAAATACTATACCTGACCCTATTAAAGCAAAACCCTTAACCTAACCTAGAATCCCATTGTAACCCATACCTTACATCTTTGAGATAATAAAGGCAGGTGGAAATGTCGCATCATTGATTGAAGATGATGTTTTAGTGTGTGTAATTTGAATTTGTTTTTGCAGACAAATGAAAGCACCTAGCATCACAACGACAGTGGATGGTAGGAATAAAACCTTGTACATGCAGAGTGTGGAATCTATCAGGAAAAGAACAAAGGAGAACTTACCAAAGAAATTAACAGGTGAATTTTATGGCAATAATCACACATACGAGTTCAAGTACAGTTCTTTTTAAAAAGGAGATAGCATGGCTTGGCTTTCACTTTTATTTCCAAAGCAGACTGAATTTCAGTTCTGAATAGATAGTATCCAAATTAGTCAATTGTTCAGAATTATTGAATCACTTCTAAATGATGATTCTCATAAAATAGGCAAAATTAATTAAGCATTCCTGTAAAAAAAAAAAAAAAAAACTTGTGTAAACTGGCTATTTTTCCATTTGATATGCTCTGTTCATTGACTTGAAACAAATGTCTGTCTTGTATTTTTTTATGTATTTTTCCTCTACAGATCTGGGACTAACAAATGGTCATGAATTAGCAATTGCAGATGCTACAACTCCCTCCTCTCTCATCTTCCATCTCAAACTAGTACCAAAGTGAGAGTGCGTTATGACTTGGTAAATTTAATATAATTTTGTAACTCATATGTCCTATTTCTTCGTCTCTTATGTGTCAGAAATGAAAGTTGTATTAATGGAAAACCTTGTCACTTCTTAAACATAACTGTTGTATGTCTAGTTGTAACAAAGATTTAAGTGGCATTGCATACAAATGACAGAGTGAGCATTTGTTAGTGTGCATAGTGACCCATCCATACTTGGTAGCTTACTTTTGCTCTCTCTCTCTCATATTCTCGTTTTGTTTCCCATTGCATTTAGGCAAGAGGTATATTCAACTTTTTTGGTGTACAAAATGTGGAAGCATCTCATTGGTCAAATTCTCATTTGTATGCACTATCAGTGGGGTAACCTCGCTAGTCATAAAGACCGCTATTCATAAGGACCACTTATTCATAAGGACCGCTATCCATAACGCGTGACTAAATGAATAGCGGTCCTACATAGCGAGCAAACCATAGACAAATTACCTCGCCATTCATAAGGACTTCGGTTCATAAGGACCACTATTCATAACTATTCATAAGGACCGCTATTCAGAACGTGTGTTCAATGAATAGTGGTCGTTATGAATAGCGAGTGGACCCCTGTCAGTTGCCTTACTGTTCTGAGATACCATAAAGAGAAAAATGGCGCGAACTAGTCTATACTCCCATCTCTCCTATGCAAATGTAGTACATGTATTGTATGCATCTTTGTGTGTGTATGTGCTTTATTTATATGAATGGGGAATACCTTACAAGTTCAAATCCAACTACCACTGGATTGATAGTACCTTAGTTGGATGAGTAACAAGAACATTTCTTTTACAATTGCTGTACTTCAAGTATGACACTATTTGAATGTCCCATTTAATTACTGAAAAGAACCCTTTTGTGTTTACTTAACTGTTCCATAAATATTATTGATAATAACATTATAATATACCTGATTATTATTGTAATGAATGATAATAATAGTAAGGTTATAATATGCCCGATACATTAATTAAAAAGAAAATTTCATGCTTCACACTTACATTTCATCTATTTGAAATAAGAAAAATATAAATAAGAAAAATACTGTCTGAACATAGGAACACTCTGAGTTAGTTGACTAAAAAAATGAGTTAGTTGAATAAAAAAAATTGTGTTTTAATGCCACAATAATATCATTTTAAGTATACATAATTTTTTATGTCAGCATGATTAAGAGAAGATGGATACATCATAGAACCGTTAACACTGAGGTATTAGAGAAATATGAGTTATATCCCAGAAATCAGCATCAAATACGAAGGATGAAAACAAAATAACAATATTGCAAATAATTTTATCAATGATTTTAAAAGCTCATTTGTTGAAGTTATGTAATTCATAACTTCATGTACATGTATTGAAGGAACGGATACATCAGGGGTTTTCCTGCATTATGCTATCAATGTAAGTAAGTAGGTTAATATCATTTCATTCTTAAATTTTTTTTAAAACTTGTGTATGTCTGTATTTGTGCTTTTGTATGTAAAATTATCAAAATGTCATTGTTATGGACTATATGATAGTCTATGAGTGGAAACTAAAACACTATGGCCCGTATTCTGAACTCCAGTTTAACTTAAACTCCTGTCTAAGCTAAACCAGAGCTTTAATTAAAACTGACTTAAACCGTAAGTCCCGTCTAAACTTCTGTACAAAATAAAGCCATACTAGACTGGAGTTTATTGTTATGGACTATATGATTGTCTATGAGTGGAAACTAATTAAACCAGATTTCAAAATGTGATTTTCTAAAACTGGTTCAAAGGGCAGTTTTAGACTGGGTTTAAACCACACTTCAACCGTGGTTTAAGTTAGTTTAAGTTAAACCGGAGTTCAGAATACGGGCCTATAAATTCACACACTACATGTATCACATTATTTAACAAACTAATCAGAATTGGAAATTGATTACCTACTTAACACCTTAAAGCAAAGGTGTTTGAATTGCATTAGTCTGTAAAACATAACAATGAACAAAGTACTTAAGGTACATGTACAGGCATTTGTCATCCGTGTACACTTTCTTATAAACAGTATAATTCAAACTGGCTAAGTATATGACAATAGAATTGAAACAAGGGCTAGAATGATAAATTGAATGATAATTACAAATGTTTGTGCTGATGTGTCTGAATGGTAGGTATCACATGATGTACCTTGCAACAAAAACTTGACTTAAATTGATTTGAGAGGGATCATCAATCTCAGAAAATAATCCGGTGTATTGCTTGATAACTCATTACAAATACATTTCATATAACAAATCACCCATGTTTCATATGATCATTTATTTTCAATAGTACTAAACAGTGACTTCAAACTTGGCATAGTCATCAACAATAAAAGTTTCCAAATTCAAATATTTTGTTAAAGATTGTTATTTTCATATCACTCATTCATTCTACCTGGATTCTTCACTACCTAGAGAGAGAAAAATTCAATCCTCTCATTGTGACACAGGACAGGACATCACAAATATTTTGAGTAGGAGAGTGGGGAGTGGTTCAGACCAAATTAACCAAAAGTAAACCCATAATTTTCCAGTAAGGAGAAAAAAGAAAGTCCTGAGAGTTTCTTTACTAGTGTAAAATCAAGTTTTCAAATTTTCTGACATGGGTTCAGCAATTAATAAAAGTCCTCACATTTTAAAATTTGCATGTTGGCTTGAAAAATGGCGATATTTGTAAACAAGTGTTGCAGATTTGCCCAACAGAAAAGCTTGAATAATGAAGTGGTGTGTCACATCCCCTTTAGTGACGCCCCGGGATCCACATCCAAAAGATTTGGTCTGTGTGACTAGGTTTATCAAGAAATAATGTAAATGAACTTTTAAGAGTTGATTTAATTCCTTGATAGTTTAAAAGGGGCATTACATCTAACAACAAATCTGTTTTGTTTCTTGATGAACTAACAAACTCTTTTTAGCCCACACACAAGATTCATCAATGAAATACTTGGATTTGCAACCCACAGCACAGATACGGTTTACATACCACATAGACATGGGCCATGTTTCATAAAACTTGTTATCAATAACAACTTACAATAACTGTTATAAGCTACTGAAATCATGTCATTTGATTGGCTAAGAGCAGATTTGTCATAGATCTGCGGAATTTGTTATTGCTAATAAGTTTCATGAAACAGGGCCATGATCTATATGTCATTATAAATGCACTGGTTCATTTGTTACTCTCTATATATCTTGCTCAACAACTTCCTTTTGTTTTATATACATGTATAAACTATAATAATAATAAATATCTAAAAGAACTATATCATCTGTTGTTCACTGTGTCATTTCTTCTTTGATTTCCGAACTACTGTCCAGCCATCCTCATCTTCTTTGGGTGCCTGCGCTGTAAAAATAAAGAGAATGCAAAACATTATACACTAACTTCTTTTTAAATGTTGAAATTTTTATACATGAAATTTTACATTTTAGTCCACAGCACAAAAATTGATTGCAGAGTTCACTAGTTAATAATAATTCTCAGTGAAAAGGATTTTTCGTCCAAATTCAAGCATTTTGCCTATATTGCTAGAACAAAAGGGAGTCATAACAAACAATTAAGAATGATATATTTTATTAACATATTCTAATTTTAAAAAAATTAACTAAGTCAAACCACATTGATGTCCACCTATTTCTTACACCTCTTCAAATTCTCAATACCTTCTTACTTGTCTTGAAATTCTTTGCTCTCTGCTTCCTTCTACTTTTTGTATTCTTGTAGCTTGTAGAAGGAAATTTCTGAAGGACTTTTAACATACATACATGTATTTTTTTAGAAACCCTTATTGACCTACTTGAATTTGAAGAACTAGATGAACATGCTCCTGCTGTTGCTCCCGACGATGACGATGACGATGATGATGGTCCTGGCATCTCGCCACTGTCCTGCTGTGAACTGCTCCCTGGTTGATCATGTGATTGATGACCTAACCTCATTCCACCCAGCATAGCCTGCATGTTGGTATCCTGCACTGACCCTTCTACACCATCACCCTAATCAATACACACAGAAAACAATCTTTACTCATGAATCAGCACACTTTAACCCTTTCAGGACAGGAATTATTTAAGGGCTAAATTGATCACATTTTATTCTTCAAATTGGCAACAATAATATTTTTCTTTTAGTGCTACAAGATTGTAATAAGGGGTAATGTCTTTGAAAACAATATACATGGTTAAAAGAAATGTCGAAAAGTTGAAAAAGTTGCCAATTTCGATCAAAAACAGTGATTTTGAACCTCTTAATATGTTGCCAATTTAAGAATTTTGGAGCTTATTCTCCTTTTTAAAATTCCTGGCATCAGACGCAATATGGTCATGCAACAAAAATGGACACAATGTATGCAGAAATTTTTGCTTGTTCTACTCGTGCATCTGGTTTATTTTTTAGAGCTCAGAATCAAATATTGAAGCAAACCACAAAATGTGGTCAATTGTTGAATATATCAGTAACAGTGATTTTCACAAAGATAGCATAAGTGACCCTTCATCTCCCCCAACAAATACTCTCCAAGTGATTTTGTCTTGAGCCAACTGCTTCATTTCTCTTTATTTCTCTTATTCAACACAAGGAAACATGACAGATAAAAAATAACATTTTCATTTTGTTTTGTGTTTTCATTTTAAAAGGAAAGTCCACCCTGATTACAAGTTGATTTTAAAAGAAGCAGAAAAAATAAAGAAACTGATCAGTGAAGGTTTGAGCAAAATAAGATAAAAAATAAAGTTAAGAATTTTTAAGGTGTAATCAATCAAACACAAATTGGCAACTCTGTGACGTATCTTGCGAGCTCCTCTCCCATTTGCCCTGTACCCCCAAAATCATTAATTTCCATTTTCTCTGAAGAAAATATTCAATCATACATGCACTTTAGAATAGATATAATCATTTCTCATATGTTTTACACAAAACCTGTATGAAACAAATCTATTCCTTCATCAAATCTAAGAAAATGAAAATTTATGAGATTTTCTGTACTGAGCAAATAGGAGATGAGCTCGCAAGATATACATCACAGAGTTGCCAATTGGTGTTTGATTGATTACAAACTAAAAAATGCATAACTTTCTTTCTTCTTATCGGATTTTGCTCAAACTTTTCTAATCTGTTTCTCTCATTTTTCTTCTTTTATTCAAGTCAACTTAATACCAGGGTGGACTTTCTCTTTAAAATTAATAAATTTTAATGTCTAAATACTGAAATACACATCAGACCTAGATCTAACAACATGTGACAATGGTTACTCAATATTCATCTCAGAATCTTCAATGTCAACAAAAAAAATAATAAAAGCGATCCTGTTCAACCTTTAAGGGTGCTGTTCCTAAAGAAAAACATTCAGGGCTATTAGAAGGCCTTCAAAGGTCTGCTTCAATACTACTGGTGGCAAATTGCTTCTTTTCCCTATATTATTTTGAGTCCTTGGTATTAAAAAGCATTGGCTATGTACTGTACACAGTTTTCTGTGCTCTATCACTTCCAAGTCCTGGAAACTCACAAATGGTGCCATAATCAATATTATACATTATTATACATCAATTATACATTAATGAAAGCAAAGAAAGCCTCGGCTTTGAAATACCTCTTCCATACTCTCTGTCTCATCTGCCACACATTCCTCTATTCTTGCTGCAGGGGTCTCTTTAATCTTATCCAGAACAGCCTGATGACGACCCGTTTTACATAGGTGGAAGTTGGTGCAGATATTGGTAGCAACCTAAGGATTAAAATACACATGATCCAAGTCAAAGTTTACTTTGTTTACTAAAACACTACAAAGTTTTTCAGAATGCCTACTTTTTCAACAAGTGACTAATGAGTTTCAGCTCTGTCTATAATGGTCTAAATGGCAACAATATTACTTCAAAACTAATTTGTTTAATTAATTTTAATCAGTAAAGCAATTGTTTCAGAGGTAATTATAAAAATCAAACTGATATAATCAGAAAATTTAAGAAAGATTGACAATTAGATGACCATGGAGCAGCCCCTAATTTGATACCTTAAGAAAACAAGATATGCCATTTCTTCATAGATATAGAGGCCTAGCTTTGACAGATAATTTTGACAATTTATTACCTAAACTTCCAGTTTCATAAATTTTTAACACCTTTTATTTGTTGAAAGAAATAATGGGGGCTATCTTTTTTTTTTCTGATTCAGAAACAACCTAATTGATACCATGAAATTTGAATGCTATACTTACCATATTTAAGCTGTCATCCTCTGCTATTGTGTCAAATTCATGGTCTAGAATGTCAGCTAGAAAATCTTCTAGTTCAAATGGTTCAATTCCATCTGGAAAGTAAAAAGAAATTCAATGAATATTATTGCTAATAATATGCAAACCCTAAGTTACTACAAGAAAAAGAAATCAGATTTTTCCCCCCAATTTTTGCAGAAAATATCCTCAAGGGCCTCCTGCAAATCAAGTAGAAATTTAAAATTTGAACTTATGAAAATAAGTCTTTATAGGGAGATAATCATCCCAAAAGTCAGTAATTCGCACATGAAATAAAAAGTGTTTAATCGATCATGATCCATCATACTCTCAGGGTATGAAAGTGTATTTATCATCTTACTTTTAGATTTACTTATTTTGTAGTATCTTAAAACCATTAAAAAATACTTTAAAAATACAAAATTTGTACAGCAAAGAGATTTGACCACTCCCAGTGACAGTAAATTACAGATTTTATTATTTTTCAAAGAAGGGTTTCTAACATCTGTGACTTAAATTCATTGTATTTTATCAAGACTTAGGTGTTTGTAACTGTAGTGCTGATTTTAAGTGATTTGTGGTGTTTTGTACAGTGGTGTTTGAAAATATTGAGGCACATGACCAACTCTTTGTGTAGTTTACACATATTCATGTGGCTATTATAAGTGACCTAGCCCAGTCCTGAGGTTATGTTAGTATCATAAACTATGACAAAGGTTTTCAAAACTTACCATTTTCTAAAAACCAATTGTGCACTGCATCTACCATCCATCTTGCCTTTTCTACACTGTGAGGACCACCAAAACCTTGCCTCACTGCCAGCTGTTGAAGAGAAGAAATGATGTGTAATAGGTAGACTTATCGTATTCAAATAATCTGGGCTGAAAAGATCAAGGAGATCTTCACACCCAAGTAAGCAAGTAAGGAAGGCATTATCTGTAATGTGATATTTTCATCATTGTGGTTTGTCCTTGAAGAATTCTAAAGATATTGTTCTGAAAATCAGACTCTTGTTTCCTGACGAATTAACGTTTTTAATAGATTAATAAAACAGAATGTTCGGATTCTGGAACAATTAATGAAACTATGACAGACACTGAATGCATCATATAAATGGATGTCTGGCAACAACACACAACTTGTGTTTACAGATGAACCAACATTTCATTGATAAAAAAATCAGGATGTTTGGATTCTGGAACAATGAATCAGTTTGTCTAACTCTATCAATGTTAATTCACTGCTATTAAATGAAACAGAGAAATGTCATATGAATGGATCAATGCCCAGCAACAACACAAAAAATGACCACAGCACAAGCCTCGGGTTCACAAGCTTCGATTTATCTGACGATTTTAGAGAATGACACACTTTAAAGGGAAATCCAACCTTAATGCCAAGTTGCTCTGAAAGAAAGAGAAAAAATCAGAGAAGCAGATTGGTGAAAGTTTGAGCGAAATCCACTCATAGGCCCATGCCTATGTAGGACTCTGTCAAGTATTCACTGTTGCAGTAGACAACAAAATTGCTCTAAGCAAGATTTAATTTTCTTAAATTTGCTAGATTACCTGATTCAGGGACTATTCAACTCTTACTATGCTACACATTTGAGTTTTCAGATTTGAAATTTTAAATAATTATTTTCGTTTCATGTATGAATGATCTATAATGGACCAATTCCCGCTAATACACTCAAAACCTATTGAAGCATATTCACCCGTTACAGCTATTGTGGAGAAGCTTGTACATGTATAAGTAAACAAAATCGGACAAGCAATAAGAAAGTTATAAATTTGTGAAAGTTGTAATCACTATACATGGAATTTCAAATTGGCTGAATACGTAATGTCACTGTGATGTAGTTGCGGACAACTCCCCAACAAACATGACAAAATGACTAAAATGTCATGTTTTTCAAAATGTAATAGACTTGCTTTACTCCACAGGACTCAGGAGTGTTGAGCCATACCATTCAAGATCAAGATCAAGAAGACTAGATCTAGATCTACTCAGAATGGTCAGGGGTCCTAAAGCTACGCAGGTCCTAAAGCTACGCACCCCGCAAATACGCGTAATGCGATGTGTTCAATGTGCCAAACCTATGGTTTGACTGAGCAATGAGATTCAATGCTTTCTTCTCTTAATGACAATATTTACACTGCACAATTTATGTATATTACAGGAGGACTGTCTGGCATGCAGTAGAAAACCTCAAGTTCTAGAGCTACCAGAAGATGCTACATTGCAAATGTTGGTGGATCATCTCACAGAGAGCAATACATTGTAAGCTACTCTTTTATCATGTGTGATTTTAGAAACATGATATACTATGTGACAGACAATCGTTTGTTGTATACATTCATGTTATAACAATTGATTTGTTCTACTAATGTGCAAGACGTGTATATACTTGCAGGAGATTTTTTAATGAAATATTGAATGACCAAGCATTAGTGTTTGCAGACCTTTCTTACAGAAACATCCTAAACTTAAAAGTGGAATTCAAACTGCCTGAAATGTGGATCCATAAAGTAACATCAATTCATTGCATAGTCATTTTAATATTCTTCTTGGAATTCTGTATATATACCCAGCACAAAAAGTAAGGAAACTCCACTTTGATCCATTATATTTCTTTAGTATTAGAATATTTGTCATGTTTGGTATCATCTTAAACTTGAACAATTCTCTATCCAACCTTTAATACCATATTTGATTTGATTTGTCAAAGGGGCATGCGCAGGTCAAGTAAATAGGGGGGGGGGGGTTGGAGGAGAAAAGTTGCAAAATTCCCAAATTGACTGGATTGTTAAAAAAAAAGGATGTAGTAGTTTATTCTGCCTCGTTTATCTGAGTGAATGACATCCAGTCAAGCGAACCACAAGTGCAGAATCACGACACTATGACAGCAAACAAATACAAACAAACAACAAATACAAAACACACAGTCTGACTGCAGACACAAACAACAAACAGGCAACAAACACGGACAAGTATTCTCAATCACACACGCAAAAGACATTTAATGAAATTAATGAAATACAGCAAGGAATTTTTAACAATGAGAATGTCCATGAGACCCTGCTAATCAAATCATTAAACACAAGAAAAGTGTTCCCATTGTGTTATTGTGTTCAGATGACTTTGAATGTTGGGTATTCCCCCCCCCCCCCATCCAGTTACTTATAAACAGATAATAAAAATAACCCCTTCTGTGTTTGCAATGTTCAGATGTCTTCTGAAATTGAGGTTTACTTGGCGAATGATTATGAATTCAAATCCTCAGACAATTTGTACGAACATTATCAAGTATACCCAAAGCCAAAATATCGCTCATTTTGCAACATTTCCTTTTTGACCGCCTGCACATGCCCCATTCAACAAATAATATCAAGTATGTTATGGTTTGATAGGGAATTATCCAAGCTTTAAAATGATACTCAATACGACCTATACTGTTCTCATTTTAAAGAAATATAATCGATCAAAGTGGAGTTTCCTTACTTTTTTGTGCTGGGTATAGATAATAATTTTAGTCTTCTTCTTTTTTTTTTTAAGGAAAGATCATAAAAACATGCACATGTATTTCAGTGTTGTATTAATATCTATGCAGTTTTTACATGGTCATGATATTTACATTTTCCTGATATTTTAGGTTTGATATGTAAAATAATTTATCTTATAATTCAATCAAATTCATTATATATAAGGAGTTCACTTACAAATTATCATAGACTGAGCATTTCTGTAGTGATTGTTCAGTATGACAGAACATTTGTACCTACCAAAATCATCAAGGAAGCCATAAAAATTTATGACAATTGTGAAAAATTAAATTCAACGAAAAAATACTCCTGTGACAATTGCTCCACAATCAATATCGTACGCTAACTGAATTCCTAACTCTGAACCAAATACTATACCTGACCCTATTAAAGCAAAACCCTTAACCTAACCTAGAATCCCATTGTAACCCATACCTTACATCTTTGAGATAATAAAGGCAGGTGGAAATGTCGCATCATTGATTGAAGATGATGTTTTAGTGTGTGTAATTTGAATTTGTTTTTGCAGACAAATGAAAGCACCTAGCATCACAACGACAGTGGATGGTAGGAATAAAACCTTGTACATGCAGAGTGTGGAATCTATCAGGAAAAGAACAAAGGAGAACTTACCAAAGAAATTAACAGGTGAATTTTATGGCAATAATCACACATACGAGTTCAAGTACAGTTCTTTTTAAAAAGGAGATAGCATGGCTTGGCTTTCACTTTTATTTCCAAAGCAGACTGAATTTCAGTTCTGAATAGATAGTATCCAAATTAGTCAATTGTTCAGAATTATTGAATCACTTCTAAATGATGATTCTCATAAAATAGGCAAAATTAAGCATTCCTGTAAAAAAAAAAAAAAAAAACTTGTGTAAACTGGCTATTTTTCCATTTGATATGCTCTGTTCATTGACTTGAAACAAATGTCTGTCTTGTATTTTTTTATGTATTTTTCCTCTACAGATCTGGGACTAACAAATGGTCATGAATTAGCAATTGCAGATGCTACAACTCCCTCCTCTCTCATCTTCCATCTCAAACTAGTACCAAAGTGAGAGTGCGTTATGACTTGGTAAATTTAATATAATTTTGTAACTCATATGTCCTATTTCTTCGTCTCTTATGTGTCAGAAATGAAAGTTGTATTAATGGAAAACCTTGTCACTTCTTAAACATAACTGTTGTATGTCTAGTTGTAACAAAGATTTAAGTGGCATTGCATACAAATGACAGAGTGAGCATTTGTTAGTGTGCATAGTGACCCATCCATACTTGGTAGCTTACTTTTGCTCTCTCTCTCTCATATTCTCGTTTTGTTTCCCATTGCATTTAGGCAAGAGGTATATTCAACTTTTTTGGTGTACAAAATGTGGAAGCATCTCATTGGTCAAATTCTCATTTGTATGCACTATCAGTGGGGTAACCTCGCTAGTCATAAAGACCGCTATTCATAAGGACCACTTATTCATAAGGACCGCTATCCATAACGCGTGACTAAATGAATAGCGGTCCTACATAGCGAGCAAACCATAGACAAATTACCTCGCCATTCATAAGGACTTCGGTTCATAAGGACCACTATTCATAACTATTCATAAGGACCGCTATTCAGAACGTGTGTTCAATGAATAGTGGTCGTTATGAATAGCGAGTGGACCCCTGTCAGTTGCCTTACTGTTCTGAGATACCATAAAGAGAAAAATGGCGCGAACTAGTCTATACTCCCATCTCTCCTATGCAAATGTAGTACATGTATTGTATGCATCTTTGTGTGTGTATGTGCTTTATTTATATGAATGGGGAATACCTTACAAGTTCAAATCCAACTACCACTGGATTGATAGTACCTTAGTTGGATGAGTAACAAGAACATTTCTTTTACAATTGCTGTACTTCAAGTATGACACTATTTGAATGTCCCATTTAATTACTGAAAAGAACCCTTTTGTGTTTACTTAACTGTTCCATAAATATTATTGATAATAACATTATAATATACCTGATTATTATTGTAATGAATGATAATAATAGTAAGGTTATAATATGCCCGATACATTAATTAAAAAGAAAATTTCATGCTTCACACTTACATTTCATCTATTTGAAATAAGAAAAATACTGTCTGAACATAGGAACACTCTGAGTTAGTTGACTAAAAAAATGAGTTAGTTGAATAAAAAAAATTGTGTTTTAATGCCACAATAATATCATTTTAAGTATACATAATTTTTTATGTCAGCATGATTAAGAGAAGATGGATACATCATAGAACCGTTAACACTGAGGTATTAGAGAAATATGAGTTATATCCCAGAAATCAGCATCAAATACGAAGGATGAAAACAAAATAACAATATTGCAAATAATTTTATCAATGATTTTAAAAGCTCATTTGTTGAAGTTATGTAATTCATAACTTCATGTACATGTATTGAAGGAACGGATACATCAGGGGTTTTCCTGCATTATGCTATCAATGTAAGTAAGTAGGTTAATATCATTTCATTCTTAAATTTTTTTTAAAACTTGTGTATGTCTGTATTTGTGCTTTTGTATGTAAAATTATCAAAATGTCATTGTTATGGACTATATGATAGTCTATGAGTGGAAACTAAAACACTATGGCCCGTATTCTGAACTCCAGTTTAACTTAAACTCCTGTCTAAGCTAAACCAGAGCTTTAATTAAAACTGACTTAAACCGTAAGTCCCGTCTAAACTTCTGTACAAAATAAAGCCATACTAGACTGGAGTTTATTGTTATGGACTATATGATTGTCTATGAGTGGAAACTAATTAAACCAGATTTCAAAATGTGATTTTCTAAAACTGGTTCAAAGGGCAGTTTTAGACTGGGTTTAAACCACACTTCAACCGTGGTTTAAGTTAGTTTAAGTTAAACCGGAGTTCAGAATACGGGCCTATAAATTCACACACTACATGTATCACATTATTTAACAAACTAATCAGAATTGGAAATTGATTACCTACTTAACACCTTAAAGCAAAGGTGTTTGAATTGCATTAGTCTGTAAAACATAACAATGAACAAAGTACTTAAGGTACATGTACAGGCATTTGTCATCCGTGTACACTTTCTTATAAACAGTATAATTCAAACTGGCTAAGTATATGACAATAGAATTGAAACAAGGGCTAGAATGATAAATTGAATGATAATTACAAATGTTTGTGCTGATGTGTCTGAATGGTAGGTATCACATGATGTACCTTGCAACAAAAACTTGACTTAAATTGATTTGAGAGGGATCATCAATCTCAGAAAATAATCCGGTGTATTGCTTGATAACTCATTACAAATACATTTCATATAACAAATCACCCATGTTTCATATGATCATTTATTTTCAATAGTACTAAACAGTGACTTCAAACTTGGCATAGTCATCAACAATAAAAGTTTCCAAATTCAAATATTTTGTTAAAGATTGTTATTTTCATATCACTCATTCATTCTACCTGGATTCTTCACTACCTAGAGAGAGAAAAATTCAATCCTCTCATTGTGACACAGGACAGGACATCACAAATATTTTGAGTAGGAGAGTGGGGAGTGGTTCAGACCAAATTAACCAAAAGTAAACCCATAATTTTCCAGTAAGGAGAAAAAAGAAAGTCCTGAGAGTTTCTTTACTAGTGTAAAATCAAGTTTTCAAATTTTCTGACATGGGTTCAGCAATTAATAAAAGTCCTCACATTTTAAAATTTGCATGTTGGCTTGAAAAATGGCGATATTTGTAAACAAGTGTTGCAGATTTGCCCAACAGAAAAGCTTGAATAATGAAGTGGTGTGTCACATCCCCTTTAGTGACGCCCCGGGATCCACATCCAAAAGATTTGGTCTGTGTGACTAGGTTTATCAAGAAATAATGTAAATGAACTTTTAAGAGTTGATTTAATTCCTTGATAGTTTAAAAGGGGCATTACATCTAACAACAAATCTGTTTTGTTTCTTGATGAACTAACAAACTCTTTTTAGCCCACACACAAGATTCATCAATGAAATACTTGGATTTGCAACCCACAGCACAGATACGGTTTACATACCACATAGACATGGGCCATGTTTCATAAAACTTGTTATCAATAACAACTTACAATAACTGTTATAAGCTACTGAAATCATGTCATTTGATTGGCTAAGAGCAGATTTGTCATAGATCTGCGGAATTTGTTATTGCTAATAAGTTTCATGAAACAGGGCCATGATCTATATGTCATTATAAATGCACTGGATTATTTGTTACTCTCTATATATCTTGCTCAACAACTTCCTTTTGTTTTATATACATGTATAAACTATAATAATAATAAATATCTAAAAGAACTATATCATCTGTTGTTCACTGTGTCATTTCTTCTTTGATTTCCGAACTACTGTCCAGCCATCCTCATCTTCTTTGGGTGCCTGCGCTGTAAAAATAAAGAGAATGCAAAACATTATACACTAACTTCTTTTTAAATGTTGAAATTTTTAAACATGAAATTTTACATATTAGTCCACAGCACAAAAATTGATTGCAGAGTTCACTAGTTAATAATAATTCTCAGTGAAAAGGATTTTTCGTCCAAATTCAAGCATTTTGCCTATATTGCTAGAACAAAAGGGAGTCATAACAAACAATTAAGAATGATATATTTTATTAACATATTCTAATTTTAAAAAAATTAACTAAGTCAAACCACATTGATGTCCACCTATTTCTTACACCTCTTCAAATTCTCAATACCTTCTTACTTGTCTTGAAATTCTTTGCTCTCTTCTTCCTTCTACTTTCTGTATTCTTGAAGCTTACAAGTAGAAGGGAATTTCTGATGGACTTTTAACATACATACATGTATTTTTTAGAAACCCTTATTGACTTACTTGAATTTGAAGAACTAGATGAACATGCTCCTGCTGTTGCTCCCGACGATGACGATGACGATGATGATGGTCCTGGCATCTCGCCACTGTCCTGCTGTGAACTGCTCCCTGGTTGATCATGTGATTGATGACCTAACCTCATTCCACCCAGCATAGCCTGCATGTTGGTATCCTGCACTGACCCTTCTACACCATCACCCTAATCAATACACACAGAAAACAATCTTTACTCATGAATCAGCACACTTTAACCCTTTCAGGACAGGAATTATTTAAGGGCTAAATTGATCACATTTTATTCTTCAAATTGGCAACAATAATATTTTTCTTTTAGTGCTACAAGATTGTAATAAGGGGTAATGTCTTTGAAAACAATATACATGGTTAAAAGAAATGTCGAAAAGTTGAAAAAGTTGCCAATTTCGATCAAAAACAGTGATTTTGAACCTCTTAATATGTTGCCAATTTAAGAATTTTGGAGCTTATTCTCCTTTTTAAAATTCCTGGCATCAGACGCAATATGGTCATGCAACAAAAATGGACACAATGTATGCAGAAATTTTTGCTTGTTCTACTCGTGCATCTGGTTTATTTTTTAGAGCTCAGAATCAAATATTGAAGCAAACCACAAAATGTGGTCAATTGTTGAATATATCAGTAACAGTGATTTTCACAAAGATAGCATAAGTGACCCTTCATCTCCCCCAACAAATACTCTCCAAGTGATTTTGTCTTGAGCCAACTGCTTCATTTCTCTTTATTTCTCTTATTCAACACAAGGAAACATGACAGATAAAAAATAACATTTTCATTTTGTTTTGTGTTTTCATTTTAAAAGGAAAGTCCACCCTGATTACAAGTTGATTTTAAAAGAAGCAGAAAAAATAAAGAAACTGATCAGTGAAGGTTTGAGCAAAATAAGATAAAAAATAAAGTTAAGAATTTTTAAGGTGTAATCAATCAAACACAAATTGGCAACTCTGTGACGTATCTTGCGAGCTCCTCTCCCATTTGCCCTGTACCCCCAAAATCATTAATTTCCATTTTCTCTGAAGAAAATATTCAATCATACATGCACTTTAGAATAGATATAATCATTTCTCATATGTTTTACACAAAACCTGTATGAAACAAATCTATTCCTTCATCAAATCTAAGAAAATGAAAATTTATGAGATTTTCTGTACTGAGCAAATAGGAGATGAGCTCGCAAGATATACATCACAGAGTTGCCAATTGGTGTTTGATTGATTACAAACTAAAAAATGCATAACTTTCTTTCTTCTTATCGGATTTTGCTCAAACTTTTCTAATCTGTTTCTCTCATTTTTCTTCTTTTATTCAAGTCAACTTAATACCAGGGTGGACTTTCTCTTTAAAATTAATAAATTTTAATGTCTAAATACTGAAATACACATCAGACCTAGATCTAACAACATGTGACAATGGTTACTCAATATTCATCTCAGAATCTTCAATGTCAACAAAAAAAATAATAAAAGCGATCCTGTTCAACCTTTAAGGGTGCTGTTCCTAAAGAAAAACATTCAGGGCTATTAGAAGGCCTTCAAAGGTCTGCTTCAATACTACTGGTGGCAAATTGCTTCTTTTCCCTATATTATTTTGAGTCCTTGGTATTAAAAAGCATTGGCTATGTACTGTACACAGTTTTCTGTGCTCTATCACTTCCAAGTCCTGGAAACTCACAAATGGTGCCATAATCAATATTATACATTATTATACATCAATTATACATTAATGAAAGCAAAGAAAGCCTCGGCTTTGAAATACCTCTTCCATACTCTCTGTCTCATCTGCCACACATTCCTCTATTCTTGCTGCAGGGGTCTCTTTAATCTTATCCAGAACAGCCTGATGACGACCCGTTTTACATAGGTGGAAGTTGGTGCAGATATTGGTAGCAACCTAAGGATTAAAATACACATGATCCAAGTCAAAGTTTACTTTGTTTACTAAAACACTACAAAGTTTTTCAGAATGCCTACTTTTTCAACAAGTGACTAATGAGTTTCAGCTCTGTCTATAATGGTCTAAATGGCAACAATATTACTTCAAAACTAATTTGTTTAATTAATTTTAATCAGTAAAGCAATTGTTTCAGAGGTAATTATAAAAATCAAACTGATATAATCAGAAAATTTAAGAAAGATTGACAATTAGATGACCATGGAGCAGCCCCTAATTTGATACCTTAAGAAAACAAGATATGCCATTTCTTCATAGATATAGAGGCCTAGCTTTGACAGATAATTTTGACAATCTATTACCTAAACTTCCAGTTTCATAAATTTTTAACACCTTTTATTTGTTGAAAGAAATAATGGGGGCTATCTTTTTTTTTTCTGATTCAGAAACAACCTAATTGATACCATGAAATTTGAATGCTATACTTACCATATTTAAGCTGTCATCCTCTGCTATTGTGTCAAATTCATGGTCTAGAATGTCAGCTAGAAAATCTTCTAGTTCAAATGGTTCAATTCCATCTGGAAAGTAAAAAGAAATTCAATGAATATTATTGCTAATAATATGCAAACCCTAAGTTACAAGAAAAGAAATCAGATTCTCCCCCCCCCCCCCAATTTTTGCAGAAAATATCCTCAAGGGCCTCCTGCAAATCAAGTAGAAATTTAAAATTTGAACTTATTGTTTGAAAATAAGTCTTTATAGGGAGATAATCATCCCAAAAGTCAGTAATTCGCACATGAAATAAAAAGTGTTTAATCGATCATGATCCATCATACTCTCAGGGTATGAAAGTGTATTTATCATCTTACTTTTAGATTTACTTATTTTGTAGTATCTTAAAACCATTAAAAAATACTTTAAAAATACAAAATTTGTACAGCAAAGAGATTTGACCACTCCCAGTGACAGTAAATTACAGATTTTATTATTTTTCAAAGAAGGGTTTCTAACATCTGTGACTTAAATTCATTGTATTTTATCAAGACTTAGGTGTTTGTAACTGTAGTGCTGATTTTAAGTGATTTGTGGTGTTTTGTACAGTGGTGTTTGAAAATATTGAGGCACATGACCAACTCTTTGTGTAGTTTACACATATTCATGTGGCTATTATAAGTGACCTAGCCCAGTCCTGAGGTTATGTTAGTATCATAAACTATGACAAAGGTTTTCAAAACTTACCATTTTCTAAAAACCAATTGTGCACTGCATCTACCATCCATCTTGCCTTTTCTACACTGTGAGGACCACCAAAACCTTGCCTCACTGCCAGCTGTTGAAGAGAAGAAATGATGTGTAATAGGTAGACTTATCGTATTCAAATAATCTGGGCTGAAAAGATCAAGGAGATCTTCACACCCAAGTAAGCAAGTAAGGAAGGCATTATCTGTAATGTGATATTTTCATCATTGTGGTTTGTCCTTGAAGAATTCTAAAGATATTGTTCTGAAAATCAGACTCTTGTTTCCTGACGAATTAACGTTTTTAATAGATTAATAAAACAGAATGTTCGGATTCTGGAACAATTAATGAAACTATGACAGACACTGAATGCATCATATAAATGGATGTCTGGCAACAACACACAACTTGTGTTTACAGATGAACCAACATTTCATTGATAAAAAAATCAGGATGTTTGGATTCTGGAACAATGAATCAGTTTGTCTAACTCTATCAATGTTAATTCACTGCTATTAAATGAAACAGAGAAATGTCATATGAATGGATCAATGCCCAGCAACAACACAAAAAATGACCACAGCACAAGCCTCGGGTTCACAAGCTTCGATTTATCTGACGATTTTAGAGAATGACACACTTTAAAGGGAAATCCAACCTTAATGCCAAGTTGCTCTGAAAGAAAGAGAAAAAATCAGAGAAGCAGATTGGTGAAAGTTTGAGCGAAATCCACTCATAGGCCCATGCCTATGTAGGACTCTGTCAAGTATTCACTGTTGCAGTAGACAACAAAATTGCTCTAAGCAAGATTTAATTTTCTTAAATTTGCTAGATTACCTGATTCAGGGACTATTCAACTCTTACTATGCTACACATTTGAGTTTTCAGATTTGAAATTTTAAATAATTATTTTCGTTTCATGTATGAATGATCTATAATGGACCAATTCCCGCTAATACACTCAAAACCTATTGAAGCATATTCACCCGTTACAGCTATTGTGGAGAAGCTTGTACATGTATAAGTAAACAAAATCGGACAAGCAATAAGAAAGTTATAAATTTGTGAAAGTTGTAATCACTATACATGGAATTTCAAATTGGCTGAATACGTAATGTCACTGTGATGTAGTTGCGGACAACTCCCCAACAAACATGACAAAATGACTAAAATGTCATGTTTTTCAAAATGTAATAGACTTGCTTTACTCCACAGGACTCAGGAGTGTTGAGCCATACCATTCAAGATCAAGATCAAGAAGACTAGATCTAGATCTACTCAGAATGGTCAGGGGTCCTAAAGCTACGCAGGTCCTAAAGCTACGCACCCCGCAAATACGCGTAATGCGATGTGTTCAATGTGCCAAACCTATGGTTTGACTGAGCAATGAGATTATCATTTATGTTCGCCAAAAAGAACAAGTAATTTTCCTTTATTTTTGGTGATATTATCACTATTTGCAAATCAGGATGAAATTCACATCATTCAGCTTAAAAATCAAGATTTGCATTCATTTATTACATGCGCGTAGCTTTATAAGACCCTTTCATATTTTCGACCAAATTCGAGATGGGCATCGAAATCAACTTGAAAATTAATGTTATTGATATTTGTCCGTCGTAATTTTCTCAGGAATTTAATTTAAGAGTATGTAGAACCAATATATATAAAAGAAATTCACATAAATCATTGAAAAAGTGACTTTTCAGCCGCTGGAAACAAAGTGCGTAGCTTTAGGTCCCCCCATCATAGAATCTTTTTCTATCATGAGGACCTATAACAATATGCTATCTCCAATATATTTTGAGTACTGCCCGGATAAAGGTGCTTCGGAGAAAACCACAAATTAATGATATTTTTGTGTATGACAAACGGGAGAGTGGCCTGCAACAGCGCAAGTAGATCTTACGCCTGGCTATGTGACTTGTCACAATAATCGACTCACCAAACTGCCAATTTTTTGAGATTCACATAGACATGATAAATGTAGTGATCTCATCTCACCATCCTGTTTTTCTTATTACCAAGGTTGGACTGCCCATTAATTTTAACAGTTAAGTGAACTCTGTCTGATACTGAAACTCAACAGACAACACTCATGACACTATATGCACTAAAGAGCAGAGGGACTCACACAGATTATAACATGTGGGGCTGAATAACACAGAGAGATGATAATCACAGTGAAATTAGCTTGTCATAAATAAGTGACTATTGTGTTATTTTTCACTTATCGTTTGGAACGTCTGTATTTACCTGTAGACCAGTCCATCCATCAAATATAGACTGAATACTTTGATGAAAGACGACAAGGTGCTCTTTTGCTCCTGGAACAGCCATGCTTTCTTCAGAATCAGCGCCCTCTGCGAGACTTTAGGACGTTCGTTAGTCGTGAAAAATTGGAACAGATGGAGGGAAATGGTGCGAAAGTACCTTTATTTGCATGAGAACAACACTCTTTTCTTGTGTTTTAAGGTAACTACGATAATCTTCAGTATTATACGTATGCTTTTGTATGTCTATTATGTGATTTTCGCCTTGATTAATTATGTTAATGTGCCGTGATGAAGCGTGCAAACTGGCATGAAAATGACTAACGTAACCAAGCGAGCTAAGGTAAGCCGCTGGCCGGGAAGAGGCTCCTCGCGCTGCCGAAGCCTCCCCGAAGCCAGCTCCAGCTTCACGCAAGTGAGCCATCCAGTGCTGGGGCCTGGGCTGCAAATAACTGAAACGGGTGTTTCCATTTGGTGACCCACTCTTTTCTGACACACTTTTTTGCCATTCACCTTGTACACAGCTGGTACATGGGGCTTTTTCATGACGTTATCTTAAGATAACCGCGTATGTTGTAAATCACTAAATGTATGGTCAGGGGTCCTAAACTGCTACGCAGGTCCTAAAGCTACGCACCCCGCAAATACGCGTAATGCGATGTGTTCAATGTGCCAAACCTATGGTTTGACTGAGCAACGAGATTATCATTTACGTTCGCCAAAAAGAATGAGTAATTTTCCTTTATTTTTGGTGATATTATCACTATTTGCAAATCGGGATGAAATTCACGTCAGCTTAAAAATCAAGATTTGCATTCATTTATTACGTGTGCGTAGCTTTAGGACCCTTTCATTTTTTCCACCAAATTCGACATGGGTATCGACATCGACTTGAAAATTAATGTTATTGAAATTTTTCCGTCATAATTTTCTCAGGAATTTAATTTAAGAATATGTAGAACCAAGATATATCAAAGAATTTCGCATAAATCATTGAAAAGGTGACTTTTTAGCCACTGGAAACAAAGTGCGTAGCTTTAGGTCCCCCCATCATAAATGAAGTAGAGTACCGGTATCTACTCTATACTATAGTAGGGGGACGCAACTTTTCGTCACTTCCGGTTTCCCATGGTCGCCGTCGTTTTAGCGCGGTGAAAACAGATCGCGAGGTGAACGCATATATATACACACATGTACACACTCTCATTATTTCTTTCTATATATTTCGTCAATTTCGTTAAGTTTTGTAGCTTAAAATGTCGTTTGACTACATGGAAAAGTTGTGTAACGATGCAAGGCATCGTTATAAAGTGAAATTGGACGCAGTTGGGCTGGAAAAGTGCCCTTGGCCTTACAAGCATCCAGCAGATGGTTGGATAGATAATTCAAAGTGTGTGAAGAGAGAGAAAGAAATGTCTCAAAAGAATGTTTGATTGTGAGTGAGTGAAAAAGTGGAAGTATCAAATAAATTTAGTATGTGAGTGTTGATTGAAAGGATCAAGAGTAATTAATGTATAAAGCTAAGGAGATTTAAGAGAGATGGATAAGAGCAATGCGAGGCAGGCCGATGATGTATCTACTGCGGGGAAGTGGCGGCGGGGGTCTGTTGGCCGGATGCCCCACGGTCAAATTTTCACACTTATTTTTCACTATTACTTTTCTATTCCTCCTTATTATCCTTTTTTACAAAAAAATATTTCTCCTTTCCCTCTTTTTATTTAAGTTCTTATCTCTCTGGGTTGACGCTGCAACTTGATTCTTCTCTACACTTTCCCTCTACATTTACTCTTTTTATTTTTCACTTTCTCAAAGATCAAAATAAATATCATATGTATAAGAGCATCATGCTGATTGTGAGGTTAACAGAGAATAAATAAGAGCATCTATGAAGATGGACTCAGGGCAGTTAGCGCTTTGAGTTTGTGGCACAGCGACAGAGGTGAGGGTGGAGTGCCCCCAAATCAAAACTATTCTTATTCCCTTTCTCCACTGTTTCCCATTCCTTCATCTTTCCATTTGTCTTTTACTTTTCTAAACTGGTTCTCTCTTTCTTCTCTCTTTTTAAATTTTGTATCACTCATTCATTCATTGTTTTCAGTATGCAACTTGATTTCTCTAATTTCTCTATTGTTTCACTCTAAAAAAAAAAAGATTCTTCATTTATTATCTTTTTTTTTTCTTAACAGAAACATCTTTATCTGAGGTACTGCTCTTGACTTCGCAATATATATAACAAAACATATACATGTACATAATATTTGAACAACAGATGATGAACAAAGAATAATTCTGATTATAGGACATAGTGGTAAAACAGGTTTAGAGCAATTTAATATTTTTCCATCGGTTATGAAATTTTTATAAATTTGTTATTTTTAATATAGATGTAATATTCAAGAGAACGATATATCATAACATGCATTTGAAATAGCTGATTGATGATATGCTATTTTGCATTTGCTGGAAAACATATAGGCCTAGTATTTGGCATATGAAATAATGAAATTAAATTAAACTCCAACACTTCCATAAAAACCAAACAAGTGGTTGATTTTAGTCAGGGTAACTTTGTCATCTAAGATGAAATGTTGGCCGTCCACAATAAATTATTCTGATGATTGGGCAATCCCGAAATAAATGTACTATACTTTTTTCCTCGTATATAACTTTCTCATAGCTTTCTCATAGTTATATCACAAAAGAGAGTGAGAGGAAATGATATACCAATATAATAGATTTAATTATTTATAACAGAGCTTCAGAATTTATAAAGAAATCAATCCTCAAATCAAATAAGCTCCCCACTTGGCCACGATTGTCACAGTGAGAGTGACATGAACTGAACGTGAACTGAAATTTCTTTTATTTTTCCCGAAATGTTTTAACATTAAATGAAAATACAAATATGATTTGCTGAACAGTACAGGAATTTTCCTGGGCTCCATCGACCACCCGTTTTGGTCAGTTTCTCCACAGTTTTTAACAATGTATCACGTCTTTCTGGAGATTTCTTTAGAGAAAGAAACTTGTAGAATGACAATTTCTCTCCTCGTTTGAAGTTGTGATTTGTGCAATATACAGCTTCACAGCTTTTTGGCATGATGATCACTTAATTTGGAGCACTAAAACTCAGAAGACAGACGATGCTGTATACGTGTGTATGAACTATAGCGAGTGGAGTGGTAGTTATGCCGACGCTTGTATATTTCGCGAGCAATGCGTATCGAGGTGACGCTCCAATTCCAAGGGGCTTTGTTTTCACCTCGATCTGACCCGAGGTCACGAAAGTACCCGGATGTACCGAAAAGTTGTGTCCCCCTATGCATGAGTGTTTCTTGAGACAGTTTCTCACTTTCTGTGATTGGCTTATTTGCTAGTGAATATTCATTAGCTATCTAACTTAGAGTAAGTTAGATAGCTAATGAATGAATTAGCTATCTAACTTAGAGTAAGGGGGGAGCCACTTAAGACAAAATCGTATTTTTTTACTATTTCATATTTATTTAATATTTATTTTCACTTCTTACTCAAATCATGAGAGCAAATATTTTTACTATTTTAACCAAAAAAAAATCAAGAAAATCAAGAATTGCCATGGTAATATTCATTTTCATTTACCCTGTCTTGGAGGCAGTTTTCAGCCTAGCAGATCAGTTTTTGTCTGCATGTACAATGTCAATGGGGAGCTCGCGCGTGTGCCATGCATTCGCCTGCTGATCAAAAGTCCCAGCGGCCCGAGCCAGCGTCCCATGCTGGAGATCCCCTGCATAAAACCTGGCCGAAAACTGCTCCTGCGGTATCAGAACTGAAATCTCAAGACTAAAGAAGATATTGAGTGTGCGTCTCACGCACCATCTATCTTTGACTGCAACGTGTGTTTGAACACTTTTGAGCTTGCGACATACGAAAAATCCTGATCTAAAACTGAAAATTTCTTTAAATACAGCTCAGTTTTGGAACCCATTTTCCTTATGGACATGCGTAAGACATGAGAATTTTCAGATTAGTGTAGTGGGACCGCCGATTACATCGCTAAAGTGTGATATTTATGGATATTTTTTCATTGCTACTGCGGTTCCCCTGTGACTTTGGTATGTATTGTATGTGTGTGATATGTGATATGCTCTCATGCTATGCATTTTAAAGGAGAATGAAACCCTGGGGAAAAATCAATTTTAATGAAAAGAGATGATAGGAGAAGCAATTTTTAAAAAGTTCCATCAAAATCGGTTATGAAAATTTTTATGAAAAAGTTATGAAAGTTTGAAAAGTCTCAATTTACTTTCTATGGGGATCCTCAGATTTGTTTAGTACAGCTCTCAATATGTTTTGTACACAAAATTTCATATTTTCTCCATTATCTTGATGCTGCTTGTCTTTTTTTAAAACTCAACATATGTTATGTCAAATACATTTTCCCGTGATATATCTTGAGCTAAGAAGGAGACAAGCTGCACCTTGAGAGATAATGGGGAAAATATGAAATTTTGTGTACAAAGCATATGGAGAGTTGTACTACTAAACCTGTCATAGTAATATAGGAGTATATGATGAAGTATGACTCCAAGTATTGTTGGACAAAGATATTCTCAAATCATTTAATTATCCTTTGCCTTTTTTCCCTCTCCAAATGTACAGGATTAATGCAGAACTGCACATAAAGAAATCGATGAGCAATTGAGCATAGTATAAACGTCCACATTTGGCGTTTAGAGAGAGAGCAATTGACAAAATATCTCCCAGGAATGATAATAGCAGGCATGAACACAGAAGTTTTTGCTTCTTGTGCGAAATTGAAAATTACATAATGGAATTCTTCAAGGATGTGAAGAAAAGAGAAAAGGCCCACAAGTGTATTCAAAAGCAGACTTCAATTTGGGACCGTGCTGTCTAGGAGACATTGACTTTAAGATAAACAGAAACTGTGACAGCATGGCTGAAGGATTCTGTCAGGGATTGCTGCGTATTTCCATGGCTCAGATCTGCCAGGAACTAGGATGGCACTCTATACATTCGACACCATGTGACCTTCTGACCGATGTCTTGCAGAGGTACATCCAACAACTTGCTACAGTCTCCCACTGCTATGCAGAGCAATGTAAGTTCTCCTGAACCACTATGTTTGTCTCTTGTAATGTTAAATTTCCTGTAACATTGATATTTTGAATGAGGTAAAGTTGTGTGTTCTCTTGATTTTATTGATTTATTATTATTCTACTTGATAGTGGTTGCTCCTTCACATGTTTTCATGTTCTCATTGCATCTTTGTACTTTGTGACTGCAACTTTGATGCACGATTTGTAACAATTTTGGGTTTTAGTAGGGCTTTAGCTGTGTATAATTGTTAAAACTAGGAAATAGTCTATGTGTATATCGGTATATATTTTGAGTGTTATTGTAGTTTAAATTGGAATGGCAAATGAATGATGATCACTTTACAGATGGAAGGACAGAGCCCAATGTGGATGACCTTGGCCAGACCTTCAGACAGATGGGAATCAGCCTGTATGAGCTGGAGAACTACATCAGGGATGTGGATCCTATCCCCTTCAAGCATGACATCCCTCAGTTTCCTGTACGTCGAGAGAATGATCTCCAGCATCCCAAGCCAGGGAGCAGAGATGACAGGGAGAGGCTGCAGTATATCCCTGCACATCTTCCGCCTATCATTGGCTTGTCTGATGGTGAGTATGGTGTACATGGTTCATCAGATATTTCCCCAGACGACATTTGCTGCAGGCTTCTTGGGTCTAGTTACAGAGTTACATGTAGGTTGGAGTTCGGAATTCAGTTAGTGAAGAAAATTGACCACAGAGCAATTGTCACTGGAACATGTCATAGAACTGTATATGTACATGTACCTCTCATTTGTGGATCAGAAACTATAAACAGAATCCCAAAAACCTCTACAAATCTGACCTCCTGACACATGATGTTACAGAAGAAGAACCCTGATGTCTTGAGGCAACCAAAATGACCAGACTGGCAACTAAATGTAAATGTCATTTGCCTAATAAACAGGGATGGTATTATAAAAACTGTGTTATCTTTTATGTTATTAAACAATGTTAATTGTAATAACAAATAAAAATATAGGACAAGTCATTGGTTAATGTCTGTGCACAGCTGGCTGCGTACGCTTATGTTTGAAAGAGACATCCGCACAAGCATGAATCAGAAGTGTTTATTCCAGGTAATTCCAATATGTTGTGATCATCATTGTCGCTAACATGAAATATAATATCATTTTCAGAATACGACCTCAGAATGATGCACTCTCTGTTTGGACTCTGAATAGCTAGTTCTATTTCTGAAAGAGAAACATGTAAATTTCGTGTAAACAGTGGAAATTTTGTTTTTGGTAAATGGAAAACTTAGTCACGCAGAAGGCTTTAATGTAGTAATCTTGTATGCTGTATCCAAATTTAGTTTTTAGATTAATCCTTTATTACCCTCCACTCTCTCTCTCTCTCTCTCACTCAGACTTTGGAGCACCTATTGGTCATCACAGAGATAGCATCTCTTCCATACCAGGAACCCCTATGGACACTGACAGTCCAGAGTCTAGGCTAATCTCGCCCATGGGAGCAAGCCACACATCACCCAGGGGCGAGAAAAGAGATACCTCTAGCCCACTCTTCAGTGATCAGGCCATGAAGAGGCTCCGTCTGGATGGAGATGGCACTCCACAGGAGCTGATGGCTGTAACCATCGGTCTAGGAGGGGAACTCACTCCAAAGAGAGAAGGCAAACTTCCCATCGCCACCACACCACCACAACGCATGCTGAAAGCTGCCTTGGGTGGAGACATAACCCCTGTTAGAGCCAACAAGGCCATAACCGATGGACTTCTGAATAGATCAGAAGAAACCATTGTTGACAGGTTGCAACAGAAATCTCCCAAAGGAGCAAAGAAGATCACAGCCGACCCAAAGTCTCCCAAATCGGCAAAACCAGCTGTGACTCCAAAGCAGAAAGCTCAAACAAAATCTCCAAGCCACATGATGTTTTCTCCATCATCTAAGTATCCCATGATGAAGTCCAAGAGCTCTGGTACACCTGGGACTGGAGATAAAGCAGGAGAGTTCCAGTTTCCTCCTCCAAAGAGTCCAAAGCTGTCAAGTTTAGTGAGCAAGAAACAGCAGGAGAAGCTTCAAGAATCTGTGAAGAAAGAAAAAACTGTACCATCTGTATATGACTTTGATGATGATGAGTTTGATAGTAAACCACCAAAAGATCCTACTCTCTCTCCACCTGTCAAAGATCCATTGTCACTTGATGCAGATCATGAACAATCAAAGAACCAGTCACAGACCTCTGATAGTAAAAATCATGGTAAAGGTGATATTGCTGTGAAGGCCAAGGAAGACAGAGACAGAAGTTCATCTCCACACAGTGAGAATCTACTCAAATCCAAGAAACTTGATAAGGATAAGAAAAAGGCAGGAAGTAAGGACAAGTCAAAAATAAAAAACAAACCGAAAAACAAAAAGAATAAGGATGATGTACAGAGCTATTATGATTCTGTTGGATCATTGGAGAAGAAGCACACCACACCTAAAGCAGTGAAAAGGAAAAATTCATCTTCACTGGATGGAAAGACTCCTAAATTGGTTATCAAAACCGAAAGGAGAAACTCTGGAGATGATGAGATGAGAGTTATCAAGAAGAAATTTAAGAAAGTCAAAGAAAAAGACAAACAGAAACAGCTGAAGGTGAAAAAGCTGAAGCAGAAGAGCATTGATATTAAGATGAAATCCAAAGCTTCAAAGCAGGGCATCACGCCTGGTTCCTCAAAGCCAGCAGAAGACTCGAGTCCTGAGAAACGTCTACCGATAGGAAAATTGAGTCTTATCAAGAGTGCTGGCTCCAAACTCCAATTTAAGATTGCTGTTCCACCATCAGAAAGGAAAGACTTTGACAAAGAAAAGACTAAAAAATCAGATAAGCCAAAGGTGTCAGACAAGGAGAAGCCTAAAGTGAAGAGACTTAAGACCAGTTCAAGTGAGTTAGAATCATCAGATAAGGAGAAAAAGACCTCCAAGGACAAGAAAAAGACTCCAGTATCCAAGGACAAAAAGAAGGAATCATCTAAAAAGGTTGGTCTTTTCATGGTTATTCTCTGTGCAAAGAACATCTTCTTATTGAATATATCATGTGGTAAACATTGTGTCTGTGTTTTAGTTTCATTCTCTCCCACAGGCATGGGAAAATGATTCTCTATATTTGTCTTTTAACCCTACAAAGGCCGGGTTATTTTGGTGCTGTCTCAGCCAGGGGGGGGGGGGGGGGATCTCAGCCATGGAATGGTGAAAATTTCTGCAACTTAGCATAAAAATAGAGTATCTTATAAAGAATATCCCTGTAAAGTTTCATATCTATATCTCAAACGGTTTGTCAATTATTGCTAATTGATTATTTACATATTCGCGAATTGACAATTCTGCGTTTTGTACAATACTCATGGAGAAACAGAGTACCAAAGTGTGATGTCATACCAGCCAAGTTGTCAAGGTCGCTGATTCGAAACAATTTTGTGCTAAACAATGGTGTGGTGATCACACCAGCGCCAAACACTGAAATTGCCCTGCTCCAGCCCATTGCTTGAATGATTTCGCACAGAACCTCATGCGTGGGCTCTGTTGTTTGGAACCAGTATCCTGGACGACGAGCGAATATGACGTCAGCACTTCCGTACTCTATGACCATTTTGGCTGCAATTTTTTAACCCTGCGTGTTACCCATTGATCTAAATTTCATAACTTTGGTATCCAAAGATTCATAAGACTGCAGGCAATAAAGTCATGAAAGCTCGCGACTCAAAATTAAAATATCCCCCCACATATCGCGGCAAACGTCCAAGGGGTAAATTCCAACCCCCCCCCCCCCCGGCCCTTTTAGGGTTAAAAATAGTTCCTCCACTTTTATATGATTTTAAAACATCTTCTCTAACTTTTGTATGATTGTAGTGGCTCGTTTATTTTAGACTGGTTATAATGGATGTAGGAAGTACATATAATTTACAATTTTGCATATGCCAATACACAATTTAAAAAAATATGTATATCGATTATCATTTTCCTTACACTTTGTGTTTCAGGAAAAAGAAGAGACAGTTTCCACTCCTACTGTCCCCAAGATCACCTTCAAGTTGGGTGCTACACCCGCTGGTGGTGATACCCCCAAAATGTAAGTATTCAGTGCAGATAAGTGAGTATGGATTTTAGAAAGTTTATAATATCCATTAAGGACTTTACACAACAAAAAATGTACATCTGGCTTCGGAATTTGAACCTGAAGAGATTACAGTACTTCACCAGACTTATTAAACTTTTGGAAAGAATACAGTAATGTTCTTGGTTTAAGAGGGTAGAACAGGATCATGACTAAAGAAGCAGGTAAGTTAACCCGATCAAGCTATTTAAGGTCTGCCTTTAAATGTAATACATGCTTTCTGTATTTGCATCTTTTTGGTTTGTATCCTTTGGTATATACACCAGTTGTAAATGATGGTAACGACTAACGTGCATAAAACCACCCAAAACAATGCTTTGGTAGAAAGTGGTAAAGTGATATCCATAACATATTTTACAGCTATTTGAGTTTCACTGCCTGGTTTCAATAATTATTGCCAATCAATTTGCATGATACAACTTCCTATTTAGAAACTCATCCATGGTCATTCTCAGAGAAATATTGGATTAAAGATGTTATGTAGCAAACACAATTTTATATTTGCAAAACATCCTTTTCACTTCTCTATGTACTTTATCATACACGTAGTGTCATTAAGACTACAACTGCACCTCCACCAAGTGTCGCAACTCCTACGGTTCCCAAACTGTCCATTGCCGTGCCAAGCAAGAAGAGCAAAGACTTATTCAAGTCCTCCAAATCGGTTGCTTCACCCAAGACTGAGCCAAAGTCCAAAGGCGAGAGTAAGACAAAGACAGACTCCAAACCCAAGGCAGATTCCAAGAAGGAGAAAGCGGAGACCAAGCCGAAAGCTGAGGCTAAACCATCCAAGACATCCAAGAAGAAAGAGAAGGAGTCTGAAAGGGAAATTGAGAAGGAGAAGAAGGTGAAAGAGAAGCCCACGAAGATCAAAGTAGATACCAAGCCGAAGGCAGAGGTATCTCCATATGACTTTGATGCACCATCACCACCACCGACCATCAAGGTGAAGAAAGAATCGTCCACCCCTGCTAGAAAGGAGCCTCTTCCTGGTATCTTTGCCCCCTCAGTGCCATCTCCACCACCTAGCAAGACATCAAGTCCTGCTACTCCTAGATCTTCAAGCAAGGCAGCAGCTTCAGCAGCCCCAAGTTCTCCAGCCCCTCAGAAATCAAAACAAAAGGTACACAGATGATGCAGTATGTGTGAAGTATATTTATTGTGAAATTTTTGTCTTGTCTTCATGAGTTTTGATCCTGAAAGTATGATATAAATATTTGGTATAAGTATTTGATATAGTTAACTAGTGTTCAGACTATTGATCAATGCCATGAACACAAAGCATATACATATATATATATATATATATATATATATATATTTTTTTTTTTTTTTTTTTTTTATCCCTTTCTTGTTCAATTAGTGCATGTTTATGTTCATGACATTCAGCCACTTCCTTTTTTTTGTTTCAGGTACACAGTCTTTTCTTTCATGATGAAGTCATCTGTGAATGCAAACTCTGTTCCCTTTCAAGACTAAACAATGTATCATTATTTTTGTTTGCTCTGTTTATTTGTCTTTTCCTCTTTCATTCTTATAAAGGCAAGTGCTCCAGCCCCGACCCCACCTCCAACCAAAGCAGCCCTCAAGGCTCTTCCTCCAGCAGCCACCAAGGCCAGCAAGGCTTCCAAGCAGAAGGAGAAAGAAAAGGAGAAAGAGAAGGAGAAGGTAACTCAGAAACAAAAGGCTGCCCCTCCTCCACCAGAACCAGAACCTCCCAAGCCACAGCCAGAAGGACCTTGTATTCTCATTGCAGAAACAGCAGGAACAGTTGTTGTAAGTCTGTTTATGTATTATTCAGTTTTTTTTCCAGGCAAAGAAAAGGATATTGCAAATGTGAAGTTTATGAATGGGACAAAGATATTGACTGAAAATTGGAAAAAACAAAAACAAAACACCAGTCAATGCCTAGGGATTGCCCAAAGAATTGAAAAAAAACTGTTGAAAGAGTCTTTCCATTGACTGTTATTGACATACATGTACGAAAACAAAATAAAAATTGAACTACAACTTTAATTCGTCACTGAAGACGAATTAGGTGGTCTGTCTACCCGTTGGTAAAATTGCTAAGGTGTGATAATATTTGTGCAAGATAATATTCCTGATTATGTTGAAAATGGATGGAGACTTGCGTCAAAGAAAATCGGGCAATTTCATATTGCATTATACATGGGATATTAAACCCATAGGTTTAATACACGACAGGCAATCAGATTTTGCATAGGGTTGTACACAAACTACATTCAATTAGGCATAACACGCAAAATAAAAAAGTTTATTACATTGTTTGTGATTTTATATGTTACAGTAGTCGAAGCAAATGGTAAAATATGAGGCAAAAAGAAGAAAAAAAAATTTCAAAAAAAAAATGGACCTACCGGGATTCGAACCTGGGTCGGCGGGATGGGAGGCAAGTGCTTTACCAATGGACCAAAAGTTTTCCAATAGAGATAACACGTAGACGAAAAACGGGATTCTCAAATGACATTTTGTACTTAAAAAACGGGCATGATCCCGACATATGATCAAAAATTGGAGGGCACACTTGTGAAAGCTTATAGTCTCAGCTATAACATACCAAAATTTGGAAGAAAATCGAGCAGAAACATCAGAGATACTGCTCAAAGAAGACGGGAATGTAGAATCAAGATTTGAGAAAAAGTCATCTCCCATAGAGAATACACGCAAAATGAGAAAAATTGACATGCCTCCTTTAATCGCAAAAATACACCATGATCCCTTTGTCAAAATGAAAAATCGTGGTGACTGATCTTGTAGAGAATTGTCTCAGCTACAACATATCAAAATTTGGAAGAAAATCGACAATCTATTACTGAAATATTGTCAAATGAATACAAAAATTATGACGTCATTTTTTCAAAATCGAATTTTTGAGTTCATATGCAAATGTGACGACGTTCCGATCCTTCGACCCCCAAATTTTTTTCATGAATTCCAATCTACAACTCATAGGCTTTCAGAAAATGTAAAAAAAATGGGGGGCCTCCACGCTTTCTGACGAGCTATGGCGGATTCTAGATAGGCATGTTTTTAGCACTTTTTACATTATATTGCCCATTGACGCGCGCACGAATTTGAAAGTTTGACGCGCGCGTGTGGCATTATGGAATGTCGAGAATGACTGTAAATAGTTGGAAATTGTCAAGAATTGTGTCAGGAATACAAACCATGCACAAAAACGGCGTTTTTACGTTCTGTACGAGTTGTGCACGCGCATAACGCGCGCGCGGACGCGCACGGACGGAAAATTTTGAAATGCTTAAAATGTCCTGACCCATACTCTCCTTTGATTAAAAAGTGATTTTGAGCATTTTTAAATTTTGACGCGCGCGTACGTGCGCGTCATGATGCGCGTGCGGATTTTGTTGACATTTTATGTTGACCCATGACCTGAAATTAATGTGTGTCAAATATGGTTTATTTTTGATGACTCGTTATGAAGATATGATCGATAATGTGATTTCACAAAATGGCGCCTAGATGACGTCACGATGACCTGATGACCTTGAAAAAGATGCCAGAGCTTGATCTGATATAACCTGATATCTGACGAAAATTTCATAAAAATTGGGGGAGCCGATTTTCCGGAATCATGGTAACAAGAAAGTGTATGAAAAATAAAAATAAATAAATAAATAAATAAATAAATAAAGAAAATTCTGACGAAATTAAGAGGTGATCTGTCGATACCGACAGACCACCTAATTATAAGTTAGGGTAATTAATTGATATGCAGCATAATGTTAAAAAAAATGAATTGTATAACCTCTTCTTAGAGTGTTTTGGATACTGGATAGTGCACTTGGGATGATGTTAATGAGTGAAAGTTATATGAGTGGAAAATGACGTATACTGCATATTTCATGATGTCCAGATTCCTAACACTTCAGATTATCTCATGATAAACATATTATGAGTTTTTGCAGTGTTTTGCTTGTTCAAAAACTATTTTACTCTTCCTTTCATAATATACCAGTGCTGTAGGACTCGAGTTTTTAGAGCCATGAAAAACTGAACGTACAGATTTTGGGGTAAATAGTATTAGGGTCTAATACCAATTAATTGAATCCGGTACAGTAAGTAGTCGTACATGATTTGTTGTGATTTGGTTCGATTTCGGGTGAAAATCTTTCAAAATAAAAGCAACCATGAGTGGAACAGTGTCAGCCAGGGGCCCTGAGGCAGGCCGCTGGACCCTTTACTCCAGGGAGCTCCACCCCCACCGCCGCCGCCGGCGTTGATGCTTCCTGGACCCCCTGCCAATATCAATATGTGCGTTTAGTTTTCTGAATTCCAAATGTTGGCAAGTATGCACTCGTTATACACGTATGACACAGACAAGTGTTGAAACTGATGCTAACCATTTGGAGATGGATTAATCTATAACACACGTTTCCCCGTAGCCCCCAGCCTGGGATATCTTGGGCAGTCTCAAACAGATTACTATTCCACTTGTTTTTCAAGCTATTATTATTATGAACTAAAGTTTTTATCTTCTGTCTTTTTACTTGCAACCTATGATCCTGTGGCAAAAAGCCAAATGTGGCAAAAAGTCAAAGTCAGCAATTTATAATTTTTTGGCAGTATGAGACGGTTTTATTACGGTTTAACAATTACTTTCGTTTTACTTGAGTTACTTAGTCATGTTGTCGGTTTCCAAAATGAATGTTAATGAGCACTTGTATTACAAGCCATTAAGTCAGTTTAATGGACTAGTTGATACATGTACAAGGGTTTTATTAGGATTTGACGATTCACTTTTTTATTACATGTACTTTAATCAGCTATTTGATAAGAGTGAACTATTGGTGTTCTTGGTGAAATATTGTTTTTCCCTCTTTTTTTCCATTTCAGTTGGAAACTTTCTTTTTTATAATCTGGCTTTAATGGCATTCAACCTGTTATCTTGTTCTGTTGACTTATTATTGATGAAAAATAGAATTACAGGCCTTTGAAATGAACAAGTATTAATTTGTGTATCTTTTCTTTATTGAGGTATCACAGAAACAATAGAGTCAACTCTCTATAATTACTGTGAATACAAGCAAAATACTTGGCCTGATAAGGCTTGTTCACATATGAGCCATTTGTCTACGAGACATGTACCTTGGCACAGAAGGAGTGCATGTTCACTTGAGTATTTTGGTCAATAAAACTTCTGAAATTCCACCAGTACACCAAACCATCACCAAAAATCTAACCATAGATATTTATCTCAATATTTCCAGTTCAATTTTCTTACCTTCTGTCGGAATTATTAGTGTTAATAGCTGAAAATCTTACTGAAATTAATCTTCTAAAGCACCAAGCGACATGTCACAGCGACAAATCACTCATTTGTGAGCAAGCCTTTATAGTTGTCTGCATTCGTACTAAGATAAATTACAATAAATTTTAAAAATACTCTGACAAAATGAAGTTTTCAATGAACCAGAAACTATTTAAGTTATAGAGTTCACAGTAAGGCATTTATCATAATAAAAATAATGTGACATAAAAAAATTGCAATTTAAGATGTTCTCATCTGGACTCGGACTTGGACTCAGATGCCAGGGATGGTATTCTGAAAACTGTTTTATCTCTAATATTATTGTATCTCCACACTTAAGATAAAATTGGTATTCTGAAAATTGTTGTAACTTTTGTTGTAACTTTTGTTGTATCTTTGTTCACTCTGCGCATGATCCTAATTTACATATGCGCGCTGAAGATGATATCATGAGATAATTGGTATTCTGAAAATTATTTTATCTTTCGTTGTATCTTATCTTCCATGGTAACTACAACAAAACTTACAATAGCTTCTAGCTGTTGTATCTCACGATCTCGGCAATTTTTCTAGCTCAGAATCAGACAGTACATGCTCGAATAGCAAGATGGAGACTGTGTGTGATTCAAGATTTTATAGAAAAGACATTTTGAAGAAATTACAGGTGGAATTCGATGATTTTACGTCAATATGTGACTTGGTTCAAGCAGAAGAGGATGAGCCATTATGTTAATTAATTGCAGTCAAATAGCGCATAATGCGTAATTTAATAACTACGCCCGATATTGATATACACGCAAAGCCCATCTTTATGTTTGACATAAGGGGTTCTCCTATTGGTTAACCTACCTATATAAAATCCATCTTGATTGGTAAAGTGCAAAAAAATGGGCGTGTCAAAGATAATATAAAGGCGGTCCTTAGAGAGATAATATCTCCTTAAAACAATTTTCAGAATACCACCCCAGGATTCGGGACTCGGATGCCAGGACTCGGACTTGGACTCGGACTCAGATGGGATGGACTCGACTACAGCCCTCTAATATGCCCACCATGGAAACCTACAGGAGAACACATAATATGGAAGTTGGAAAAACAGAAAGATTCCGAAACAAAGAATTGTGAAGATATAGGCACAGAGAAACAGTAGCTTGTAGAATAGTTTTGTCAAAAAGTATAGTGTCTCCTGATTCCTAAGACTTTGTATAATGATTCTCATACCTCTTTGACAGAATGAAGATGGGGAGAAGATTTGGTATTGCCCAGCCTGCAAGCGAGCAGATGATGGCATCCTGCCAATGGTTGGTTGTGATGAGTGTGATGATTGGTATCATTGGTAAGTCTTTCATCTCTTTCAGTTGTATGATACATCTTATGGCAACAAGTTCTCCACATTCAGTTCTTAACACTAGTCAAATTCCTGACTTTAACCATTAACCCTTCACTACACCAAACATTATGCCTAACCCTTAATGTAGCATTGCCACCCAAAAGCTAACCCTATGTCTTTGAGCAAATGTTAGATCACCACTCATCCCGTCTCTCTTCTCTCCTGCCATCCCAAAGTATTGGTTACCTTGAATTAGGCACTTAGGATGTTGGGTGTGGTCAACACCCCAGAAGGGGTTTAAAATGTTTAATTTTACAGCAGTAATGGTTTTTGCATTGATTTATGGATTACATTTATTATCACCCATTATTGTTGATACATTTTTTATACCTTTTCTATCGGAATTGGATTGATTTTTAGAAAGATTTTAAATGCCAGAGAATTATCATATTATCACTATTATGAAAAATTGACATTCTATATAACTGATTTGTTGTTTTATCGTTAACTGCAACTGATATTCCTCCAAAGTGGAAGAAAAATCAACAACAGCAATAAAATATTCAAATGATAGTACTCCTCTGAGTTGCACTGTTCAAGACATCCATTCATATTACATGTATATAGAAAATGCTTTGCACTGTTTTTTTTCAATATGGTTCAATCTGTTAATTACAGGGAATGTGTTGGATTAACTGAAGAACCCTCAACATCTGAATGGTATTGTACACGATGTCGGAATAAATCCAAAGGCAAGAAGAAGAAAAGCAGAAAGAACTAACATCCGTCAACTGTCTGCCTGTCATTTACAAATTTTGAAGTGTTATGATTCATATAACTTTTATTCTTGTGAATATAAAAATATCTGTTTTACAGAGGCCATGTATATTTTTTGTTATTTTCCCAATTCAGGAATCTTGATATCCTATGATTCAGTTTGTTTTGTTCTTTGTGGAATACAAATCATCGTGTGGCTGGCAGTAGGGCATTAGCACACACGCATGCCATAAAGCAAATTTCTGGTAGCGCGCTTCTAAGATTTTGATTGCCCTATACATGTTATACCATTTTTTTTAACATGATCAGGATATCTCTCTTTATCAACTAATAAACAGTGAAATTGGATGGTAACTACCTAATTTTAGTAGTTTTGTATCAAAAATGCACTTATTTGAAAGGTTTGGTTATTTTAATGCTAACAACCTTCAGCGTTTAGCAGAATGGCACAACACACTTATGCCCTTGGCCTGCCCGCTGCACAACGAAATATCTGTTATTCACAGCCTTGTATATTTTTCTAATTGCAATTTTCCTAAATAAAGAATGGTCATTTATTTGAAGTGTATCTTTAAAAATGGAGAGTTTAAAAGGCCTGACAAAAAAAGAAAAATTGTCGTATCAATTTCATTTATAAGCAAATTTTATTTAATAGAATTTGACAGGGATAAGAAAATATAGGTAAACAGAAGGTAGTTCAGCTCTTGATCATGTAACATGAATTATGTTCTCACTTATATCTCAAATGCCTAGTATGGTATTGCATTCTGAAAGTAACATCATTATTGTTGGCAATCTTGCTAGTTGAAATAAGAAGGTCTGACCGAAAGATTTTGTGTTCTTTGATCTTGTAAGTATACATTGGCTATATATGTCTATTTCTCAGTAATTTGAAAATATTTCCAACATACTTGGGATTGGTATGGTGTGTATTCTGTATCTGCATGTTCTCTAAAAAATGATTTGTTCACATACATTCACAGAAATCGATTCAGTGATTTCAGTCCCGTTTTCTTAAATTTCAGTCAAATTTGGTCTCCAGTTTTAAATGGTCAAGAATATTGTGAAATTCATCTTACTTGACATGATGCATAAATGCAACAATTTTAGGTTTCAAATGTGTTATGAGGAATACCCATGGTATTAGTGATGTTCTATAAATCAATGATATCCACCATTTATTGAATTAATACTTTTTTAGTAATAATAATAGAAGAAGGCACAACATTCTTCCTTTTTAAAAAAATCCTTTACTGAAACAAAAAGATAGCTTGTCCAGAGTTATGAGAAATGTATGATGGTTGAAATAAGAAATATGTTGATTCAATTATACTCTGGCTTTTCATTTTAATAGCTATCTTATGGACATTATTATCATACAGACAATGGTATGTAATTTTGCTGTGTTGAGCAATTCTTTCAGCACAGTTGAAAAAGTCCTATAAAAAATAAAGAAGAACTCTATTTTACATTAATTGTTCCATGATGTGATGTGATTTGTAATTTGATTTAGGTACAAATAAATTAAAATGTTGTGTGAAGAGCTCTGCACATTTTAATACAGTTATCATTCCGGTGAAACCAGTATCCATATATTCTGTACCCTAGCTTTTAATCAGTCTCTGGTAATGGTTGAAATTTTCATAGAATGAAAATGTTTTGACTTCCAATTCATGGTCAGTGAAAAATGAATTGTCAGTTGTTATATAGAAATGTCATTATTAAAAGAATACTGGAGTCTGGTTATAGGGGATAATGATTTTTCATTCTCTTAATAATGCATGTCATATTGAACTTTAATACAGGATGGATGAGACACATATGATATTATTTGCTACTTGCTAGGAAGGAGTTGTTCAAGAATTAGACATCACAACAGAAGTGTTGTGATGGGGTCAGTGACTTACTTAGTAAATTCACAATTTGGAAAAGCCCTGCAAATTTGAGATTGAAATTAGACTTCCTCTGTACAAAGGATGGAGGGGTTATAGTGTACCTATAATTACAGTGTATATCAGTCGTGACTTATCTCTTACATAGATAATTGATTTGGTACGTCACCTCAAGCAGGACAAAGAAAATGAAATAGAACTGCAACAAGGGTCTGTCTCTAAAATAATGCACATGGTCATGTGTCATGTGTCGCCCCCTTTTGCGTTACATGGTGATTCTACCTTCCATAGCACAATTTTACTTTTGTAAACCTGTGAGACCCTATGATAGCAAAAGTATATATTTTCTAAATTATGGAAATTACACAAAGAATCTAAATATGCACTCAAAAATGGAACGATGTAAGACGAAAGAGTTTCATGGGCTTGAATGTGAAAATTCTGATATCTTTTGTTATCTCAATTTTTTTCCATCATGATATTTTCTGTGGCCCCCTGTGGCAATACTAATGTTATTTTCTTGAAGAACACATTCAGATCTTTACAACAATGTATAATTGTCTAGGGTTTATGATCATGTAATAACTAAAAAAATGCCAAAATTTTAGCCAAAATTTTAAATTTTTTATGATTCGCTGTATATTAAGTGTTACATAATATATCATTGTGTACCTTAATTTCAATAATAAGTCAGAAAAGCTGAGTATAATAGTTTCAATTTGTTACAAAAATGGTAGTCATATTCCAAATTTCGACCAAAATACTTACACTTACCAAAATTGTTCAAAAATGTACTTTCCCTATTGACTTTGTACAAGCAGTGCCAATTTTTACCTAAAATTCCTTATATTTCAGCTTTAGACACTACTATTGCTTAGCTAAACTTACTTTTCAATCATAAAACAGTGAAAAGGAGTATGGTAGCTTTGATTTGGTTCCAAATATGTAGTCGTATTTCAAGTTTTGACAAAAATATTAACATTTTTCGAAAAAATTGCACAAAACATTGAATTTTCCCATTCACTTTGTACATGCGGCGCCACTTCCGGCACCACCCCTGGCCTTCCAACTTTGAAATGATGAAATATAACCAACACCAATGAAATTTTGCAGAAGAATGGCATATTAATACAGCTTCGAAATGATACCAAATTTGTTAAGGGAGCTTTTATGGTTCTGAAAAAAAAAATCAAGAATTACTTCAGTTTGGAACTCATAAGTGTAACATCACCACCCTATTTTGAGTTTGGGGCCCGAGTTCATGACACATGACCACAGAAATAGATGTTGATTGCCGATTACTCAAATCCATTGCTTCAAGTCTTCTTATTTCTTTCTCATGAACTTTAATAATGAAATACTAGAGGAAGTGAATCATATCAACTTCCCTACTTTTATATACCTTTTACTTGAAATGTATAGTACATGTATTGTGCTTCAGAGTTTGATGAGCTATCCTGTAACTTTTGTCCTCTGAATATGGTATGTTATTGTAAATAAATATTCATTGTACATAAATGGAATGAATAAAATACACAAGGAAGTATATCAAATGAAAGTTGCAAATGTCTTGTTGCTGTTGTGGTTTGTCACAATGCAATGATGTGTAATAATATCCATGTATCAATTAGTAAGATCAATGGGTAATAAGCATGTAGAGAGTAGACCTACTTGTAAAAAATTATAAGGAAGTATTATCACAGATATAACCTAATTGCAAATCAATTTACATGTGCCGCTGCAAGTATTCAAATGTTTTTGAGAGTGATTAAAATTAGGGTCATCCCAGACCAACAGCCCATGAGACTGACAGCCTTTGAGACCGACAACCCTAAGACCGACAATGGTCTCCTGAACCATCAGAAAAGTTTCATAAGGCCAGCGAGACCGACGTGTCAATCTTGTTGGCTGTCGGTCTCATAGGCCGAAATTAAATAAACAATGCTGAAGAATGGAAAAAAAAAAAAAAAAAAAAACGAGGCCCTAAAATAATTCCAGATCCCATGACAGTGTGTAGGTCATGGAATCTCAATATCATAAGCACCTCGGGAATCTTTCTAAAAAAAAAATGTTTACCCCGACATCAAGTTTTTGTGAATAAAATAAGAAAGTTGTGATGAGAAATTTAGTCAGAAAAATTTTCAAGAAATCCGATGACAAAGAAGAAAATTGTTCACTATGCGAACTGACAGCAGTTAAGTACACATGAACATGTATGTGGTGTTATTTACGAGCTCCTTTCTATTCAATATTTACACAAAATAATCAAGATTATCAGTCCCTCTTATTCCTTTGTAAAGAAATACGATGGAAATTATTTCAAGGGCAATCCAACCTTGCTAATAAGATGATTTGTGTGAAAGCAGAAAAATAAGATAAACATGATGGTGAAAGTTTGAAAGAAATCGGACAAGGACTAAGAAAGTTATGGATGTTTGTAAAATGAGATCACTACATCTATGCGGATCTCAAATTGGCAATTTTGTGAGTCGATTGTGACATTTTTGTGGACAACTCTCCCATTTGTCGTACACAAAGATATTAATTTGCGGTTTTCTTCGAGGCGCTTTTACTCAAAATATATTGGAGATATCATATTGTTATAGGTCCTCATGAAAGCACAAGATCCTACTGAGTATTACATTTTGAAAAAAGTGACATTTTAGTCATTTTGTGTGTTGGAGCGAATGGGGGAGTTGTCGACAGCCGTCTACATCACAGTGACATTACCTATTTGGCCAATTTGAAATTCCCATATGTATAGTGATTACAACTTTGAAAAATTCATAACTTTCTTATTTCTTGTCCGATTTCGTTCAAACTTTCACCAGTCTGCTTCTCTGATGTTTGCTCTTTCTTTCAAAGCAACTTGCTATTAAAGTTGGATTTCCCTTTAAGGAAGATATAGAACCGTGTTTCAGAGGCGTGTCTAGGGATTATGGCGCCCTGGGCAAACAATGAAGTTACCCCCCCCCCCCCCCGAGTTCCCAAACCTATCTACGTAATTGTACAAGCGAGGGAGCAAAACGACCGATCGGCAAAATTTTCCATTTTTAACCCTAAAAACCGGTAGAGAAGCTCGAATTATACATTGATAAACGGTTTTCTATTCACTCACTTCAACAATCGGGAGCAAAACTAACGAAAACCCTTAAGAAATAGTCGAAAAATATTTATTCAGCAAGGCGACCTGAAGTTGAGATTTCTTTCAAACGTTGAACCTTTGCAAATGCTGTTTTATACACTTTATCCTATATTGGGGGGGGGGGGGGTACAATATTCAACAGGAGTCCGATGAGACTTGCATGATGGCGAGCAAAGCAACGACAATTATATCTTTATTTTTCAAATTTTGAACCCTATATAAGCTATTTAAGAACTATATACTAGGGGCACGAAATTACGAGATCCTGAAAGAAAATAAAATAAGAGCAAAGAGACCGAGCTTTGGAAAATTTTCTCATTTCAAACCCTCAGAAACTAGATTTCTATAGTGCATTTACCCGGCGCATAATCCGTATGAGGATTATGATTTTTCTTCATATCCCCTTTTTTTTGTTTCTCTCCTTTGCGTTTTTGCGCCCCCTCCAAGTGCCGCTCGGGGTACGTGCCCCCTGCCCCCCCCCCCCCCCCCCGTAGACAGGCCACTGGCCGTGTTTTCATTGACGTAACTGTGGCAGAGGTATGATCCAATAACATTTTTTTTCGCGGACAGTATTAAAACTCGTATAGTTTGATTGGCAACTGAAAATAAATACTTCATTCATAAAAACTTTCCCTGCATATAACCAAACTTCCTCTTTCCTGTTATTTTGTTGTAAATTTATCTTTTCATTTGCTTTGATGATACAGGATGAGGTGGATTTTGAGGTTTCTATTTGTTATGAGTTTCAAAGACATTGTTCGCTATAAACTGCTTTAAATTATTCGTTAGGAAAGGATAACACATCTCTTGCTATTGAGTCGATTGTGAGACAATCGACTATAATCAAGCTTCGTCGAATCCCACATGACAACGGCAAAGGCGCAAAAAACAAAATTATCTCAGTTTTTCATACTTTTTCAAATAATATCATGTTTGGTATCGCTTAAATTGATTTTAAATGATATTCATTTAAACTTAATTTTTCGTAAGATTGACGAAGCAATTATCCTGTTTAATGGTATTTGAAAATTGGGGGACTCTTTATCACATTCTCCCCCCCCCCCCCACGCCAATATGAGGGAGGGTGAGAGGGAGAGAGCAACGAAATGCATGGAAAATAAAGGTGCGAATTTGCATTCTAACTCGTAAAATAGCAGCAACTCTAATTAAAAATCGGGTGCACATTTTGAATTTTTAAATAGTTCAATTCTATCGTATATACGTGAACCCTTGAAGGTGCATATATTTATTTACACCCAGTAGACGAAGTCATCGGGTGCAAAATAAATTATGTAGAAATTTAAAAGATTCCATTTCCTCTATCATCGGTTAGGGTGCAAATATTGTTTTATAAAGACATGAAGAGAAAAAGACAGGAAAATTAAGAGAGTAAAATGGAGGATATGTATAAGGAAAGAGATGGAGAGTGAATTAAGACAGTATAAAGGAGAAGAGAAATGCGTATACAGAAAGTGGTGGAGAGAGGAAGAGAGAGAGAGAGAGAGAGGGAGGGAGAGGGAGAGAGAGAGAGGGGGGGAAGACGAGGGGAAAGGAGAGGGATGCAGGGGGAGATCGGGGAGGGGGGGGGGAGAAAGATAGAGAGAGACACAGAGACACAGAGACACAGAGACAGGGAGAGAGAGAGACAGAGAGAGACATAGAGAGAGAGAGAGAGGGAGACAGACAGAAAAAGGCGGAGAGAAGGCAGAGAAAAGTGAGAGAGCATGTTGAATCCAGAGACATGGCGATGACTGGATTATGAGATGAGAGGCTTGCTTGAGCGAGAGCAGGGAGTTACTAGTTCATGAGTCATATAGACTAGACCACAAAAATTACAAATATTTCACCGGCGGAAAGCGCATTCACATGTCACAAGCAAAGACGACTGCTTATGATAACAAGGCGGTTGCTTCGAAGTTCTAGATAGAATGAATAATGGGTTTACAAATTAAAACACCTTCCCCCTTTTCTTTTTCTTGTATCTAGACTGTCAAGAATATAAGTTTCATATTATACTTGTCCAATTGGTCACTGCTATGACCATGCTATGACTAAATGTTTCATCAAAATCATCACCATCGTCTCTCTATTGCTCCATGATTATTTTAAGATAAACTGTTTTTAACAAACATAATTTCGGTGCTATATCAGGCAATTTACACGAAAGTTCAAACCTGACGAGTCAGGCCCCAGGGAGCCGGGGGTGGGCCGGGGGTGCTGCAGCACCCCCTATAGGAGGCTGAGGCTGCTGGGGTGCTACAGCAGATTTCTATGGGGGCACTTGCCCCAGGCGGTACTCCGTAGTAAAGCAGGGGCGCAAAAAAAATGCAAAAGAGAGAAAGGGAAGAAACTTATTCTTAAGAATTATTCGCCCCAGTCCGCAGGGTATATAAAGTGCATTAGAAATTGAGTTTTTGTTAGGTTCAAAATGCGAAAATTTTCTTAGCTCGGTCTCTTTGCTCCATCGCATGTATTGCTTGAGGATCTTTTATTTTCGCACTCCAATATTGGCTACAGCATTTTAAAAAGGTTCAACATTGAAGAAAAATGTTGTTCTCATTGCTTTTTTCCTATTTAATTTTATGAGTCTCTTTTTTTAGATATTGCGCCCCCAGTATAGAATAAGTGTATATATAAGATAGTATTTTCAAAGGTTCACCATTTGAAAGAAATTGTAAGCTTATGTTGCATACCTAAATTCCTTGATTATATTTCTCCTGAATTTTAGTTAATTGTGCCCCACTGAGGAAGAAGCGAATAGAAGACCGTTTATCAAATTCCAAAACTCGAAACTGTACCGGTCAATGCAGTGATCGCTTGCGAATTTTTTATGGTAGTAAAGTGCTTAAGATTTTTTTTTTTTTTTTTTTTTTTTTTAGGCTTAAAAATGAAGGGGGAAAAAAATACCGCTCGGTCGCTTCGCTCCCTTGTAATTTCGTGTATGATGGGAAAGGGGTTGGGTGTGGGGGAAATTTCATTTTTTGCCCAGAGCAATAATACAGAAAGTGCCTTTTAAAGTTTGGAACCTAAAAGAATATTTTCATATTTTCAGTTGCGTTCGCTCGCTTTGCACACTCGCACAAACAATTAGGACAATACATTTTCAAAGAAATGTCAACTTTCGGTTGCCTTTCTAAATTCATCGACTATTTCTTAATGGTTTCCATTAATGTTGCGCCCCATTTGAGAAGGAAGTGAATAGAAAACCGTTAATCAATGTTCAAAATTCGGATCTCTCCCCCTCAATCGCAGTGCTCAATTGCAAATATTCCTGGGTAAATTGCATAAGAAATTGCGTTTTGTGGGTTCAGTGAAAAAAAAAAAATTCTACCGCTCGCTCGATTTGCTCTCTCGCTTGTACAATAACGTGGATAAGTTGGGGAAGGGGGGGGGGGGGGGGGAGGGCGCAACTTCATTGTTTGCCCCGGGCGTCATAATTCCTAGATAAGAAAGTGAATAACAAAAATTCTGCTCACAGCACCCCCAGTACAAAAAAAAAAAAAAAAAAAAAAAAAAATCGTTCCCAGTGGCCTTTGGCGAGTTTACTATAACATCGTGATCTTCTGGTGGAAGTTGCTAAGCAACTACGTACAGAATTGCTTAGCAACTTCCCCCTTATGATCATAATAGGACCTTAGTAATTGGACCGTAGTGTTGGGTCTGTCCAGTGGCGGATTTACAAGAGGACTTGACTGACGAGTGGCATTGCTACGGGGGGGGGGGGGGAACAAGGGAGCCCCCCCCCAAAGGGGGAAAGAAAAGTATAAGAAAAGAGACAGTGAGACAAAGAAAGGATAGGGGAGGGCAAAGTGTGAGAAGATCACACAACCCCTGCCCTGATTCTCTGGTCTAATTCTCTGGTGTTTCATCAATCTAATATTTTCGATGCCGCCCCCAAAAACGACAGTGCCCCTTCCATGGTTGGACCCAAGTTACGTCACTTTGAGTGACAATCTCATCAAATTGATTCACATTGTCGGACTGGGGCAAAATTTCATTTTGCACGAGTGATATTGATAATTTGGTATACCAATATATATGATCTGCCATTATCACATGTCGGACTGCTTTCAAAACGTTCATATTATGGCTGAGCATGAACGAATTTGCTTTTTCTTCTACATAAGCATAATATGAAACGTGTCTACTGAAAAAAAAAAGGGTTGTAGCCTCAAAATCCCCCCTGGGTTCCGAAGGCCTTGTCACTGAATCTTGTTGAGGAAGGGGGGGGGGGGGGCGGCCCGCGGGGAACTCACGGTGTAAGAATTTTGATCGTGCGGCAAATTTACAAACTAAAGATAAATCTTCCACTGCCACAGATAGTAAAGCATGGGCCGCGGAGCCGGGCTGGTGGGGGGGGGGGGGGCTGGGGAGGGGGCTGGAGCCCCCCCAACTTTTTTGAGTAGACACGTTTAAAAAAAGCTCGGAAAAAAGGCTTGAAAAGCCTTTTGTGTGTCAGTCATTAATGACTGAAATCAAATCAGCCCCCCTCCCCCACTTTCAAAACGCCCCCTGTAAAATGCTCAGTGGTCTATCTGTACCTTGGGTTGAAAATGGGCAGTACCATAATGCAGGGTCCCCGGGGGGTGGCGGGTGTCGTTTTCTCATTGTGTAAGGGCCTCTTGAAATTGGCCTTGCAAAAACAAAAACAAAACACAAAATAACTATACATTCATCCAAAAACAATAACAATAATTGTAATAAAACCAAAGCAATAAAAAAGAGAAAAGACAGTTTGCATGTATAAGGCAAACATGTGCACCTTTTCTGTCATTTTGCCGAGGACAGCAGAGCTGAGGCAGAAAAGAAATACACGTAATCCCAGCCTCAGATGTGTCCCATTGGTGGCCCGGCGAAGCTTTTAATTGAAAGTGAAATAAGATTTTATCCAACCTTCTTGACGGTGTTTAAAAGGGAAAAAAGATTGTTTATGTTTATTTAACGATGGCGTTGTTAAGCAAAGTGTTCTCATTTTGTTTTTTCGCGGGTTGGTAGATTGCACTCTTATTCTTTCACCGCAACTATTTATCACCAGAGATTCCAACCATTTACCTTTATGCGCATGCGCACCAACGCTTTGTTCACTGCATTTGAAGAGCACATGGCGCGTACGTAAATGGATGATGTTCTACGTTTATGTGCATGTTCTTCGAACATCCACAAATTATACATGAAAGTGTAGTCCATTTTTGGAACCAATATATCCTCTATATTATTTAAATACTTTGGAATGTTTTGAAAACGCTGGCGTCATGGGTATTCATGGACTTTTGGATTACGTCGAGCGTAATTGTCAGCAAGCATGCACGCGAGTGGACCTGGGACAACTCGCTCGAAAGCGACTAAATAACGCTGGAAAAAGGGGAAGAGCTTTGGTCGGACAAGACCCCTTATTGCTGGTAATTGATGCCGATAGCTGCCTTCATCGTCTCTATGGCGGGAGCTTTACTGACTGGGTTTGTGGTGGACAGTGGAACAGCATGTTCCACTTTATTGACAACTTGGCCAGGGCAAGCAGGAGCAACAACATGAAACTCATCGTTGTCTTCAATGGGAGTCTTGAGAAAAACCGGATTCCCGAGTGGTTGAAACAAGAAATTCAGACCAGAAATACCGTGGGACAAGTGTTAGGACATGTTCACAACAAAGGCACACCCCCTCCTAAAGCCTGGTTTACTCCTCCTGTTGCCTTAGGTACGTATAACATTAAACAACAATCTAAAACATCACATGTTTTTTCATGCTACTTTGGCTTTGTTTTGGTTTGCAAGGGGCCGCTGTGGGCGAGCTGAGCTCATTTCATTGGCAATGCCAATGCGCCGTGTGTGTTGTTTGTGTGTCAGTCTGTATGTGCGCTATCTACGTTGGAGAGAAGCCGTTCTGCTCAGCTCTGCAGTCAACCTTTTTCTCCGACGAACTTGCTTCAAAACATGACTCTAAAATGGTCTAGTGTGACAAGTTGATTTCATTATTAAAACCACCGTTTATACATGTCAAGTAAAATATATGTCATTATATTTCTTTCCCAAATCAAGTTCAGAATTACCCTCAGACACCTGATATTTTAGGTTGATATTTTGGCTGTTGTCGGGCTGGTGTACTCTCTTCGTTGATCAAAATGTCGAGATGGTGAAGCCATGCGTGTGTATGGCTGCTTGAATACCGTCGGTAGATGGTTTGACGTGCAGCCAGCTAGCTAGCTAGCTAGCTACACACAAAGACTGTCGGCTTCATTGGCCGAGCGACTTTACATGTGTAGCTCAGTCTCGGGTCGGAATAAAAACAGACCTACGCGTTTCAGCTACCTGAAATGTGCTTTGTCAAAATCTGGGCTTTGTCTGGGTACCTGGCATGGGCTTGCTGCATATTGTAAAAGATTTATTCCGATTCAGTTCAGGTACTCGCACATGTTTGAGTTATTGTTGGGGTTCTCTTTTTCTCTGAAATATGAATGATATATTTTGATATTTAACTGTTGCAGATTTCTTAATGGGTAGATTATTTTGATGTTAAATCAGTTTGGCCAAATAAGATTAATTTTGTTATTTTATATTTTTGTTCTGAAATGAAATGAATAAGAATAAGAATTTGAGGACATCTAGACATTGAGGTAATGAAAATCAATATAATGCAATGTTTTCCCCTTCTGCCTCTGAAGTCTGTACTAAAACTGAATTTAAATTTAAATTTAAAGAAAAATGTGTTGAAATCAACCCAGTAGCATTTTTATGTATGGGGGGGGGGGGGGGGAGAATGTTATAAAAAAAAAGTATGGATGCCCCTCCTCATTCTTGGAAAATCTAGACAAGAAACCAGGAATCAATTTTACTTGGCCTTAATTTATTTCAAAAATGAACAATAATGTAAATTTTTAGGAGCAACTTTAGAATACCCCACCACAAAGGTTGACCAGGGGCCGTTTTCTGAAAACGATGTTATCTTTTATGTTAGTGAAACAATGTCAGTAGACCTGTTCACAAATATATTCAAATTTTATGCACTTTTAAAACGAAGGTTTTTGAAGCTTGTCAGAGGCTTGTCAGACATAGCAACAAGTAATGTATGCAAACTCGATTCCAAGTATTGTACTTTATTAACCCTTTCATGACAGGAATTATTTAAAGGCTAAATTGATCACATTTCGTTCTTCAAATTGGCAACAATGATATTTTTCTTTTAGTGCTACATGGTTCTAACAAAACACAATGTCTTTGAAAACAATATACATCATTAGGAACTTAGTCGAAAAGTTGAAAAAATTGCCAATTTTGATAAAAAATAGTGATTTTGAACCTCTCAATGTGTTGCCAATTTAAGGATTATGAAGCTTATTCTCCTTTTTGAAATTCCTGGCATCAAACGCAATATGGTCATGCAACAAAAATGGACACAATGTGTGTAGAAATTTTTGCTTTTTCTACTCATTCTTCTGGTATATTTTTGAGAGCTCTGAATCAAAAGTTATTGAGCTAAACCACAAAATGTGGTCAATTGTCTTGAAAGGGTTAATAACAGGTTAATGGAATACCTTGTTACTAGGTCCCCAGGAAAGAAACATCCATAAATTTGAATAACTTTGTGAACAGGTCTATTGTCATGACAAATCAAAATCAGGACAAGTCATTGGTTAATGATTGCGCAAAGATGGCTGTTCTCGAGTAAAGTTAACAGAGACATCTGCGCAAGCAGCAGTGATTGGTGTTTATTGCGTGCAATTTCAGTTTGTTATGACAATTATAATAGTTTTACTTAACATGAAAGATAACATAGTTTTCAGAATACGGCCCCAGATGTCTGTGGGTCGACTATTAAACGCTTTTCAAATGAAACTAAACCTTAAGATTTAAGTTTCTTAGATACATGTAACTTTAACCTTAATCCTAACCTTAATTTACCCCTCATAGGCCCATAGCTATGTGGGACTATGTAGGACATTCTCTGTTGCAGTTGCATCAGTACAAAATAAACACAAAGTCACCATAATCAATGTAGACTCTCTAAGCAGGATTGAAGTTACTTACGTTTGTCAGATTATATGTACTTTATTCAGTGACTTTTCAAATACACTGTGCTAAAAATTTGAAGTTTCCAAGATGAAAATTGAGTATCTAAATAAATAATTATTTTCCCCTATCATCTAATCATCTAACGTGGACTAATCCAGGGTAATGCAGTAATGCACATAATACTTACAGTGTATTGTACAAAATCTGACAGGAAAAACTATGTAGGAGACTAGGAGTACAAGTTTATCTGAGATAGCTATATAAATGCCTTTAAGCTAACACTATCCCTTGGATGTCCCTGTACATACACCCTATTGGTGGGGATATTCTAAATTAGCCATTTTTTATTATGCTGTTTTGTTTTTCCTTGAAGATGGGTTTATTTAAAATATTGACTTATAATGTAAGGGTACCATGTTTAATATTCTTGAATAAAGTTAACGAAAAAAGAAAAAGTACCATCACCTCAAGCAACTAGATCTAGGCTATGCACCCTTCCACAAATATTTTTTGATAGAATTTGTGTTTAAGATCTACATGTAGTACTTTAAAAAAAGGGCTATAATGTACCCCATCCTATAAATTTGATCCAGGGGTTTCTCAGTTTATTGTAGTAGAATTAATTTCCATTTTCTTTTAATAAAATGGCTCAGGTGAGTCTGTGTGTTAATTAACAAGTGCTTGGAAGTTGGAACTGACAAATCATTTGGAAATATCAAGTTAATATCCAAGGTGATACAAACAGATCAATTAAAATGGGGTTCATTCTTTTGTCAAATAACTCGATCGTTAAACCCTACCCCTTCATATTGGGCCAAATTTTGGTGTATGAGCCAAGTGAGGCTTTGACAGCTGAAATTTCAAGTTTTTTTGGGCCCATCAAGTTCAACTGATAATCTCTTCTCTTTCTTTTGTCCTATGGCATTGCATTCCACGAGCATGAAACCAAAATTGATATTTTCTTTCTTCAGTTTTTAAATAACCAAGTCTCTTGTTACTAACTACTGGGTTAAATTTTTATGATAGCCAAAATTGATTTTTTTTCTTCAGTTTTTAAAGGCCAAGTCCACACTAATATCAAGTTGATCTGAATGAAAAGAATACAATCAAACAAGCACAACAATGAAAATTTCACTGAAATCGGAATATCGGATGTAAAATAAGAAAGTTACGGCATTTTGAAGTTTTGCATTATTTCATGAAAAAGTGATATATGCATAACATGGGCGGTATGCAAATGAGTGAACCGATGATGTCACACACTTATGTATTTCATTATAGTAAATAGTGTACATATGTATGTATAATACTCGCTGTGATTGGTTAGATTCGCATCACGTGACGTGCAAAAATTTTGTTATAGTGCACAATCGTGCACTATTACAAAATTAGGCCTTGGCCTAATACACGATAACAGTTTATAGATCTAGGGGTCTATTTACTATAACAATTAGTGCATGTTCTATATGTGCACCATTACTGGACTTTATGAACTCCAAATATTAAATTATCCCTCGTGCAGGTACATGTATATTTTACCTCGGCCTGCGGCCTTGGTGAAACAAAACTGCACTCGGGATAATTTAGTATTTGTCGTGCACATAATCCAGTATAGTGCATGATAGACCATGCACTGTTTATACAATGTGAAATTTCAAATATTTCAATTTTTATTGATGTGATAATAAAGAATCTCTCCCTTGTATCAAAATAAGTTACAATAATGATGATTTTACATGTTCCATAAGGAGTCAAACCATGTTTTACATCATTGAAGCAAAAAATTGAAATATATGATGTTTCATACATGTATAATAAAATACATAAGGAAAAGTGATTGTTTGACATCATCGGTTCACTCATTTGCATACCCCCCATGTTATGCATATCACTGTTTCAAGAAATAATGCAAAACTTCAGAATGCCGTAACTTTCTTATTTTACATCCGATTTCAATAAAATCATCACTGTTATGCTTGTTTGATTTTACTCTATTTACATGTATTCAAATCAACTTGATATTAGTGTGGACTTGGCCTTTAAATAACCAGATCTCTATTACTACCTACTGGGTTTGATTTTTTGATATTGTTGTATAGTTGTATCTTTAGAAAGGTTTACTTCAGCAGTATATAAACCTTCCCTTATTTTTTAATGTCCAAACAGCAAAGTTTAATGACCTATTGTTCTTTGCTTTAAATTTGAATTTCACCTTGAAGGTGAGAGAATGTGTAGGATTGGAGATGGAATTTTGTGTATTTATACATGTACATGTAGCTTAAAAAATGTTGACATCTTTTGAAATATTTTAAATTCTTTCCAGCTTCTTTTAAAGTTTGCAAAAAGATGATTTTTCACTTGTCGATAATCCCAAACTGTGCAATGTACATGTATATGAGTATCCGTAATTGATTCAGAATATATTATTCAGGGCTCGACACTAACTGAAAATTTTGGTGGTCCAGTTGGTCCACCAAATTTGACTTATTTTCATTTTTGGTGGACCACACTCAATTTTGGAGGTCCACATTAAATAATGAAATAAATTAGATTTTTTTCAAACGTTTAGAATTATTTGTTTGTGGTATTGCTTTCAATTTCATGACATGCGCTTGACCTTTCACTTTCACATACTGTATGTAAAAGCCGTAATTTTCAAGTATTTTGCAAGTTGATGTTGGGATGCAAATTGCAAATTTCATAGCTCGCAAAAATAAATTTCATAGCTCGCAAAAATATTTCCAGTTAATTAACGACTGCACTAATATGCTCCGCAAAAAAAGTGAAGCCTGAGAAACCGGAGCTCAGATCGCTATGATCAGGGAGGTGATGATGATTGAAGCTTAAATTTTCACCTTAATCTGCTCTTACAAAATGCTAGCACTTAATGTACATAAATTCTGCTACATAAAAGTTGGTTAGACACTTCAAAAATTGACTTGGATTTCACTTTTATTCCAGCTCAGAGCTAAAATCTTATGCCTTTATTCATTCTCCAGGAAAAGACATTTATATTCTTTCATTTAATATGATTTTTTATTGAATTCCTGTTACATTGATTCAGATTTGGTGTCAAATTATTGAATTTCTTCAATTATTCTTCATTCTCAAGTACATGTATAGTCTAGGGGTGGGAGTTTCTGGTATTTTTTCAATTCGGGAACCCGACTATTTTTCGGGCGGGTTCCCGGTTACCCGAAAATGATATAACACGAATTACAAGCCAATATTTACCCCTAAGAAGCTACAAACACTGTGGGAAAACTCCTTTGTGTTTGGCAACTGAAATAAACCATTCGAGGAAAAAACAAAAACAAAAACAACAACAAAAACAACAACAAAACAGGCGGAGGAAATCGCGTGGGCGCAAGACAGGATAGGCATAAGCCGCCTAAATCTAATCTGTAGAAATTGTCTACCGTCTAATCATGCCAGCGCGCCAGCGCCTTAGGTAGTCACGCGCGGTCAACAGTCCCTCGCACATGTTTATCCAAAATACATGAATGTACATGTACTTATAAAAAAGGAAGGGGAATACAAAGAAATCTTATGAAGAAAAACTCGTTTGAGACGATGATCATGATGATTCTTAATAATTTTGTACGGGCAGCTCTTGGGAATTTTGACATCGTGATCGTAGAGATCGAGTCACTTACTCACTTTGTACACAAACTTCACTGTTCACACGGAGTATTGATTTGCCTGGCGAAAATGGCGAGCTTTCTGTAGTATCTACACTCCTCATACTCTAATTATACACATTGCGAGTCCTCACGCACGCGGTCATCGTCTCACCGACAGTTTCATTCTCAACGTGTGATCAACCCGCCAATTATTGAAATTCACACACACGTACCACTACTAGTACACATAAAATCATCAATACATGCCGGGTCCTCTCTCTTCGCCAGTAGCACCATTGATATCATCATCGATCATCATAATCATCAAAGACATCATCATCATATCATCATTATCAAGATAATAACATCATCAAAACAATTATCTTCATCAGACATCAAATATCATCATTCATCAAACTCATCATTCATCAAAAAAAATCATCAAGCCAACATTTTCTTCTCTGTCCGACTGCAACTTCATCCTTTAACACACACATGCGGTTCCCTTTTGAAATTTGATCTGTTTATACAAAGCGCCTTTCTGCCCAATGCCGCCGCGGTATATGAAAGGAAAAAAGAAAAAAGAAAAAAAAAAGGCGCATACCTTCATTGGCTGGCTGGCATATGACTTGTCATGACTTGTTATTAACGGACCGCTCATGAAATGACGTCACAAGCCCAATTTTATGAATGAAAATGTTAATCGCGCGCACTGTAGACATCCTTTGCTTCTCACAGCCTTGCTTTTCACTTTCGCATGAACAATGAAGGATATTATTTTGGATATATCGTTCATGTACTCTTAATCTGATTTCAGTAATTGGTAACTTCTTTGCTAAAGTTTCAGGATATTGTGACAGTGTCAGATCGTGATCGTCGATGTTAAAAATACCTGTTTAATAGTGTACGAGTTGTGAGATGCCACGTGCGAGTGTGGAGCGACTGTTGAATATGCATGAGTTTGTAAACTTTACGCCCGTTAATCGCTCATAGACTTATCGTTCACTGCAAAGAAGGGGGAAGGGCACTAAATGCAAATTATGTCATGGGTTCAATGAACCAATGAGCAGTCTCCGAATAGCGGCAGTGAGCTTTGCTCTCTGTGTATACGAATGTGTAAGGTTATGTTTCACAGTGAGTTGAACGAATCAAAAGCGCATCACTGCAATGGTGCGCTAGAGCGCTACATGGATTTTTTTTACATGTAAATAGTAAATGGCTGTTCGACGTTCATCTACCGCCTTGTCGTGTACATACATACATAGGTGATAATTAAATACTCATTTTCGGGTATCGGTTATCTAATATTTTGACCCGGGTCCCGAGGCTCTCGGGCGGGACTCGGGTACCCGGTTTTTAGTCCCAGCCCTAGTATAGTCACATGACTAATTTTTTATTTTTATTTTTTATTAAAATTAAAAAAAAAAAAAAATAACACATATACACACGCTGGAATCAATATGCCTATAGCACTTCATTTATTTGATGTACGATAAAAGAGCAATGTAGATAAAATGCCTTGCTCAAGGGCATAAGTGCCGTGCCGGGGATCGAACGCCCGATCCTCGCATCTCCAGTCAAGCACCTTAAACCACTAGACCACGGCACTAGCACTAATGTTCGTGATCACGATCGTAAAATCTGCTATCGCGATCGCGAATGTGAGTCACGTGACTTATATGTGTTTGAGAAGGAAGGATATTCAGAGAAATTCAATAATTTGACACCAAAACCAACTTTTTGAAACAGGAATCTAACAAAAAATCAAAGAAAATAAAATAATACAAATGTCTTTTACTAGAGATCGAATTGTGACATGAGGTTTCAGCTTTGAGCTATAATTAAAGTGAAATTTAAGCCAACTTCTTGAAATGTCTAACCAACTTTTACGTGGCAGAGTTTATTTTCAAATTAAATGCAAGACTTCAAAAAAGCAATTTAAACAATCATGTTACAAAGTACATGCACATCACTAGCACTCGCTATTTATCTTTAACACGTGAACGACAACAAAAATACAAAATTACTGTTAAACAATTCTTTTCTTTGGCAAAAAAATAGTATGGGTATCCATAATATCTCAAAGAAGAAAAGATGTTGGAGGATTACGAGTACACTTCATATCGAGATTAGGCAGCCATAGTTGACATTGTTCTGCGTAGCAAGACCGCAGATGGCAGCAGAGGGGAAAAATGAATGTGGGCACTAGATCAGGTGATCAGCCAGCCATCTAGTGATGTACTGTAAGGCCCGCAATTTCTTCCTCTCTGCCGCCATCTGTGGTCTTGCTACGCAGAACAATGTCAAATATGGCTACCTAATCTTGATATGAAGTGCACTCGTAATCCTCCAACATTTTTTTTTTCTTTGAAATATTATGGATACCGATACTGTTTTTTTGCCAAAGGAAAGAATTATTTTACGGTAATTTTGTATTTTTGTTGTTGCTTACGTGGTATTTTTAGTTGTTTTCAAGCTTACTTTGATCAGATCACATCAGTTATATTCGACCCTCGTCTGTGTGTGTTACGGTCTAGGGCTGTATTCATGCGCACAGGTGACTCACATTCTGACTTCATTTCTGAACTTGCATGGTACCACAAAGCTTGATTTCCTCTTTCAGCCCTCAATTTTAGGTAACAAAGAGACCTTTGGCTATACTTCTTAATGTTTTATTTTTATTTCGAAATGTTATTTCTCTCAGGAAAAGCATTGTTTCATTGATTTGGATTCAGTAACTGTCCTCTATGCTGCATTTTCGTTTAGCAATTTTACCTTGACTGTTGACTCCCGTAACTACATACACTCAAATTTTCTGTTGTAGGGAATTCCCGTTCGGGTACCCGGTCCCCGCCCAAAATTTTCGAGTCAAACCCGGTTTGGAAAAACCCGTGATGACTCAGGCCTAGTTGAGGAGGTTTATGGTTCACCATATGGTTCACCATATGGTTCACCATGTGGTTAGTCCTGAAAAGGACTGTTGAGTTAGGAGAAAGTAGAGAAAGTTAAGAGGGGAAGAAACAGAAAGGCGAGATAGAAAGTAAGAGAATGTAGAAGTAATCTTTCTTGAAAGTGTGGAGTCCTGAAAAGGACTGTAAAGCAGCTGAGAAGGCTGAGAGTGGAGAAGGCTTGACGTTTCGGACAGCTTGACTGTCCGTCATTAGGAGTGAGTAGGTGCCGGGTGGGACGTGGACGTGGGTGTAGTTGGTGGGCCTGTGCGATCGGCGGCATGAAGAGTACCTGTTGGGTGAGGCACTCTATTGCGGATGTGGTGATGTCCGCAACCCTAACCCTCGTCCGCATTACAGCCACTAATACCCCGTCCCGCCCGGCACCTACTCGCTCGTGATGATGGACAGTCAACCTGTGTGAAACGTCGAGCCTTCTCTACTCTCAGCCTTCTCTACTCTCACGCTTCTCTACACTCAGCCTTCTCATCTAGTTTACACTCCTTTTCAGGACTTCACCCTTTCAAGATTCATGATTACTTCTACATTCTCTTACTTTCTATCTCATCTTTCCATCACTCCCCCTCTTAACTTTCTCCACTTTCTCCTTCTAACTCAACAGTCTTTTTCAGAACTAACCACATAGTGAAACTTAAACCTCAACGTTATCACTATACCACCATGCAAACCTATACCTTCAAAGAACAATGAGTATTATCCTGTTCTTAAAAGGGCAAGGCCAAGTATTCATTTTGGTAACATAATTATGGGACATTACAGCGTAGAATCTCTCTCACAGCAGTAAAATTAAATCTTTTACATTTTATAAACTTTGTTCACTGTTTTAGAACATTATGTTGGGTCTTACAACTTCATGAAAATATCAGATGAATTCAATCATCCTGTGCAAATTTATGATAAATGTCCTCTGTCACGCGTGGGACCACATAAGAGGAAAAAATTGTATCATGTAAAAAGCCTTACCACAAAATATCAGACTAAAAAAATTCAATGCCTTCACACAGTGCCAATGAAAACTATCTGCACTGTAACGTAAGGATAAGTAACGTATGGGATAAGTGACATAGATGTATATGGGACATTTTCTCTCCAAGCTTTTTGTGTATAATATTGCCAAAATTACCCTTTTGGTGCAAGAGAAGTAACTGATCATCATATATTTTACTGGTATATTTCCTGAAAAAATATGCTTATGAAACTTGTGAATTACTGAATTTATTATCTCGAGCTGTGTATTCCACTATTCCATATGTTTTGTACATGTATGCAGAAGGTATGCAAATGTTAATCTTCATAAATAAAGTGTAAAAGTAGCCTGATTCTCATTTCAGACATTAATCTAATAAAAATATCTACTACAAGTAGAAAGAGGAATATAAGAATAAAACAAGTACATGTACATGTACATGAAGGCTTAAGTAATAATCCGTGTAAAATGTATATCAGGTTGATTATATCAAGGACTTGCCTAGTAACTCCTTGATTATATATTCATAGGAATTTGTTTATTTGAATATATTTATATTATTTGAATTTCAGTTTATTTCAATTACTTAGCCATTACCATCATAAATAATGGAAGTGATCTCCATCTTTTTGTGTATTTCACAATCAGTAAATTGAAAAGATGTTTGGTACTACAGAATCGGAAAATGGCGTTGAAGAGGGACATACTGGAGCTTTTCATCTTGCATTCCTCAGAGTATACCGCAAGAATGAACACAAAGCCTGTAATCGAACAATATAACTGGAAACAAAAGGAACAAAGCACACAAAATATATAAGAGGTTTTGATTGGCAGCCTGAAAATAACGGGAAATTAGGCTTATTGCCAGCCGGTTTTGTAATAATGGGAGCTAAAATAATACGAGCATCCTTACGAACTATTTCTGTCTGCACAGAATCTGTATTGAACAAATTTGCACGTAGTATTCTAAGTTTGACAGGAAAAATATAATTTCATCCCCAGACTGAAAAATATCCTTTACTTACTAGAAGACGGAGATCATGCACTATATTTGTATGGGAATGTCCCATGCGTTACCAAATGTCCCTTACATTGTAGGTTACTGATTTCAATCACCACATTAAATATTGTTCAACATCTAATCAATTATGGGTGTATAGTTAGATGTCCCCAATAGTACATTACATGTAGAAATTCTGCTGAATTTTTGTTTGTATTAAGTAGAAAAACCTTGGCCTTCAAGGTGAAATTGCAAACAATTGCAAATTTACATGAAGATTGCTAGTGTACATGTATTTTTGAATTTTTAAACATGTTAATATCAACAAATTTGATACAGTAGTTACAAAGATATGGTTTAAGAATTGAAAAAAAGTTTCAAAAGTGGCGTACAGGGCTGATCACATTTGTTCGATAAATGTAATCCTATATATTAATGTCCAAAACCGTCGCGGGGGGGTCTTTTGGGGTGTTTTTTGTCAAGAGAAAAACATTTTTCCTCCGCCATGTCCGCCCTCGCCGTTGCGCGGGATCGGTGGCATAATTCAACGGCCCTTGTCTCCCGTATTCCGCGTGCCACGCCGATCCCGTCGTCACCGTCGACGTCCCTAAACGTGATTTGGGGGGAGTTGGGGGGAGTTGGGGGGACGGGCAGGCCGAAGGAACGGCTGCTTTCCGCATGGATCCCTTGCACGACGGCGGTGTCGTCAGTCGTGCACCCTCCCTTACATGTATATGGCCCATCATAGGCACGGCATGGCAGGTGACGAACAACGTTGTTCACGATGAGTATCAACTTGCATGGTGCGACCCATGTTAGACGACTCGTGTTAGCCATCTTGCTAATCTTACTCTTACCGGGGGGAACCCCCGTAAGAAAATAATTATGGCATGGGTATGTCCCATAGTGTCACAGGCTCCATAGAGCTCCGTGGTATGTGTAGGTATGTATTCAATTGCTTGATCGTACACTTTGTGATCAGTACACCATAGGAGTAGCACCCACGTACTGCGATGCAATTTCAATGCAATGCGACGCGACGATGCATATCGCATGCATGCAATTTGTATGTACTGTACACACATACACTCAACATAGTTGACTATGGTTTCCTGATCGAGCTTACAAATACATGTACTATGTACATTCTAGGGTTGATTTTGGACGTGAGTGATATTATTTAGAACTAAAAAACTGTTAGAAACTGTATTTGTGGACTTCCTTTGACTTATTTTCTCTGTATTTAGTCAACAACTGATGGAATTCTTCTCTTTTTAGACTCCATCACGGCGGCGCTGCACTGTGAGATGAGCAGTATCAGCGCTGCAGCCTTGGCTGCGTGATATGAACTCCAGGGGAGGAGATCACGGAGAGACCAAGGGTAAATGACTAACTGAGCTGCTTGTTTGGAGATGTCCAAGGTTGACTTTGGACATGAGTGACATTTTTGAGAACAAAAAATGTTGCAGTATAGTATTTGTGGACTTTGTTTGTCCCTATTTTCTCCGTAATTAGTTAAAAACTGATGGCATTCTTCTCTACAATATAAAGCCGGTACTCTGTCACGGCAACGCCAGCACTCTGAGGCTGAGTTGTTATAAGGGTTTGCTGGCTGAACTCCAGGGGAGGAGTCCGGCAGTAAATGCCTTACTGAGCTGCTTATTTCAAGATTGGAAACAGTTTACTTATCTTTTTTTTTAATACTGCAGTTAAAATTTGATGATAAATTCATCTTACCGTATGAGAAGATTCTACATATATCCGTTGAAGAATTAATCGAGTATATTAATATGCTGAAGGCATGGGCGTAGATAGCGGGGGCGGGAGGGGGGGGGTGGTCGATGGGGGATATGTGAATGCATGAATTAATTTCATTATTATTGTAGAAAAAATGAAATCACTGGAGTCATATTCTCAGATAGCAGGGGGGAGGGGGGTTGGGGATATGTGAATGCATCAATTGATTTTATCTTAATTGTAGAAAAAATGAAATCACTGGAGTTATGGGCGTAAAAAGAGGAGGGGGAATGGGGTAGGAGTTTGGGGGATGGGGGATATGTCAATGCATTGATTAATTTTTTCATTGTAGAACAAATGAAATCACCCCCAAAGAATTTGGAACCTGCTTTCTATACGCCATGGGCTGGAGTAGAGGGAGGGGAGGGCAGTGAAAAAAATAAGCGGGGGCTAAGGGCCATTAGCCCCCCAAACTCTTGAAAAGGCCACCGTAAATGAAAAAAGAGCTACCGTCAAATAATATTTCTGCCCATGGGTCGTAGTGCATTTAAATCTCAGAACACAATATGTGGACTTCGAAGTAGCCCTCGCAAGAGAAATTTTAATTTTTACACTGGGGGAGGGGGCATGGTAGGGCCTTCACTCACCATCCATACCAGGGGCGGATCCAGGGGGGGGCGAATCGGCCATGCCCCCCCCCCCTTTTGAAACAAAACTGGTATACCTTAAGTACACAATAAAAAATTGCCTCCTTTAGTACGTACTTTTCCGGCTCTGTGCCCCCTCTTTTTCAAAATACTGGATCCGCCCCTTCAAAGTGTCCACAGATAGGACTATAAGTGGTGGATTGCAATTTTATCTGGGGTTTCAAATATTACAGGGGTACGTGGGTATTATGACTTTTGCAAATCATGTTTCATTGGAAAAAAAAAATGGATGGCACGATAGAATTTCATATGTTTAGGCATCAGGCTACATCGCTCACGTTTCTCCTGGGGTGATATTGTTGGAACGGGGAAAGGACAGGTAAAAAAGAATAAATTTGCTTCAATAAACACACAAACATTAAACAATCTTCATGGAAGCTAAAAGACATTAGCTCATATAACATAGAATTAATTTCACAGTATTACTGGGCCCGTGATTTTCACGTGGAAACAAGTTTTGAAATAAATATATTGTTATTTCTTACATAAAAACAGTAGATATGCAATCTCTCTCATCAGCAAAAGTGTATTGTACATAATCACCTCTTTATAAGACATAAAAATAATAAATTATTTTAGCCCAAAGAACAAAAAAAAAATTGACTTTTAACTTTCAAAAAAAGTATGTGACATATTCTGCAGTAAGAATAACATCATAAAACAATACTAAAATAATTTAATGTAGATACAAGAGGAACTAAAAATTAACTTAGATGAAAAAAATTACAAAATCTTTCTTTTAGAAACCATGACCCATAGAACCATAATACTAAACATTCATCTTATTCATTACAAAAAATACATGATATTTATGTACACATATTAATCTATCATTTGATTGAATGTTTCACCAATATACAACCCTAAAGTTGCGCTAAAACATAGTTTTCATATGATTATTTCGTAACGAAAACATTGCAGAGCTGCCAACCTCACTTGACCAAAAATCCTATGATTTTACCATAAAAATTCTATTTTCAGAAAAAAAATCCTGTTCTTAACTGTCGTGTACTTTCCTACACAATATCTCAAGGATTGCGAATTTTGTTTATTGTGTTCAATGAGGAAATTGGCCATTAACGTCTCGGCTCTTATTACTGAATAGTCTGTCTTCTGCCAAAATGAAGAGAGAGGACTCACATTCTTCATGGCTTGCACAGCGTTTTGATGCTTCTGTTGACTAATGTGCAAAGAAATGTCTTTTGCACCACCATGTGAAATGGAGAAGTCACATGCACATGCCGTACATCGAGCACTAAAATTGTCCTTCTTGCTGGCTACTATGAAAGGCCATCTCGAAGTATACTCCGATAAGAATGTTTGTTTCCGAATTCCAGATCCCGATTTCGATGTCATGATCAAAATATTTGGATTTCATGCGACGATCACAGAATTATAGCGGAGCTCGAAGTTCGATTCCACACAAAACTCACTCGGCTGGTCCTTGAGATCGAGAGCGGCTGCTGCTGGCCAACACCGCCTGACGTCCCCGGGAGTTAGCTCGCTAGCTGCTGGTGAGGCACGCCCGCGAAACAGCTGCAGTGTTAGTGCTGTGCCGCGCAGAGGCGTGCCTCACAGCTGCAGCAAATTACGCACGCATACGCAATCATGTACAATGTCAATGGGAGATACATAAACACAAGGAGATACATAATTATTTTTTCGATAAATCGTATTTTATTGAGAAAAATCCTAGTGTCGTATTGTCACTGAAAAATCGTATGAAATATGATAAAATCGTACTATTTGGCAGCTCTGACATTGTAATATATTTATTGAATTCGATATAAGTTTAATAAACCAAAATTTGAAACAGTGCAATTTTTCACTACATTTTTTTGCGCTCGAATCCCGTGGATTTTCCAGGGGCACCGCTAGTGATAATGAATACGCATATAATACCTATAACGATAAATGTGGTGTCACCTGACCAACAAAACCAGTGGGGTTCTGTCATTCAAGCATGACTAACACTGCCCACATGATTCTTATGAACTAATGTCACAGTGAAGGAGAAAAAAGCAATCGGCTCTCAGAAAATATCGGTGAGCTCAGTCTTCAGAAAAATTGATGGCTGAGCATTTCCACCGAGGCAATAAAATTTGACCTACAACATGTACCACAAAGAATTCCTATTCATTTTCCACATAAACAACACTTGGGCGATTTGGCAGTGATTTTACGTATAGTTCTCGTTATCGGACAAATGTGAGCAGCCCTTGGTAAACCTGACCCCAACATGATGGAGTCCAGATGCACTTTTTCTACGTGTGGGTATGCCCAATTTTCCTAAACTTGATGTCAAAAGAAACTTGAGATTTGAAGATTTTAAATAAAATTTATGAAAGGGGGAGGGGGCATCATTCCCCAATCTTTTTAGGGTTATGCAGCATGGAGCCTGATATACATGTAAGCTTTAGCATGTTTAGAAAAAAAGAAGGATAAAAGAAAGAAAGAAAAAAAAAAGGATTGTCTTTGAATATCACTGTTATATTACAATTAGCAACACTCTGTTACACATGTATTAACCGTAAATGGGAATTGCTTATAAGACATTCAACGAGACAGCAACATTATATGACTTTGCGAGCAAGCATTCAACTGAGCAGCATGCACCACTGATTCATGGTGAATCACCTTGGCATTTTGCCAAGCCACTGGTTTTTTCTAGACACTTCAAACTTATTTTTAATCTATTGAATTTATCATCATGTCCAATGAATGTAGATAGTCCACCAGTGGTGGTTAATTCAAACAATCCTGATTGTTTTTGTAAACAATGATTAATAATATGTCCAGCACCAATTTCTCCTACAGCAATCTGGAAATTAAATTGAGAACATTTGAGTTCCTGTCTATGGATTTTTATTTTGGAAATGAATTAAATTTTTAATTATTTGCATCAGAGTTTTTATTGGGTAGCATAGCCTTCAGACCATTCTAATGCAATTAGAGTGGTAATGTGTAAATGTAATAATACATGTATGTTACAAATCAGGAAATTGTACTTTTAATTACTTGTTGGGGTCATTGCCCTGATCAGAAAGTAAACAGACTCTAGTCAGGTTCACACGAAGGGAGATAAATTTTAAGTTTCGTTTGTAGTTTCAAAACTTTAAGTTAACTTGTAGTTTCAGACTGTATGAACGGACTCGTAGTTTTGAAACTTCAAGCTCGCATGTGGTTCTAGAACCACATGCGAGCTCGTGGTTGACGCCAAAACCACGAGCAGTGGGTGGTCCTCCATCACAGTTTTGGATCGTGTGGACAGAATAAACTTAAGTTTCGCAAGCTTGTAGTTAACAATGACCTCTCTGTTCATGTTAAACTGCTGGATCATACCCTTCGCGTGAATTATGCACACAGGATCTATATGTCTACTGTACACACAACCGGTAGTATCTACTTCCGGTGTTAACGACAATGATTGCTCGACTTGGAGTTTCAGAACAACAAGCATCGTTGTTTCGGGCTCGTGTGAACCCTCTTTGCGGTTAGTGGGTCACTGTTAACTTAAAGTTTTGCTAACTTAAAGTTTCAAAACCACAAGTCCTGTATGAACATAGCTTCTTACCCCTTTTATACTGGAAGCTACATGTAAGTTGCTTCAGAAGCAGCCCTATAAAGATGCCCTAACTCCCAAAATAGAAGGGTTAAAGAAAAAGAATTGAGGTGTCCTAAAGTTAAAGGGAAATCCAACCTTCATAGCAAGTTGCTTTGAAAGAAAGAGGAAAAATTAGAGAAGCAGGTTTGCGAAAGTTTGAACGAAATCGGATAAGCAATAAGAACGTTTTGAATTTTTGAAAGTTGTAATCACTATACATATATGGGAATTTCAAATTGGCCGAATAGGTAATGTCACTGTGATGTAGCTGTGGACAACTCCTCCACTCACTCCAACACACAAAATGACTAAAATTTCACTTTTTTTTCAAAATGTATTACTTATAGGATCTTTTTCTTTCATGAGGACCTATAACAATATGCTATCTCCAATATATTTTGAATACTGCCCCGAGGGTAAAAGCGCCTCGAAGAAAACCGCAAATTAATGATATTTTTATGTACGACAAATGGGAGAGTTGTCCACAAAAATGTCACAATCGAATCACCAAATTGCCAATTTGAGATTTGCATGAATGTACTGATCTCATTTTTCAAACATCCATAACTTTCTTAGTCTTTGTCAGATTTCTTCCAAACTTTCACCATCCTTTTTTTCTTATTTTTCTGCTTTCACACAAATCATCTCATTACCAAGGTTGGATTGCCCTTTAAGGCACTCATGTAGGTGTTTCAGGGTCACTACAGAAACTGTCAGCAGCAGTATTAAACATCAATAAGTATTTAGGCCCCTTTATTTCAATTCAGTGACCCGTAAACTGGAAACTGTATGTTGCTTTTGGGTTGTTTAAGTGGGTATATACATGTATGTGTTTAGCTGACATGGGCCCGCTTGAAAGCAAATTTCCAGAATAATGTACTAAAAATCTATGCTGCAGTGCTATGCTACAGTGCTATGCTACATGTACAATCATGTTATATGTTTACAATGTAGAAGTCACGATGTTTGATGCAAAAAAAGAGCGCATTACTTTGGGAAATATCCTTGATGCCTGTTGGGTCTGATTGGCACATTCAAAATGGTTATGAAGAATCAATTTAAAACATTCAAACAAGTACCTGAAAACTGCTTATTAGGAGGGTGTTTAAATACAGATCTCATGTAAACAGACTGAATGTGAAAGGGATTTAAAACCTCATTATTCTTGCTCTCTCAAATAATATCTAAACTTTAGTTGTTTTCTTGTGATATAATAATTCCAGAACCACATGTACATGTATATGTATGAAGGGTATGTTATTTGTACAAACTTTTCCCAAAATGGGCATGGAAGAAATTATGTATGAGCCTCCAGCTCTGTCTTCCTCTGGGTATGTAACCGAAAAGGCTTTAGCACAAAAACTGATATGTATCAAGAATAATTTTCAAGAGGGCCTAAGATTGAAATTACCTCTTTTTGAAAATGCATGTGATTTTCATTGTAACTGTTCACTTTTGTTTTGTATCCTTTGCTCTTATCTGTTTGTTAGTACTCCATATTTTATTTTGTATGTATTTTCACATTTGACCCATACAGTCTTCAGCCCGTTTCTGCATCTTTGCAAGTTGCGACCACTATTTTACTTGTGAGATCTGAGTCTCGTTTGTTAAATTCATATTATGAGTTGAAAATGACCCTGAGTGCTATATGTTAACCGATATATGCTCTTCCTGTTTGGAGATATATGTAGGAAGGAATTTCCTGTAGTAAGTTTCCAAGAATTAAGTTAAATCTGAGAGATTCCACCACCGATTGAGGACACACTGTTTAATTGTACTGTAATATTTTATTGTCATTTAAAACTTATACAATGATCAAGATCTATCGCTTCATTGTAATTGTATTCACTACTTTCTGATTATTTTGGACAGTTGTACTTGTACATGTAGGAGACTTATTGACAAAGGTTAATTTCACTTTATTGCGATGTCTAGGGATTAGTTGGGATCCATGAGTTTGTGGACATAAAGAATGTAGGAACCTGAACAGATCCCATGAAAGTTGGAAAGAGCACCTGATTCATGTATAAAGGGCTCGTTAGACATCACCGATAGTGATAACTGTAACGATAAATGTTCCCAAATTGCTCAACTGTTGTTTGTTGTGAAAATGAATTATGGTAGGTCAGACTATACTGATGTATGCTAAGGAGTCTCCCCCAACGACTCTATCGTCTTGTTGGGATTACTAAGCCACAATTTTTTTTTGGGACAGACAGGACAGACCTCGACAATAAAATCTATGAAACAATAATTATTATACAGGTTTATTTTATGGCATAAGAAGTAATGGAGGCAGTGCCCGCTGTTTGGTTGACAAACCCATAATTCTATTTTCAAAAAATTGGTGAGGTCTTGCCACTTTTATTGTTACCGCTTTCGGTACATAAATATAAGCACATAGTTTATCGTTATTATTTATAAAAGTGATATAAAAGTAGAATCTACTAATTTACCCCCTTCAGCTTTACAGTGCACAGTTTCAGCACGATACTACATTTTTATGTTGTGCAGTTTTTTTTTTTTAACACATATACATGTACTAGTAGTAGTAGATGTGCATTACTGGTCACGTACTTACATGTACATGTAGTTTGACTAGTTTCTTCAAAGATAAAGTAGAGTTCTGGACATCGTGAAAGAAACTGTCTCATAGCAATTGGGAAAGGTTGACCATGTCTACATAAGCATTGTTTTATACTGTGTTGTTTTGGAATCATCAAAATAGATAAGAAATTGACCCAATCTCACTGAAAAGCACATGCACTGCACACTCAAAAGGATATATGGGACTACACACACAAGTGGCACGAATGTTCCGCCCGAACATTTTGGTGAGTACTTGCTAGTTTACATGTATGTTGTACACATTATGAAATAGTGCAATTTCTTTATAACACAAGGTGGTACAGTGTACATGTATGTGCATAGTTGCGTACATGCATGTACATGTACATGTATATTAGCTATTCACTTTCAAGTGAGACATTCATCTGAGAAGATTTTTATATCATCGTATTCCCCCATGCAAAATTTATTATTTAATGATTTTAACAGTTATTACTTTTTTTAATTTTTTTTTTTTATAATGGACTGATAATTAATGTATAATGAAAGGGAAAGAATGATGAAGAGAGTCAGTCATACTAACTTCTAATCTTCCTTGTAAAATCATCTGTTTTTCTCACTTGACTGAGTAAACTGACATCAATTGGTGTTGATATTTGTCTTTATTCCTTTTCTAACATGACTGATTTGATCAAGAAAAGAAAAACATTAGCATTCTGTTTGTTGGTGTTATTCAATTGTTGACAACATGATACATTTTTATTATAATGAGATCCACCCCACCAAAAAAAACCAAAAAAAAAACAAAGTTTTGTATCTTTTACTGCTTGTAAGTATTTTTCAGGATTCTTGTTGTACATTTACCTTTCTATGCAGAAACAAAAAATAAAAGTTTAAGATGGTAATTAAGCAAAGATGAACAATGACTGTTATGCCATACAAGGTCAATTAGGTTGATAAATTTGAATGTATTTTGGCAGAGGTCCATTTTAAGCATTGTGGAAATCAGAAGAAAAAATGATTAAAGTGTGTAGTGCCTGGGAAACAAGGACTGATTGAGAGTTGAACAAAAGTTCAGCTGTGGGAAAAACAAAATGAAATTAGAATATGAGTGTAAGAACATGCTTCCTCCAAAGCATTTTTTTTTGCTTGATATCTAAACAAACTCTACCTAATAGTTGGTTTCGGTTGTGATTATCGGGTGGAAAATAAGAGAATTATTCATGGTAAAACTCTGGAAAAGATATTGACTAGCAAATGCTTAAAACATTGTAGAGAGCATGTTCAATAACGTATTAAAAGTATATTACGAGTGTCCCGATTTCATAAGGTATCATTATCATTTTATTGCAGACTACTTGAAAAATTTTATGTAGTTTTTTTTTGTTGTTATCTTGCCTTCTGGGTTTCCTTGAAAATGATAAGCTCTCACGGTATAGTGTCGTTCAAGACTTGATATGCACAGTGGATCAAAGACCTAACACACTTATTTTACTTTACTTTGCCCAAGTTACTGTACATCCACCACATGGCATTTACATTACATGCACATTATGATCCCACAAGATCTTACATGTATGTTTGCATCTTTTTCTGCAAAGTGTTAATGTGCAGTATGCTCCGTATAGGTGGAAAGTAAAAGCCAAGATGTCTGTAGGCAGGGTTCGAAACTAACAGTTCTGATACACACATAGGTCCCCAAATTTTAACCATGGATCTCCAAAATTTCTAAATTTTAACAGGAGGTGCATCCTGCAGACTATAGAAATTTCAGTCTGGACCTCCTGTGAAAAAAAAAAAAAGAAGTTAGTGTCAGACTCTGCAGTAGCTTCATCAAAGTATGAAGATACTCTGATAATGCATGTGCTTACACTACATGTATGTCAATGCAACAAGTTGTGTTATGAATATACAGGAGCTTAAAACAATTTATCATGAGAAAGCCCCCCTCCCCCCCCCCCCCCCCCCCTCCCATACATGTAAGTCTGGAAAATAATACATTTTTTTCAGAGGAAAAATGTTAATTTTCAGGATTAAAAAAAAAAAAAAACTTTCCATGAACAGATTATTCTTACAGTGCCCAAGTTTCTTCAACCCCATATACATGTACATAGTATACTTTCATTTATGAGAAGATAATATCAATCTTATGATATCGAAGGTCTCTAGGTTTGGCTCTTATTATTACCCCTGATGCCCATGTCTCTAGGCAGCTGGTCTCTTATCTACATAACAATGGCTGGCATGGTTTCTAGGGCAGGTGCTGGGCTGCTTGCTCTCATAGCCTTCTTCTCCAGACTCCCAATCAATTTAGCGCAGTTTTAATTGTTATTGTTACCATGTCAACGATGGGCTGTCCAGAATAGCTATATGGATTCTATTTTCCTGCTTTTAAATATCTTGTGTAAATAATCCACTTGAAAATGCATTGTGAACCAATATGATTGAAGTCAAGAATCTTTAATACATGGAGGTAGAAGTATTGTATGTTTAAGATCACATTTATTTTTAATTTGCTCCAAATAAAGATAATGAAGATATGAAGTCAGTTTGGGGGGGGGGGGGGAATGTTTACTGTTTATACACATTTTAGATAATTATGCAAGATGATTCTACATGTAAATCTCTAACCGTAAAGAATTTTGTAATGAAGTATGTTCTCATCAGATTCTGTTATGTTGTATCTGCTGGAACTACACATTAATGTGGATTTGTTTGAAATGATATGGTTTCTTTCACATGTAATTGTAATATTTCTCCCAAAATGTTTGCAATTTTCATTTTAAAAGGGAAGTCCATCTTGGTATTTAGTTCATTTGAATAAAAGCAGAGAAATGAGAGAAACAGATTAGTGAAAGTTTGAGCAAAATCTGTCAAGAAATAAGAAAGTTTTGAAGTTGTAATCAATCCAACACAAATTGGCAAGTCCATGACGTATCTTGCGAGCTCCTCTCCCATTTGCTCTGTACAGAAAATTTCATAGATTTTATTTTTCTCAGTGATAAAGGAATAGATTTGTTTCATATAGGTTGTGTGTAAAAACATATTTGCCATGTGTGCATACTATGATTAAATATTTTCTTTAATTATTGAAAATGGAAATTTATGATTTTTTAGTACAGGGCAAATGAGAAAGGACCTTGTAAGATATGTCACAGAGTTGCCTATTTGTGTTTGATTGATTACAACTTTGATAAATCATAACTTCCTTATTTCTCATCAGATTTTGCTCAAATTTTCATTGATCTGTTTCTTTAATTTCCTTAAAGGGAAGCTTGAGTTCTGGGAAAGGTAAAAAAAATAATTCACATTCTTTTTATGTTAGTTTGAAAGATCATCATAGAAGATATGTCCCCTGAAAAGGATTGCTCATCAAATGCTCTCACATTTAAAATATGACAAGAAACAGCTGAAATGTTTTTGGGCTGAACATTTGTGTGTAGTCCCATATACACATTTCTGTGTGCACTGCATGTGACTCTCAGCAGGATTGAGTCAATTTCTTGTCATTTTGGTGATTCAAAAACCTTGCAGCAAACACCAATTCTTATGGATGCGGGCTGACTCGGCACTAGGGCGAACTCGGCCTTGGCGGAAAATCGCCGCGGAGTGAGCCCAGAGAGTTAAAGTAATCGCAAACACTTGTGTTGAATTTCGCATTTAATTACACATTTCAAAACACTTAAATTCAAATTATTTGATATCATTGTGTAAAATGATTAGCAAAGAAGTAATGTTGACAATTTCAAGAAGTAAAATTATGCAAAACATGAAATTTAAGGCTAAAAAAGGGTATGGTGCGTAGCATGGACTTCAAACTCTCGAAACATAGTCACCGCGCATTGCCGAGTTAGCCTGACCCCATTCTTATGTGCTATAATCAACCTTTCCCAATCAATTTGAGACAGTTTCTTTCACAATTCAGTCTCATGACCGGAACTCAACTTTATCTTTAAAGTGTACCAATCACCAGAAAAAAATAATTTGTGTACAGCTAGAAAGTATAAAATTAACCTCAAAGAACTTTGTCTGGTATTCTATAGGTCAACAGTTAATGAGTATGAAGGAAATAAAGGATAACATGAAAGTGCTCGCACGGAACCGAACTCAGAGTTTGGTTCCGCGCGAGCGCGTACGTGTGCGTTGAGTAGTCTACTCACGAGTCACTTTTACGCTTATAGAGAGTGTAATTAAAATTGCAATATCTCATTACATAATTAATATTTGAAGCCCATATTTTGAATATAGTATAAGGACATGCAACTTCTAACATACAGAGCAAAATTATTTTTGGTAATTAGTACCCTTTAAACTTGATATCAGGGTGGACTTCTACTTGAACAGAAGTCTAAAATCATTACATGTAGATAGGGAATAGAACCAGCTCCTTTTCCATTCTTTAACAAGTCTTGGGGTGGAATATGAATCTTTTTATTTAAATACTGAAACGGTGAAATAAATCAAAATGTTTGATGTATGCATGTTAATGAATCCTATTTATGAAGATTCATCCAAATTATTGTGAAGACAATCAGCTTGTGTAGGTCTATTATTGAAGACTAACCTGGGTAGCAATATTAAGTCCAGGTACCACTCTAGCACCAGCTGCACTCCATCCCCATTCATGAGCAGAACAATAAAAAAATGTTGACATAATACGGTGTTTGAGTATGTTGCCATAGCACCGTTGCAGTTTATGACGATAAATTCAGTTTTATACAGTTACATATACAGGGTGTACGTGTACACTTGAGCCTGAAAGAAAGTCTCACCTTCAACACTCAAAATCCCTTGAAATAACTTGAAATTCTGATAGTGTAAAAGGTACATGTAGGCTGACACTTTTGTAAGGTAGAGTGTAGAGCAGTTTTAGGTAACATGTTAGGGAACAGTTAATAGTCCCTTGACCTTATCAAGCACACACCACACACCTTCATATACACACTTTCATAGATAAGATGTGCTACTTGAAGAACAATAGACTAATCCCAACATAGGATTAGTGCAGGTAAAAGGATCCTTCAGGATGCTACTAATTGGAAGACAATAGAAAAGTGCAACATGTAGGCACAACACTTTCCCAGTCTGTGACAGGAAGTTCTGTATTACATGTAAGAGGTAGGGCAATCCACAATTTTTCACTCTCATGGCTCAAATTTACATGTTTGCATGTTTTGAAGGTAAAGTGTAGAGCTTTTCTTTTGGGCTTAACTGTATGCTAATTTGGGAAAATGATAACAGAAGACGAACTGATGAATCTCTTTTGTGGCTTACATGTAAATACAGCTTAGGAGGATCAGGCTCAGTCATTTTATCAGTGATATTGTATGAAAACATGTGGCTTCTACATTCTGAACGGTTTGTAAGATGCTGCCCCCAGTCAAACTGGCCCAGTGTACATCATGTACATGGAGTACATGGAGATGTTCTTTTTTTTTAAGGAAGTGTATGAATATGCATCACTCTGCCGACTTACACGGAAAATACTAGTAGTGAAATTGAGTGTTTGGTCACATCATCATCATATTATTTGAAGAATCATATTACCAGTACATGTACCACAAATACATATACATGCAGGATCAATTTACATGAATAATGTATCAGACAGCCAAAGATGTATTTTGTTATAGGTTTACATTCATAGACATGTAAAGGTAAATATTTTTAAAAATCTTATTCAAGTTAAATAACCTTTCAAAATTTCATTGCTGGATTCAATCATAAATTTCACTAAGCAGCTAAGTATCTGTAGTTGGGGGTAAGGTTTCAGTTTTAAGGCCTCTGATTTTTATTTATTTTGAATTAATTTTATAACATTTTTTATAAATAGCACAGCTTGAAAATGTATCTTAATTGAATGTAGCATAAATATGGGAATAACTATACAGCTCAGAGCTGTACGTTCGTCATGAAAACTCATATACAGTACACACACAAGAAAAAGTGACATTCATTAAATGATTTGATTTGGTCACTTGTAATGTTTGTGTACATCAGCTCCCAGTACTTGTATTTTAACAGTCATTAACAAGGAGTCAATGCGCCTGTACAGGCATAACAAATTTTACTGTATTCAAGGAAAGGGGGGAATTATGCAAACTACTTGTAGAGGATTTTTGAACACCTCCCAGTCTGAGAAGAGGAATCTATGCAGTGAGAGAGATGAGTCAGAGAAGCTAGGTGACAAATAAAAAAAAATTAAGATGCCACAATCATTTATCATTCTCCATTCTTGCATTCAGTCTCTGATTTCCACCCTGTTCATTATTAAAATGTTCATATAATTTAAATGTAAAGGCAAATCTTCATTGAATTAAAATAAAATTATAATAAAATAAAGGAGCAAGACTACAATGTATTGGTACCCAACGATGAAGATAACTTTATTATTTTTAGGCATGTACGAAGAAGTGAGAAGTGACTACATAACATGTATAACTGTCTCATGTAACATATCTCTATGTGACTGTTCAAGGTCTGTGAAATAAAGACTACAGTCATATGAGGTGTAAGATCATTGAGTGTAAAAGGTTCTGCATTGGTCATGAATAAGCAGGGATGATGTAATCATCTTTATGGTATGGGGCTACATCATGTGTCCACATCATGTGTCCATCAATATTTGGTTGAGCAAAGTGGATGCTAACAGAAATGCTTTTTTTTTTTCATTATGAATATGCTACATTTATTGGTGTAAAAATGTGATGTTTCAAGATTTGAATACATGGTGTGTACTTGGCCTAGTGTATACTATGATGTAAGAATTTCTACATCAGAACCAAATCAGGATTCGTGAATTATGCTGATCCCATTGTCTGGAATAAATTAATAGTGCCTGGAGGTACAGTACATGTACATGTATGTCCGAGGAAATGTCTAACATTATTTATTTTGAAATCAGTATCAAACCTGATTTTATTTTCTCAGCCCATCTTCCAAAGAATTGTAGAGTTCTGCCTTCAGGGTACATGCTTTTCATGGTTAACAGAGGATTCAAGAAGAAAAAAACAAAAAAACAACTGCTGTGTATTATTTTAATTTTTGTAAGTTTTGTTTTAACTTCTGTTGATAGAAAACTATGAGTCAATCACCATTCCATGACTGTCATACTAAATATGGTCTTATTTCCTTTATATTTTATTAAGTTTGAACTGATGTTATCTCTGTTTTACAATCTAGATTTAAAAAAAATTATTACAGTCACTTTAGATTAAAAAAAAAAAGAAGTAACAGGTTCTCTTTGCTTGAGATATAGTGCCTAAGCCTGCAGTTCTAGTATCCAGTGATTTGATGTGAGTTACATGTATATCATAGAATGACCTTGAGCAGATACATTACTTGTGTATTTTGATTTACCTCTAATAAACATAACTTTTCATTTCATTTCAATACCCTTGGAGGAAAGAGTGTTTTCATTCTGATATCATGTTTGTTTGTGATCATTTAGAATGATTGATGAAAAATGTACATTTACTTATAAGTACAAACATAATAGTACAAAAAAAAAATCAAGTAAAAATGCCAGCTCCTGTAAGATGCCAAGAAGCTTCATTTATCCTTCATGACCCACACGTGTGCATCATAATTGTGAGCATACTATCTATCCCTGATATGACTTGATCAGTTATGAAACATGGAGATTGATGCCTGGCAATCTGTTCATCACTAGTGTGAGCATCTGTAGAATGGAGCCAGCGTGCCGAGGCATAGCTTATTCAAAACTCACTAGCACGTGTAAACGTTTGTTAGCTTAATGTTCGTAAGGTCAAATACCTGAAAGATTTGGAATGTCTATGTTTTGAGGATGTGTGTACTTTGCTTGATAATGCTGAAAGATATAGATAATTGGGTCAAGATACAATGTGACAGGTTAATGTTGAATGATTCATAATTATTCTATATCGTAATTTGAGAATTAGAAGGCAACAGAAAATGTATGCTGTGGTTTCAGCACATATTGGTTTATTTATTTTGATCATTGCAATATAAGGCATGACTAATTCTTTTTTCATACATGTAAATAATAAATATTACTGGTAAAAATAAATCCAGGACAGATTATGTGATTAACATACACAGAGCATGTGCCATGGGAATTAATTTTGATCTTAGGTGTACAGTTATTGGTTCCTCCTTGGCAGTGACAAAATGGTGGAGACAGTGCAATTTGCCACAGAAACTATAGTACTTGAACAAAATGAACAACTACCCTAAAAAGTAGCCATTGAAATTATCTATTCTTCAGTCATATTTCTTAGATTTGGGATAATGGAAGTAATGATTTTTATATATCCTCCTCTCCTGCAGACACATGCATTCGCCTGGCCCTGCACCAGTGTGGCATCCAGACAGTGAACACCTGCAATGACCATGCCCAGGAGGTGATAGCTTACCTGAGGCAGAGTGGCTGCCATGGTGTCCTAGGACAGTCCTCAGACATGGCCATCTTTGATCCTCCCATGCTCTTCTCCTCTCATCGCTTCAAGCTCTCCATGAAGGGAGAGATCACCACGCAGCAGTACAACATGGAGGAGGTTGCCAAGGCACTCAATCTCCATCCAGACAGATTCGTCATCTTTGCAGCACTCCTTGGTAAGTTCCCTACCCCTCTTTCTGCTGAACACCCTCTTGTCCTTACCCTGTGTACTAGAGCCAAGCAGAGTTTTCTGTATAAGTTGTGAGGAATTCCACTGTAAGTTTCTTTTTCAAAGCAATGATCAGGGATACTGTAGTATTCTGAAAATTGTGTTATCTTCATTTTAGTGAAATGATTGCAGTTGTCATAATTGATCTAAACTTACCGCATATCATAAATTGTCACTGGTCAATGACTCCACTTGGCTGCTTACACAGAGGACATAATCACAATTACCAATGAAGAGTTGCCATTTGAAATTTTAGTCATTTAATATTTGAATAAATGAAAATCATTTTAACTATAAGGTAAAGATGAAATAGTTTTCATATTACCACCTACTAGTATGATTGTTCGTTGGCACGAAGCTGTTAGTAAGAAGAAATCAATTTCATATTCTATGTGAGCATTGAGTATCTATGTTGTGATATCCTTATCAAATTGCTGTAAACCAGCTATAAACTTGGATGTGAAAGTTAAAGACTTATTACATTTCCAAACCTTTTCATTACTTTCCTTTATTCCCCCATTTCCCCTTTCCCACATTTCCCCTTTCCCACAAGCAGTCTTCTGTTACTTTTTATGGCCCAAGTGGTTTGTTGCATACTAGAGAAGGGAACAAGAACAGAAGTCCCTATGGTAATTAAATACTAACAATGAAGGAAAATTAAAAGATGGAAAGATGCCAAGATATTCCATCACATGCAAGTACAAGCAGCATACAGTTATGTTGTGATCTACCACATCCGGTTTAAGTATTGCCTTCACAAGGAAGCGGGGATTTTATACCAGCAAAGATTAATCAGTGCGTGGGCTCAATTGCAATCATTGCTAATAGAGGTCAGTGGAGATCACCAAGTGGTAGCGTATTGTCCTGTAATTAAGTGCTTCTGCAGATGCACTGACTATTGGTCTAAATTGCGCAGTCATATCTTATTATACAGAGAATAGTTGGTGACATGAATGGGAGGTAAATCAAGGTGTGTGAGCATCTAGGTATTCATACAAAGCTTCAGTGAAATTGATTCTTTTTTTTCTTTTTTCTTTCTTTCTTTTTTTTTTTTTGTGGGGGGGGGGTGCTAATCTCCACCTCATTTTCTGGGGTGGCCAACCCACCCCCTTACTGTCTACACTTGGATTTTTGTAAAAGTGGGCTAACAATTCAAATTGCAATTATCTTGCTTTCGGAAACATCAGGATTATCCAACTAAACATGACCTTGTTTTGTATTTTCAGAAAATTATTTTTTTTCTTGAACAAAAATCAAGGTCAAACAAATATTTTGGTGCTTTATAGTACGCTAGTGTGGACCGCTCCAAAATTAGTATGGGCTCTATTCTCTGCTGAAAAATATAGTTCAGGGCCCCATCTTATAAAAAGTTGTGATTGATTCAAATCAATCACAACTCTTTGTAAGATGGGCCCAGGACTAGGAATATTTAACCCTTTCAGGACAGGAATTATTTAAGAGCTCAATTGATCACATTTTGTTCTGCAAATTGGCAACAATAATATTTTTCTTTTAGTGCTACGTGGTTCTAATAAGATGCAATGTCTTGAAAATAATATACATGGTTAGGAACTTTGTCGAAAAGTTGAAAAAGTTGCCAATTTGGACAAAAAACAATGATTTTGAATCTCTCAATGTGTTGCCAATTTAAGGATGTTCAATCTTATTCTCCTTTTTAAAATTCCTGGCATCAAACACAATATGATCATGCAACAAAAATGGACACAGTATGTGCAGAATTTTTTGCTCTTTCTACTCATGCATCTGGTATATTTTTTAAGGCTCTAAATCAAAAGTTATTGGGCCAAACCACAAAATGTGGTCAATTGTCTCGAAAGGGTTAAGAGTGGAGGAGGTTCGTGATAGATGTAGCTCCCTGGTCAGAACTAGATAAACGGGGTATACTTGTGATGTGGGACTGGTGCTCTTTAGTGTGTGCTTGGAACATGTGTGAGCAGACAGACTTAGTAACCGATGGACTTACAGACAGGCAGACAGACATAGAGACAAACTGACAGGCAGAGAGACAGATAAATAGACAGATAAACAGCCAGACAGACAGACGTGCAGACCATGGACGAGAGATTAAGTGTGCCAAATGATTTTTGTTCTGTAGAGTACAGTCAAGCACACTTTATGAAATCTCACATGGACACACACATAATTCATCCTTAGCACAAACCATCAGTGATGATGAAAGTTTCTATCAAGGAATGGCAATCCAGTGATAACTGGTTAGTGAGTCATCAATGAAAGGGTCACATTTCACGGATTGGAGACTGTCCCTACTCCATCCCCAGTCAGCCCTGGCTTGTTGCAGCCGGAGAATGGGGGTAGAGTACATACTACTTCATGGTCTTCCACCAAGACATGACTTCACTAGTGATTTGTCAAATGCCGGGTTTGGCTCTAGATGTGTCCCATGACATACTACTATCGGGGAGTTAATTGCTGGTAATCGTAAAGGATGCGCAAGTAATGCCAGAAGCAGATTTAGATTTGCAATCCTATTTGATCAAGTAGGCGTACATGAATGTGCTGTTAATTTTGAAAAAAGCACTTAAAACATCAATTTTACTGGTGTACATGTAGGTAATTCCTGTTTTTTCGGGGAAAGAACAAAGGAGCTGAGAGCCATTTAGCTGTGAAATGCTTGAAAAGAGCTCTGGGGGGAAATAGGTAAACATGAATGTTTTGCTTTTGAGAAAATTCTTATTGTATTCTTCTTTTGAGAAATAAATCCCAAAAAGAATTACAGTAGAGAGAAAAAAATATTAACCCTGGTATCTAAAAGCAGCACCTTTTTTTTTTGGGGGGGGGGGAGGGGGTGGCTTATACTAAAAGCACACAAATGTAACATTTCGAGATTTAGTCAAAGAATTTGGTTTCTGAATAAATCACTATTGATCTAGCCTGATGTTACGTTTAAAATCAGAACACATTTTAATGTAGACTGGCTCTGTAGGTCATGATTTTGCGCAGGACATGATTTTCAATGCCACGATGTTCTCGCCGATCTCCCAGCACGTTACAAAAAGCCCTCCAGTGTAAACATTTAGTCACTCCCAGAGTGAGCCGCGATGCTGGGGTCTAAATCCCTCATCTGCATCTTCTTACATTGAAGGGGGGAAGATGTGATGACCATGGATGAAATATTGATCAGTTGAATGTGACTCACTGCGTCTAATCTGCTTTGTATATGCCAGCCTCCTTAACCCATTTGCTGTGTGGATCGTAATCAGTACTGACAAATCAAAGTGCATATTACTATTTTATTAATTGAAGCTACTGGGTTGGGATTTTGATAAAATGTGGTATTTAATTAACCCTTTTCCTCCTGATTGTCAGTTCCAGACCTATATCTTTTTCAAGAAGAGACCATTGCTGTTGTCCCCTATCTTGTTTTAGTTCCATTTTCATTTGACTGATAATTCTGATGGTAGATAATTTGTAGAGAATGGAGGAAAAAGAGAATGCTCACTTAGCCCACTGCCTACGAGAACCGGGTCATCCCTGTATTAACCTTATGGGAATATGTGAATTCAGTAGTCAATGGGTTAAAGAGGAAAAAGGGGGAAAAAATCCAAATGATCATCCACCTAAAGCATTATGAGCTGGATAAAGGTAGTATACTGTAAAAAAAGAAAGAAGATTTATAGTACTTAGGCAGTTGGATTGTTAGAGACCTGAATTTTTGTAAGGAAGTAAGGAAATACAATCAAAATTGCGATGCAAAATGAGTACTTTCATTGATCAAAGAATACAAGCATTTCCATTGCTGTATAGTTTTGGATTAAATCATCATTCAAGAAAATGCAAGTGTCAAACTAGATTTTATATTGCAGTTCTTATTCTTCTAAAATATATTTTGTATTGTATTTGACATTGCAGGTAATCACATTCTACTTGAAGAGGAGTTAGCTCTGTTCCACTGGTCACTCCTAGGCCCTGATCATCCTCTCAATGGACTCAGGGTATGTATCATTACAATCGGTTTTTTTTTTCCCTCTTCAGGAGACCAGTTGATTGTCCTGAAGCAACAGATGAAACAGATTTAAAGGTATATTTGTCAGTATGGCAAAAGATAATTGCTTAAAATACTCCCCCCTCCTCCATGTTTGTATAATATGCTTTGTAAAGTTGTTATCTATCCAAGGAGGAACTTTGTGGGGATAAGGGATGAAACACTAACGTTTCAAGAAATAAAACATACAGGTGTGTACCAGAAGCCTCTTTTAAAATAGTTTTTAGGATTTTAGGGTATCCTAAAAAAAAGAGTCTTGGAAAGGAGCATAAATTGCTATCTTGTTATTTTTAAGTCATTTGATAACATTTGGTTTTGCTGTAACATTGTCCTTTGACTCTACTCCAAGATATCTCAACTTAATATATGAAGTTGATAATTCATATACTCTCAGCAAAAAAATAAAGAAGAAAGTGAACACTCTTTATCGTTCCAAATTTTCATCTAAACTGTCAATAAAATATAAAATATATGTTAAAAAAAAAAAAAATTAATACTCTACCAACACAATTCAGCTCAAGCTTTGAAGTTTGAACTTTCATACTTGGATGGGCACATTCATTTAACTGTTAGAAGATCTGATTAAGAAAATTGCAAATATAGAGCAAGTAGCTATTCAAATGTTAATGAACGTGTGCATCTGTGAGACATTTTTGTTCAACAATAAAACCAAAGAATGAGAAACAATGAGGATTGAGCCCTCGATGTCAGCTGTAGTCTCAGGACTGCCTGGTTTTGACACACAAATTCAAGTGTTTCTCATGATTTGTTTTGTTAATCATTGTCTTAGTTTGAGAATACAAGATGGAAATGCTCATCAAAATTTGAATTGTCAGATGCCACGTTTTTGTAATTTTCTTTCAGAGACTCATTTATTGTTAGATGGCTACATGTATACATATTTATGCATTAATGGTATGATTGCAAAATTTTCATTTCATCATGAAGAGGATTCATTTATGTTTATTTTGATATATGAAAGATAAATTTATATTAAATATTAATTTGGAAATCTTAACTATAAATAGTGTTTTTCTTGCTGAGTGTATATGCATTCGATTCAAATATATTCATATTTATGACTAGATGAGAGCCCAGCAGCTGGTCCAGCCACCCCTTGATGCTATCTTGCCACTGGTAGCTGGCTACGTGCGGAACATCAACAACATGTACGACCTGGATGCCATCGGCCAAGAGGTCTTCCAAACCTACAAGGGTGGAATAGATGAGAAGATACGCCACTTCAAGGCCAGCGTGGAATACTACTGGAGAGCGACCAAAGATGCATGGAACAGACACAGAAAAGGTAGGTTTTTTTTATTTGATTTGATTTGATTTGACAGGGTTTATTCAATATGAAAATCATCACATCTTAAGGTTGAATTGAGATTCTTGTACATCCAGTGAAATGAAAAATTTATACATGGTAATTGTGAATATCCAGTTACAATGAATTATCAACATGATAATGTATTAACATAGGATGAGGTAGATAGATAAATTGTAACAATATGAATGTAATTGTTTGAATTGTCAGTAGTTACGAGTAATTATAGAAAACTCTTATTTAAGGCAAAGTTAAGAAGTGATGATATCAAGGTTTTATCATTTAATCATGTTTGCTTGTAGTACCCTTTAATTAGTAATAAATATTCTCTTGCACAAATATTTTTGCAAAATATAAATAGAATGAGTTTTGAAAGTGATGATAATAGCAACCAAAAAAAAAAAAAAAATTGTATAACCAACTGATATGTAAGACTTCAAGAAAAATTATTTCAGAACAAAGGATATAGTTTTATTATATTGCCTAATACTCATAGAGAGATTTGAATAGTTTCTTACTAGCTCACCTGATTGCCACCAAATTCATTATGATCACATATTTCTTTTTATAGTTCTATTAACATATAGAGTTCATAGGTATTGATATGAAGATGATAGATTCATTCTTCCGGTGTCTTGTCCAATGTGATTGTAGTGATGAGAACATGTGAATGACACAAAAACCTTCGTTATTGAGATATATGCATATTTCATCAAGTAGAAGTTATGTAAAATTGCTGATAGAGTAAAAGGAAGGAAGTTGATGGCAGAGCTACATTATTTCAGTTTCGCTACATTCAGTGCTAATTCTTGTATTTCCTGCAGGGCCACGCTTCAACTTTCGATCCCAGAAACCCAATGTGGACAAGGTATTACAAAAGACATCTTGTTTTCTTTTTTAATTAACCTATTGAAATCTTCTGTCAAACAATGATAAGTCATACTTGCTCAGGTCATTGTGCTTGTAGGGTTGTACATCTAAGCTTTCCATTTATCCCCACAGAAACCCTTTCCCTTCCCCTTTCCATTTAGTTCATATCAAAACTCTTTCATTTTATGCAGGGATCCCCACTACCTTTTTTTTTTTTTTTTTTTTTTTTTACTGATGGCCTTAATTTAATTTTTTCATGTCCGAATGCAGGGGCCCTATGTAAAGAATAGTAGATTTCTAAATTTTTGGGGATCCGGAGTTCAATTTTTTTGTTGCCCACGTGCGTGTGACCTTTGTAGTATCAAGCCCCATTTTGTGTGTTCCTTGAAATATTTGAGAGGCGTTGCCACCAAAATAAGTTATTCTGTATATCTGTTGCAAGTAATTCTTTATTGTTTGTTCTTCCTGTATTTCAATGCGATGCCAGGAAATGTGAGTGGAGTTGGGTTTCAGCCAAAATGTTTCTGTCTAAGAGGCTTTTTCCTGTATGTAAACTTAACTAGAATTGTGGTCGGTGGATATGTATTTTCTTATGAGTGATCTATTATCATTAAGTTAATTGGATGCATACGAACTACTGAACTTGCATTATAATACACTTTGTTAAAAAGACTTCAACATTCCTCTTCTTTAATTGAACTTATGGCTATATCTTACAAGAGCTATAATCAATACACACATAAAATCTATCTGTTTTTCTTTTTGCTTTCTCTCCATCTGATAAGTTCTTTTTTCTTCCCTTTTTTCCAACTTCTTTAAAATATAAAACTACCATCTATTTGTACTTCGATACTTTTTATTTTTATTTGAAGGGCTCTGATATGCAGAGAATTGAGAATGCAATGGGCAAGGTTTCCATTGATGACAAAGAACAAGGGTAAGTAGAATGTGTTCCATAAGTACATTTAGCAGGAGTGTCAGATTAAAAATCAAGAATCCATGTAAATATATGGTTTTCTGTTAGTTTCATAGTATGGTATGAAACGTGAAGGCCTTCTCTCTCATATGATGCATCTTCAATTATTAAAAAAATATAATGAAAATAAAAAACACCAAAACCAAATCATCAAATGGGTGTGGTGACTGTGGTTTGTTTAATTTCAGATGAAAGTTTCTATGATGTTAATGTATTAGAGTTGATAAGTAGAAAAAGTAAAACTTTATATGTATTAAGCGTAATTATTATCACTTGACTAGACTGGCTTTCAATTTCAATTTTCTATGAAACTTGTGTTTGATAATTTCTTTCTATTCTTTTTTTCACTCTTGAATTCCAGGCAAAAATCAGATGATCAAGATGAGGTGAATATTAATGAGAACATACTACATCTACTGATTTTGTTTTGTTGTATGAGAATTCATTGTTTCGTCAAAAGAATGTTAGTTTTTTACTGATAAAAAAACCCCACATTAAAGTAATTGCCTACACAATGTGCTCTAGGAAATCTTGAATCTATTTATCTGTTAAAAACAATGAAGAAAATATTTTATTTTTGATTACAAGATGAATGCATTTTCACTATATTTTTATGTGCTCCTATATTCCATGCTACTAATGTGTTTGAATTTGTGGATGTATCCTCCATGAAACGGAATAAGTCCAAATGAGTTTAGGGTCAATGAGTCCTATGAGAATGCTCTGTATAAAAAGAAAAGGACCTAGAGAAAGGAGTCTGTTTAATTATTGTCAGGGAGGTGAATTCACTACTTGCTACATGTACTTCACAAATGATGTAGACATTAGCGATGAAAATTGTTTTTTCCGTGAGTTATGCTTGCTAAGAAAATATGTAGTCTTTTTATTTTACAAGTGTTGTTCTGTCAGGGAAGTATTGATATTCGTTACATCTATTAAACAGAGATAAAGAGAGAGATGTTTGTTTGTTTCTGTTTAGAACTCTGGCAATGGTCCCTCTCATCAACACATCCCGTCCTTGATGGAGCAACCTACCCCAGCCTACCTGCAAGCATCAGCCCCACCCCTCCCCATGGTCCCCAGGGAGTTAATCCGCATAGCCAAACACAGACATGATCAGGGTCAGATGGCGCCCCAGGTCCTTCAAATTCTCACCTCAGTAAGTCTCATTTCTTCTCAAATCATGAATTCCTTTACATGTTTAAAATGTTTTCCATCATGAGAGAGAAAGAGAGATAGAGAGAGGGAGAGAAAGAGAAAAAAGGAAAGAAAAACCTAGTGCTTTTGATATTGGCATATAATTGCATTCGGTGAGGTTTTCCCCTTCAATAAACCTTTAAGTTGTGTGGACATGTTGCTTCTATTAAAAAAAACAAAATGTCTATTGTAGAAGCACCATCAACCTGTACTGAGTGGTCAGTGGTCTAATAAAGTGTACACTAAGCTATCTCTTCTTTTGTTCAGTTAAATAGAGGTGAATATTTATAACCATTTCTTAATTATGATGTTTTTCAAATGAATTTATATATTTAATGATGGTACAAACTCACATCGGCCTAACAATTGCTCTCTAAGTATAAATGACATGGTCGAATCATTATACATGTACATACAAACAAACAGTAGTAGTGAAAGACAACAGTAAAAAAAAAAATTTGGCAGAATATATTACTGTAAACGCTGTTATTTTTGCGCGATTAAATTTTCGCACTGAGCGACCCCAAAACATATTCACGGGTTCCTAAATTCGCGCTGCACAATTACACACTCGTTTGTACACCCACTCCATTTATTAATTTACACACATGCAGTCCATTCAAATGCATATGGCATGCGCAACAACACACACACATATTAATGTGCTGAAGCGCGCAATTCACTCCCGCATAGGAAATCAGGCTAATATTTTCGCGAGTTCTAGAATTTGCACTTGCCGAAAATAGAGCGAAATCTGTGAAAATTAATGTACCATGAATATTTCTGCATTTACAGTATTTGTGGGCTGTACATATCATTTGAATACACCTCTATGAAATGAGATTATCTTAGATCATCTTATCTTTACCTAGCAATTATTTACTTACCATTAGTACTATGATGATGCTTACGAGAAGATCATTGTTCATTGTCTGCAGGGTGAGGTCAAGCTGAATTCAATCCTGGAGGATGAATTGAGTGGGGAATTCCCCTGTTCTGTACAGCTCTATCGTCCTGTCAGGCAGATGGTGTATGGTATTCTCTTCAGCATCTCCCAACTCAATGAGGAGATTATGCAGAAGAATGGCTCAGGAGACCACCAAGGTAGTTGTACATTGTATTCAGCATTCATTCATTCTAGCCGCTTTTAATTTCATACAGTATCTGAATTAATTGGAAGTACAAAATCTTGCTAAGTCAACCTCAAATTTATAGGCTATATACTTACCTTGCAGTGTAGTTTTAACAGAGATGTAAAATTTTGCCTTTCATTGCCAGGTCACTTTGAAGAGATGATTGATATTTAAAATGTGCCACATTACCACTGTAACCCTAATAGACCATAACCTGTTGGAATAAGACATATCCCTTGAGAATGATTAGCCTCACGAACAGGATAAATATTTACACTAATTATTTACAAAATACTAAGTACTTATTTACAATTTCATAGATATTCCAAATCTCTTAGCGAAAAAGTCTCATACATTGTAGCTTGGTGACAGATTTTAGAGTAACTGTCAGTGTTAGCAGGCTTGGACACTGAGTGAATTTTGTTCTAATTGATTCTGATAATGTAAATGTGATTTCATCCTTTACCTCAGAGCAAGGTCCTCAAATCTGTGTGAAGGAATGGTGGTCAAGGCGTGACACACCCATCCAGAAGCCAGACGTGGTGAATGCCATTCCGGTCAAGGATTGGGTCCCACCCCCTCTCATCAAACTCTGGCTTGGTCGAGAACCTGAAGACAAGGAGTACCGTCTGAGAGCGTTCCTCTCATGCCTCAGAAGCGATATGCCGTCCATGATGAAGACACCTTACGTTCCAAAGCATGCCCTCATTCTCTGTTGTGTGGTCAGGTATGTTTCACTATTTGTAGCTGATATGTTCTTTAGGGTTGTTGAAATGTTCCCTATGATCTCCATTATTGCTTTTTAATATCTCCATAAATCAAGGTGGTGGCATGCTGTGAATTGTATATCAGCCATTCCTTACATTCATGCACTAAGTCTCTATATTAATTTTACCAAGGAATGGGTGAGCTTAAGCTTGATACATGCTTGACTGTAAATTGTGGTTAAAAAATTACGAGATGCGAAGGTTTTGATTATTGACCAGATAAAAGGAAAGGTGTTTTGAATGAAAGTTATCTTGTATATATGTATTAATAATTTGCACCCAAGTGCTCTCTATGTACCACGTCAAGATATCACAGTATAACCGCGCCCTAAAAAATAGAGGGGGTAGGGCAGAGGATGTACTCTAAGGAGGTGTTTTATAGAAGATGACTCTGACATTGTGGTAGGTGTTTAATTTGATGGGCTGGTCACTTGATTTGATACTAAAACCTGAAGCATATTTTTCCCCAGTTGCAAACTTGCTCCAAGTCAGATGCCGTAAATCATCTCCACCTTGGCTTCCCGTTTGCACACATTAACTCATTCCCCTGCCTTCCTAGGTGTCTTGAGCTCTGTTATCATTGCATTGTTCCAGTCCAGTGTTGGCACATTCATATCTTTTCTTGTTTATTCCTATATTTTACTAGTAATTACTAGTAAACTAATAGATTATCTTACGTTTCAGTAGTTAACCCTTGTGACTGATATGGTGAAAATGGTATTCTTTTTCATGTTTCACGTTATGATAATGTTTTTAGTTCTAAAACCGAATTGAATGTGATAGAATTCAACTAGTAAGAGTGAGCTATAACATTCATTTCTGAACATGGCATTTTATATTTGTGCTTAAGTTATATTTCAATTGATTGCTGCATGATTCAGGTTTCAAGCTTTTATTTTGTAATAAAAGTTGCCATTAAATATTCATTTGTCATCATTTATAAATCTTAATTATTTCATTTTGACACTGACAGACCAGATATTGATATGGATCATTTGATTACTTTCTGTCTTCTTCAGATATTTACTGCACTTCAGCCCTCCATTGTTTCGTAAGCATGAACTTGATGCTATTCTTGCCCAGAGTGTATCTCCCATTCTTAACAACCCAACGGCCCTTCAAGACCTCAAGGTAAAGATTGACATTACAATATGATATCTAGTATCGGTTTGTTTGTTTTTATTTCCATAACAATGTTAAAAGTTAAAAATGTACGATAAATAACAAGAAATATATATATAGGTATGGTGGATATCCCATTTCAGTGGCACTTACATAGTGCAACTGTTTTTCCTCGGCGACATATGACATAATAAACAAATATAGTCCTAAACATAATTAAAATAATGAATAAATAAAATACAAAAGGAATAAAAAAATAAACTTACAAGCTCGTAGCGAAAAAGAAACAACAGGTATACAATTGCAACAAAAATTACGATTCATGGAGATAGTCTTTTATATTGGATTTAAAGGACTGGATTGTGTACATAGATGATAAACGGGATGGTAGTTGATCTTACAGTGAAGCCCCCTGATAAAAAGATGTTCGTTTACAACTATTTGATTTCGGTCTTGGGAGACTAATTATGTAGTAACTAGATCTTCCCTACCCACCTAAAGCAATGTTGTTTTATTTGAAGGCAGTTTCCGGCCTTTATCTCCAGCATCATTGACATTTGGCTTTTAACCCATTTTCTTTCCTCGACATTGCAGCTTATAGCAATCAAACCTTTTATTTTGGAGTTTATATGGGGATTGAAGCATCTTAGGCACCCAATGAAAACCATTTTGTTATTTCAGACCACTATGTTATTTCAAACAATCAAACAAAGTGTTTGAATTTGGTATTGTAGACCCGAACATTGCAAAAATTACTTCTTCTTTTTTTTTTTTTTTTTGGCTCTCTAGCTCTTTTTTGGATTGCTATTGTACAAGTACGATTTCCTCTCAAGATTTTTATATATTTTATTGTTCTTGTTTTTTTTAACCAGTGTTGTTTTTAGGGTTCACCAGAGTTAGTGCTTTCCAGAGCTAAATTGCTCTCTGCTCCCTTGTTGACTGTGATACAATCCATATTATCCTTTGTGTTCCTGTACAGATTCCCAACATCACAGCGCGTGGAGTACAACTGTCTGCGCTTTTCATGCGTGGTGTAGAGACAGCTATCTTTGCCAATGATGCCTGTGGTGCACCCATTCCCTGGGATCTGTGCTGCCCGTGGCTCTTCTTCGATGGCAAGCTGTTCCAGTACAAGCTTCACAAGGCCATGACATGTAGCAGCCTCAAGGAACTCTGTGATGGAAAGGTAACTCTTTCTGTCTATTTTCCTTCTGTCAAAACATCCTCATGTTTATTTACTTATACTCTGTTACCCTCTTTTTTTTATTGATTCTGTTAATGTGTTTTTTTTTTCTTTCCATATTTTCAGGGTTTTTTTCTCCTTGTGCTTGGTTGCCTGCATTTTCCTCTAATACATTGGTTTTACCATTTTCTTTTGTCTTGCTGCTTCCCTATCTCTGTGTTTTGTCATTTCTCTCTCTATTTATATATATATATATATATATCTCTTTCTGTTTGCGTCTTGATCATGGTGTCCTGTATTAACACTGATTATTATTGGTTGATTAAATGGAGATGACACCTCTTCAGCCTCTTCCAAATTTTGTTATAACTCAATTAAACATTCAGGTGTCTTCAGTGTCTTTAAAACTACAATTGAACAAGCTAACAAACCAGTGATTATCCTTTTCTTCAATTTTGTTTTTGTTTTAGATGGACCAAGTTGGCAAGGTTGAGCGTATGAAGCAGGTGATCCTTGAAGGTGTGATGCTCAACTTCAGACATCCAATGATTCCTCAGATGGGTCCCCCTGCCGGACCTCAGTTCCCTGGTCAAGATTTCTACTACATGCGACAAAGCGCACCCATGCATCCCATGCACATGCCACCTATGGGAAGGAGTAAGTCCTCTCATTTCAATTTCATTTCATTCCATTTCATTTATTCAAAGAGCTTACAATCCACTAGTGACTGTTTTACAGAGAAGCTGTGTGTTGTAACATTGAAAAAAAAAAAAATCAAATATATATATATATATATATATATATATATATATATATATATATATGCTCACTTATTAGAAAATGAGAGATTAGTCAGAAATTTTGTATTTTCATCAGTATCTGCCTTCATTTGAAGTGTAGTTTATTGGAAAGGTATTTTGTATTTTCATCATTATCTGCCTTCATTTGAAGTGTAGTTAATACAAAAGTTTTTTTTTAAATGAACTATATATATATATATATATATTTTTTGCTTTGAGGAGATTTGCTCTCTGTGATTACTATACAAGTTGTGGTAGTGATTAGTTATTGAAGTCAATGTTTTCTATATCCATACTTCTTTTTTCCAGCTTAATATATTCAGTTATGAATCCCCTGGTGATGTAACAAGATTAAACCTCAATGGTCGTGTGTATTTTTCTGCCATTGCCCAGCTGATAAACAAAAAATCCTCATTAAAAAAAAAAATGTATGATTTTATCTTTTTTCTTCTTCAGGCAAGCGTACGATGAATGCACGGGGAGGTCAGTTGGAGGTAGCTGGAATGGTTACATCTCAATGGGCTGGTAGCGATGGCACAAGACCAAGAAGGTAGATGTAAAATTCATTCTTTGCTTTCTTTTTCTCTTTTCTCTCAACCTGCTCCTCTCAATTTTGCACCACTACGCAATTTTTTTCTCTCCATTCATTCGTATTAAAAATACTAAAATCTACACGTTAATTATTATTATTAAGTATTTGGTGTCACCTGTGCCTGGGAGGGGAAAAGCGAACTGAATCACTCTAACCCTAAGGTCTCTCCTCCCGACATAACGATTGGGATGTGCAGGTGTACCACTACACCAGGGTTTCCCCTTACTCTTGTTTGAATAGTGCAGTGGGTTCTTAACGTGCAAAGGTGGTGACTGTCCTCTACACGGGGCCTCCAGTTAACGTCCTATCTGAGGGACGGAGTGTTTTTCACTGTAACATAGCCTGCGTCTATGAAACAAGGGAGGGGCACGTTAACACACAACGCAGGCTTCAGTCATCCGCCCGGGGTGGATTCGAACCCACGATCTTTGGTTCGACAGGCAGACGCTTTACAGACTGAGCCAACTCGCCTCCTCAAATTGGCTGCTTTATCAGTAGTTTTAGGAACTTATTTACTTTCTGCCACAAGATGGTGATTTTGTGAAAATAAAAGCGATGCTGCTGCATATTTTCATTTTGGCTTGAATATATTTGTGCAAAGAAAATTACGTTAATTTGGTTGCTAGTTCTGAATGATAGGGCGTGGATATGTTTTCAGACTGAAGAAATTTAAGTATTTATGCTTTGAATGTGCAGCTTGTGTTGAGTTTGTGCTTTCATCATAAATCAGTATAACACAATCGCGTGTCAGTAAGACAACTGACAACATATGTGAAGAGTTTGTTTCCAAAACGTTCTGAGATAAACAAAGATGTGTAGTTCTCCTATTTGCGTTATCAATTTGACATGAAACTTGATCTGTGGATGTAGCATGTTTTGGAACTGAAATCGTGATCCCCATGCACACAGTACACACAGTGTAGCAAAGCACCTTCACCTTTGTGGGAAACTGAAGGTCATTACATGATCATTCATGCATGTCATGCTGCTGTGTGATTGGTCAGTTCCCAGAAAAGGCCATTGTTTCATGGATGTCGCATGTTCTGGAACCAAAGTGAAATGGACATGTAGCATGTTTTGGAACCAACTCTTCATGTATTCTGTGATCCTTTTCAGTGGACTGTACATCCCAGGGAACCTTGCACACCCAAGAGGACCAAGACCCAACCAAAGAATGGGATGTGGCAATGGTATGGGCCCAGGACTGCCCATGAATGCCTACCAGGGACAAGGCCCCAGAATGTGGGGATACCAGCAGGTATGTTCAGAGACTTGAGATTATTGTCTAGGGATCTTATGTTATATTTGTTTTCGTACCAAATTAAAATTCATTTTGGTATTTTTTTGTTTTTACTCTAGCTAGTATTAGACTACTTTCTATTTTTTGGAAGGCTGATTGCTGCTCATTTTTTTTTTTTTTTTTTTGTTTTTTTTTTTGTATTTCTCCCTCCCAAATTGATGGGAGTTGGCCTTTATACATTAATTCAAACAAATTTTTTTCATAACAATATTAGTCTATCCTTTGAAAGTTGAATTTATTATCTCTGATTTGATTTACAGCAAGTGGGAATGGATCAACAGAGGCGGAACAAGAAGAACAAGAGGAAACCAAGAGAAGGCAAGGAGCGGAGTGGGCAGTCGGAGCCAGGGCGTGGTCGTGGTGTCACCATCGAGCATGATGAACCTACCATCGGAGGAAAGAACCAACTAGACACGGAGCAGATTGGAGACCAGGGGCGTACAGGCAACTCAGATTCCACCAGCAGCTCACCATCCAGCTCCGACGAAGAAGGTGTCATGTACCACCAGGCTGAACAAGACATTAGTGTGTCGCCTGGTAACCAGACAGAGTTTGGCGGCGAATTCCACATTGAGACGGCTGACCTGGAGGGGCAGGGGGATCCGGTATCCAGCTACCACGAGGGTGGCTATGACCTGCCCACCTCTACCAAACAAGGGCCCTATAACGGTGATAGTGTGGGGCTGGAAGATGCTCACCAGTAGCCAATCATAAACTCATGAATGTGAAGATGACTCAAAGTCAAAAACAAGTATTATTCAATCTTTTTGTATACATAAATTAAATGAAAAAACAAACAAAAAAAAATATTCATGTTGTACTAACCGCGTAAAAAATCTGAATTGGGCTCAAAGCCATGTACAGAGGTTTATTATGATGAAATAAACGCTTTTGGACAGTATTTGTACAGTATTTGTAGAAGGATGTTTGAATGAGATTCACGCACAAGGCAGCTTGATAGGGTTCTTGAGTGGTGTCCAGGGCTGATCTTCAGCTTTCTCTCGTTTCTTCTTGTCAGTTTTTTTCTTTTCATTAATATAACGGTATATTTTATTAACACTTATGTCATGTCCTGTCTGTTTAGTTTGAGCACATCTGCACTCATGACCATTCTAGTCCACCATTTCAAACCTATATCCTTGAGATTGTTGACTGACTACCCAGACAAGACAAGAGAGTTCGCATCTTCTCAACCAGTGAGATGGGTTACACAGGACTTTCAGTTGCCAATGGGATGGAAACTGAAAACGCTAGCCCCAAACGATCAACCTCTGACGTAGAATGTCCACAGTTATGGTCCTTATCGGTTCTGCTGAGAATGTGCAGTATTAAAGAACACCACGCTAATATCAGAAATGCAACTAGTTATCATTGTGGAAGGTTTTGGTGTGGTGTTTCTCCAATTCAACTTGATGTTCGTTCTTGATGAGACATAAGATTGTACTACTTGACACTTAGGCTTTTTGTAGAAGAAATTACAGTGGATGTACGCTGTAGATGAGTCAGTAAAAGAGATATGTGTTGTTGATTTCCCTTTATGCATGTAAAGAAAGAGGTTTCAAATTTTGAAATTACTTGTGAAATATTCTGTGTACATCCCCTGCCCCCTCCCTTACCAGAAAAATGCACCATTAGTTTTATTGTGTGCTTGTGTATGAATCGTATGACTGCCTGTTATTGTCCCCCAATTCCCTCCAAACTCAAGTGATATGGAAGCTAGTTCATGAACCACAGAATTCAGTGTAATTGATTCTATTCAGCTGTGGATGCATTATGGTACTAAATATCTTTTGCCACGTTAGAATATGCTCCTGTTAGGGAAATTTCATTGTAACTTTTTTTGTTAATTTCTTATTTTGCAGCATGTACAAACCAGCATTATTTTTAAAATGAATGTTTATAATGTTGTACAGGACAGTTTTTCTTTTAATTCAGAAATATTTGAGCCGGCATACAATACACGTGTTTCAAAGTCTGTACATCTTTCTTTTATTGTTTAAAAAGATAAAACTGAATGGAGAGTAGACATGGAGTATTGCAATGTATTTCTTGTGAAGTCTATAATTATGCATTTTGATTTGGAAGGGTTTTGTTGAAATTATATAGCCAGCATTTTGACAGTAATGCCCCAGTGTACTAAACGATTGATATAGATACCTATTTTAATATAGACTGGTTTACCATTCAACCAGTATTACATGGGCAACAGTCACATTTATTACTGAACGAAGAACATGATAGATGAATATAGCTGGCTTTAATAGATCATAACCTAAAAGTTCCTGAAAAGATTGTTGAACTATATGAATGCTTATCTACACAATAGTGTATAATATGTCCAAGCCAATGTATCTACTAAGATACACAGGTTTTGTGCTACTTGTGATATTTTTGTTACATTTGTTCTTAACATTTGAATATTCAGTTAATCGTAAGTGATTGATTTTTAAAAGAAGAGATATTTTACACTTGTATGGAACTTCCCAATTTTGTAGGAGATAAAATCTTATTGATAGTAGAAATGTTACTAGATTAGCAATGTTATTTTATTACATAACAATGCGATAGTCTTGTTTTTCTACAAAATATAGAGCATTGTCATACTGTTAAAAGTCAAAGAAAAAGTTTTAGTAGATTTTTGTGAAGTCTTTATAATAATGGTAGCTCCGTAATCTTCATAAATGACTGTATTACAGTTTAATCATATATTAAGTAGGTACTTAATGCAGGCTGTTCGGTCTTGGTATGTTTTAAATGATAAAAGTATTTGTTCTGCATTAAACTAGGATTTCTGGAGATTTTGTTTCATAACATACCAATCTTAGAAATTGTTACATGATATTTGAATGAATTGTACTAAGAAGATATATGTACTTTTAGTTATTTTCATGACTACATATCATTTGAAGAAACAAACAGTTATGTCAGCGTGTATGGAAAGATCAATAAAAACACATTTATAATGTCTCAGAAAATACATTTGAGAGATGATTAAGTAGAAACCCAAACTTTTGACGGATATAAAGTAATTGAATAAAAAAAATCAGTTGGTAAGGTTTCGTCAAGCCTGCAAGCCCAGAAAAACTGTCTCCATTGACTTCATTTTTGCTCCCCCTACTAAATACAGTAAAGTCTGGAGAGATTTCATTGAGACACTTTAGATCTAATCTAGATCTGATTTAACTTGGTCTGATTCTAACGCTGTCATGGTATGTTTTACTACAGGAGGCAGAGCCTGATTACGTTTTGATTTGAATTCCCACTTGGGTGTAAATTTCGAATGAAAATGTCTTTTATTGTATTGTAAGTGTACACATTGATTAGTAGTAGATCCATTTTATTTGAATGGTTTCCAATGGACAGTACAAATGGTAATCATCTAAGAATCCAATATGCATAGTGTCTAGATGGCCTTTTGTTCAAGTCATGGCTATGATTAGGGAATCATTCATGTAATGGAGCTCCCTCCAAACAATGTCAGTAGATATACTCTCAGTTGTGTATGGTAGTAGTTTAGTGGTCCTCCTGCCATACATCATAACCCATGCCATATGTTCCATCCTTGTACAGAAGCAGAGCAGATATTTAAGTTTGTAACACTTCTTGTAGAGAATTTTACATATCATTGAGATATTTGCAGTTCTTATTATCCAAGGGAATCAGACTGAGGCATGAGAATATTTTGTGATCCCAGTGCGAAATGGGAGGAAGATTCACAAATAACTCCTGAAGATTCGATCTTGTGTTGCCAGTGCTGTTGCGGACTTTGTTCAAATTTCGTACACCCTTGCTTGAGGTAAATTGGCAATGTTTATTTTCAACTTGCTGTCAATGGTAAATTTCTCCTCTGGTTGTGTTTTTATTTTCATAATACTTTTGTACTTGGATAGAGACTTGGCATGTGGGAGTTATTATCATGAAGATTCAAAGACCACTCATCATCATCATCATCATCATCATCTCCTCTTCCCAACATTACTTATAGCTTGAAGAGAGAGAGATACATATAAGAAAGCCAGTGTGTTCTGGCCTGGGAAAATCACAAAATCAGACAAAATGGAAGCATGTCGCTTCTTACTCAGTGAAACACTGGAAATGTAAAAGAAAATGAAGAACCAATCATTTCCTACCCCTATGTTGGTAGGATGCTTTGACCATGCCCACTTACTGTGGCTGAACTAAGGGAGTGTCCTTGTTGGTCATTGCTCTAAAACTTATGTAATCTGTGGATGAAATTCTGTGACACCTTTCCTTATTTACATGTCTTTGTTGAAAAAAAAAGAAAAAGATACTGCCGTATGATGTTGTCTTAGAGACATTTGTTCATGTTGCACTTGATGTTACGATCATTGGGTAAAATCACCAGTATACTTGGACAGTGATATTACACGTGGTATGGTCCATATAGTGTCACAAAGTTTCCTCCCAGCATTGTAAATATGTTGTAATATAAATTTACAATGTAATGACTATCCAATATGCTTTGATTCATTTGTATTATGTTGTTCAAACATTTTAAATCATTTATGTTGCTCGGATGTATGTTCCCAATCCATAAACGTCAAGAATATTGCTAAAAAATATATTGAGACTAATGCCGTAGAATAGAATAGACCACTTTCGAGCAGTTCCGTATCTTAGTTTTAAGGAAGTAATGCAGACACCCTGACAAATATATTATCAAAGTCACTTTCATTGTAAAGTGTTAGAAATCAAAATGCAGACATCTCAAATTCAGATTTTGTGTTAAAATTCTGACAAAAGGAGTGGAATTTATGCAATAACCTTGTATGTAAAGCATTGTACAGGTCTCAGTGATCACTTTTTTGTCTGAATATGAGAACCTCTGTTTTTAAGATACCTGAACAGAAGTATGAATCAAATTCTACCGTGCATAGCACCATGAAACTGATACTAACAGCACTTACTCAAAGCCAAGTCTACTTTGTGCGTTTCAAAATAATAGCAGCATACCCTACATATCATTCCCATCGGGACTGCTGTTGAAGTTTAATTGGTTACAGTACAATGTACTGTATTTTTAGATAATCTGAAGATTGCTGCATTTGATTGAAATATCCATTTTTACATAGATGTGAGATACACATACGTATTGTAATTCTGGTTTCCTCTATATATTTAGAAAGTGTTCCCAATTTTCATATTTTTGATTGAAAGAAAGAGTATTTAGTGATCGTAGCTCTCTTTGACTGTCTATGAGATTATTTTATAGCAGAATCAGTTATTTGATTGTTAAATTGATGAATAATTCAATCCAACTCTGATTGTGTTTAAGGGAAAAGTATCATTCGGTGTGTTGGATCTAGCATTTATATCTATCCCACTACAAATTAGAGGCCAAACACATGTGAACTGTAGAATCTTAAGTACTGAAGTTATATTAAAAAAAAGAGGAAATATAGATGTTTGAGGAAATCTCACTAATCTATTAAGAAAGGTACAACTTTTCTGTCAGCGTACAGCAGTTCACATTCAATACAAATACACAGCATTGAAAGATATTATACATACTTGAGTAATTTAGTGGAAATGTAGTTTATTTGTAGCAGAATTGTCTCTTGATTTCATATGTAATTAAACTGTCATTCTGGAATGATGAAAGAATGGTAGCTGGTGTCAGATGGAACAGTTCCTTTATCATAAAGCTTGTAGAAAATGTAGATTTATGAGACAAATTTTAGAAATTTTGCTTAAGAAGAGTTATTTGTGATAAGAAATCTTGTATAATTAGGTAACTTTAGCTAAGCCATTTGAACATGTGAAGAAAGTAAAGCATTGAATTCTTTAGCTCATCCCCATTAAGTGTTCTCATCATACTTTAATCCATGTTAATTGTAAAAGACATCTATATCCTATCCTTGTTTAACTGCAACAATATCACCGCTTCTGTTGGAAGATATGGGAAAAAGATCACCATGTACGTTACTAAATATTATGTGTGGATTGTGCTTAGTTTAAAACTTACCGTAAGAATCATATTTTTGCTCCTTAGCTCCTGTGTAAACTATATAAAAAAAGATGTGTGTTTAAAATGCTAACTTTGCTTGCTTGGTAGATGTGGTAGATTGTGTGAATTTTGACTAGTTGTGGGCCCTACTAAACTTCATTTTTAAAATAAAACCACTCAAGAATAGGTCGATATTGATACATGAACAACGCTATGTGAAGGATGAAGTGAGTGGACAAACCAATTGGATATCTGCAAATGTAGACACAGATTGGGTGAATACTGTCTTGCAGAATACACTGATGGTTCGATGCATCCTGGTAGGATGGAAAGTTAGGGCATATCTTTGCAGCAATACAGAGTTACATGTACTTCAGGGGTTTTCACATTGAAAATAATGATTGCTTGACTTGAAAAGTGATCTTGCTTGATCATTACCGCTTATCACATTCCCTGAATTCTCCCGTTCTTTGTATCTTCTCCTGCCATCCTTTCTCCAATTCTGTCGTTTCTCAATGTCCCCACCAAACACTCGTCATCATTATCATCGTTCATCCCTGTAGCTTTTTCTAAATGATCGTAAGTTCAACAAGATTTTTGAGCATTGAAATAACGTTTCTGTTGTTCATTTGATATCTATTGAAATTGGAACGGCTGTGGATTACAGAGATATTTGATATGCTGACTGAAGTTACACGATGTGTTGCAAGAGTGGGACCTGCATCAACAAGCATGTTATCTTGCAAAACAAAGCAAGCTTTAGTGGAACCTGAATGACAATGTACAGTGCTCCTCAAGAATACCGTTGCTGTTGACAGCTCACATGCCAAGTAAAATGCTTGATCCTGATAGCACTTGTTATGCCAGAGCTTACATAGGTGAATATGTCCTGTGCAAAGATTCTCCATGGTCTACTTGTGTTTGTTATCCAGCATCTGACTAAGGGGATGTAGGCAGCTTTCCCTGCTGCACAGTTGAGGAAATCGTAGCACCGAGTTATAGCCCCCCAAAAATGAAGTTTATGTCACTGTGAATAACCTTTAATAGCTGTCATTTTATGTCGACTTATTTCATCCTAGCAAAAGAGTGTATCTGCAATAGGTTAAACGATGTGCACACACTGTGTCAGTATGTCATGTGTAGTCAATGTAGCTTGATGAATGCTAATGAATATGCATAAGCAATGACCAAAGTTGAACATTATCTTTCTATTGTCTTTAAACAGAATTGATGTCAAATGAAAGAAGTTTGTCCGGGAAGACTGGAGAAAATCTTCTCTTTTTAATACTAACTTTATTTTGGAACCAAAAACAAAATAGTTTGTAGTATGTGTACTTCGATCCATTGGATATGGGGTCCAAGTATAAAAGGGAATCAAGTTGTTTAATTTAAGAATTAATATAAGTAAGCCTAAATTTGTTCTTTTCACACCCAAAATATGAGAGAAAATGTCTGCTTAAGGGCAATAGGAAAGATGCAGCTGGTCGTGAATTTTTCTTGAGAAATGAGAAAGTAGAAGTCAAAGAAATGGTCATACAAAGTCAGTGCTAGTTCTAGGTTTTATATTTGGTGAGTCAAGTTTTGTAGAACGCCATGCCAACTTTGTAATTTACATGCTTAATTTCTGTCCTTTTTGTGTAAACTATTTCCTACAATCTCGCATTGCAGATTTCTGTTTTCTTTTATTTTCCCTTCTTTTTTTGTAAGTAATTGTAGCATGTGAATGTTGCAAAAATAAAGCTTTGTTTAGAACAAAGTAATGCAATTGGTTATTGAGTTGTTATTGATAACCTGTATAATGTTGAGTTAATGAGATAGACCAATGTAAAGGGAGCCAAGAAAAGAGAACCCTATAAAAAGGATGGAAAAAATTTTTTAAAAATGATTTTACAGAAGAGGGAAAGAGAGGCAAAGATTTTTTTTTAAAATGAGCGAGAAAGACAAAGGAAAGACTGAAGAATGATGAAAAGGAGTGGATAGGAGCAAGAGTATAGAATAGGCCATGTTCGTAATACATTCATATTTAGAGCATTATGCAAGTTATTGTACTGCAGGAGTTGGAATGCAGATTGCACCAATGATGCTGTTGGGTCAGACAAGCCATGTTTGTCTGGCCCATTCTTACTGATGTAATACATGAACATGTGATAGGTGAACCACTAGGCAAACTTAAAATTTTCAAAAGCTTTACAAAAATTGCTCTTTACGATTCAACAAAATGGAGATTTGTAATTGAAGAAATGGGAGGCCCTCGTTTTTTTTTTCTCAAGTTTTTATTTCTGAAGGTTCATAATTCCGATTTAAATTTTACCAGGGGGTTCATAAAATTTGATAATGGAATGGGGTTCATTTTTCATAAGGTTCATAATTCCAAAAACGATACAGGGTTCTATTTCATTTTCGGTATTATGCACCTTAGGAATTATGAATCCTACATGTACAGTGTACATCAATTTCAGAATTACAAACCATATTTCATTTTCGGAATTATGAGCCTGCAGAAAAAGAAGGTAGCCAAAGAAAGAGGAGAGTTTGTAGAATGGCCATAGAGCTGAGGAGTTGAAATTGGAAAAAGACACATATTGTTTGTGCAGAGCCAGAAGGGCGTTAACTCTGTGTATAAGTATTTGAGGTAACACCCTTCTGGCTCTCAACAGACGATATTGAAGAAGACAAAGACAAAAAGACCCTGTGTGATGTCAAAAAAGTTTGGGATTACAGTAGATACATGTATATGTAGTTACATGTATTGAAGGAGACACATTACATGGTGGAAGTGTGATAACTGAAGAACAGTTTTGGGATCAAACAAATTAAGAATTCTGATGGAAGAAGACAAGAATTAAAAGTGGAGAGGAGTTAAAGATCAGAAATGGAGAGAAGAGATTGAGGGCTGTATAACATGCAGTGATAATAAACTCAAATACAGCATTAACGGTGGCACGCTGGAGAAAAAAGTTAAATGTACATTGTAGATAAAACCAGATGGAGAGAAGATAAAATGAAACAGAGGAGTCCAGTATAAAATTCATGGTATATAAATGATTCCACTTTATTCAATACATTGCATTGCAAAAATATTCCATTTAAAGCACATGGATTGAGGACCTAATGAACAGATTGCAACGTTTTTTTTTTAATATTCATATCTGATATTTCTTTAAAAAATAAAATACATGTTATCATTATTACACACAAACTAATATATATATATATATATAAAATAAATGCTTTAAAAATAAAACCTTCCAAGCTTTTGTTCTTATTTCATACTTTGTATTCAAATACTGAAAACCTTCCTTAGGAAAAAATATATATGAGTTGAACCCTAGAGTTGGTTAATGTCTTTCATGAGGAAAAATCTGACATAGCATAGGGAAAGAGCCTTTTCACGACTAATCTTGGGTATTAATCAAATGGTTATGTTATATTAAATTGTTTCTGTTTTCCAATAGCTCTTAACTATGATGATACTCAAAGTATTTATTTATTTTTTTTAAAATTATATCATATGCAACATTTTTGATATTCCAATTTGAATTATCAGAATGCATAGGAATTATAAAGTTGATAAAATTCTCTTTTTTTTCTCCATCATAACTAATCTATTCCTGAGACTTGGCCACACTCCCACAGAGACTAACATACATTTAATTTTCATGAAAATTTTTATCATACAGATTTGACCAAGGCCTACCAGACATTGCATTCCATTGCATACAACTTGCATTCTGATTATTGACAAACAGGGAAGCATAGCAAATGAAGAGAAATGTAATTCATTACTTAATAGCACTCGAGCATTGACCATTTGAATACTTACATATGTGAACTACCCCATTAGGTCTGTATTCTATAATCACTGGTATTTTGGTAGTCACCATGAACCTCACTGAAATTTGGCAATCAAACTAAAATTGAAATACACAAAATTAGATTTAAATTCTACGCAAGTATCTAATTGTGACGATTTACTCTCACACTAAGATCTTATTTTAATTGAGCTTATTTCTCTGTCAGTTAGGAATACTAGCAACATAAAACATAAATTGTCCAGCATGCACTGAAAGCATTTAATATTATACCGTATTTGCAATACATTGCAGTCAGAATAATTGACAGGAAACATGTACATCCTAAATAATAGGAATTTAACAAATGGCTACCTGTCCTACTTTTTCTTGCAGCCTCTATTATCTGATTTACAAGATAAAAACCCAGTGATAGCCATAATTATACTCTCTTCTCTGAAATCATTATCAAGTATACTAATATCAACTTATACATTACATCTTCTTATCAATACAAGGACCATAACAGATGAAAACTACAATAATAAAGAAAGAAGACTAAAAGATGTAAAGACGTTGAAAATAAAGGGTCAGATTGGAAGTAAAAATCCATTACTCTGATTATACCTCTGATAATGAAGAGCCATGCAAGTAGGTATTCTGATTCTTTTGTAAATGCAAACTTGAAAGGTTAGAGAATGAAGTTGAGGTTAAGAAACATGAAGGATAAGAAATCACTGACATAATTCAAACATTACCCCCACTTACATCAATCTATGAAATACACCAAAGAACAAACAACCCTAAAACAGTTCTCTCATCTAAGTGCTATTTCATTTTTTTTCTACAGGGAAAACCCCCCCCCCCAAAAAAACGTACCAGGGCTCTTTGCTATGGGGAGCTTTGACAATGGTTCAAATTGATCAAAATTACCCCTAGCCCACATTTATTTTTGACTCTGCCTCTCTCTCTCTCTCTCTATATATATATAGAAAGAATGTAAGGCAACACCTCATTCAATTATAACATAATCTTTATCATTTATATATATAATCCGTGTATTCATCACTCTTTCTTCAAATTGAAGTTTAATACAGGTATATTTTTGTCTATCTGGGGCAGTGAGTGTTATTAAATTGCATTTAACAAGTTACACATTGTCTCTTTGAGTTGAGAGCCTGAAGGCTGTTAACCCATATCCTTTAACATAGAGTAAACACCCTTCTGGCTTTTAACAGTCGACATGAAGAGTATCCACTTGGATCTCACAGCTTACAGTAATACTGACTGACCTTTTTCACATAGATATAAGATGAGATTATTTTATGACCAGAACCATAGCACAGCATACTTTTAATCGGTTCCTGTGTCATTTCATTCTAATCTTTTTCGTATATTTTCATTGGCAATTTAGATGCAAACAATTGGCTGAAAGCTGTTAAACATTCTGCATATACAGTAAATCCATTATGCATAGAAACCAAAGAATGGCTGAAGATGAAAAAAAAAAGTATCTAGCAGTATAGGGACCTAAACTGCAAAGTCATGCTCAAGTGCATTGAAACTAGTTTATGTATCTTTACTCTCATGCTCAACAAAAGTGCATTTAGAGTGGTATAAAAAGAAAAGGCATTTCTGAAGAAAATTCTCCTCTTCTTGAATTTCTGGACATTATGAAACATGTTTTTTCTCCACTATATACTAATAATTAGACCACTGCTTTTATTCTGATGGTGCAACTTCAAGCATTGCCCCTATTCCATCTAATATATCTACTAAAAATGACATTGCAAAAGATAAATACTTTAACAAATCTTTATAAACAATAAATTACATAAATTGTCATATGTGCGTTTTCTGTTTTATGCTAAATCATGTGGTTATGCAACAACTATGAGCCATGTCTAATACTTATCTGGTCTTTCCTGTGTGATAATGACAAACTTATAATACTCATAAGCAACAACATTAACATAGGAAATAAATATATTTAATATTTAGAGTGCCAGCTTTGATTCTAAAACAACACTATACATTTTGAAGATAGGTATTTCTGTCTATGTACCAGCACTGTAATTAGCTTTCGAACAGGTTCTTCCGTATCTATTCGCGGGTATATGAGACATATTACTTGCATATGAAATCACTTCTTAATCTTCAAATATATACAACCAAAATACTTTGCCTAGCACAACTATCACCCCTTGGCTGCAGCAAATCCTCATTTCATGCCAAAGGGAGACAAACAATAATTTCTTTTAACGACCTGAAAGAAACATGGCAAGTTATTTCATGGAAGAACATTGATGCATAAAATTATCTTTCATGCGAAATAATTGGCATAGAAATTTGCGTAAAAGATAAAAGTAAAGATACATAACTATCTGTATATATATGAATAAAGTACACTATTTACAGTAGAATGTTGGGCATACCAAGTACCAAGTAAAGATTGACTTGTAGGAAACAAGGAGAACCACAAGCATCTCACATTTGACTTTCATTGAAAGAAGTATCATAACTTTACACAGAGGAAGGATTATTCTCTTCTGCTGAAAGTGCTGAGAAAAAAGCTGGACTATATACATTTTAAAGAACCTGCCTCTGGCATTCACTGATCATCTGGCATACATATACACGTATGTTACAGCAGAGTTGGGTCCTATCAAAGGAACTAGTATTAATTTTTCACCTTGTGTTCACGGTTCATAAATTCATATAATTTCTTGAAATATGGGCTGCCATTCACAATTTTAAAGGAAATATGGACACAATCCAAAATGCGTAGTTGCCCTGTTCACCTGGTTGATGCTCTCAAGAAATTCTTCATGACTAGAATCACTCTTTTTGGTATGCCAATATTGCACTATGTATGCACTGAGGACAAGCCCCAGGTAAAGTCTTGTCCCCTTCTTCCGTGTACATGGCCTGTAATGCTTTCTGAGTGATCGGAAGAGGGACAGGGAGGGATTCCATGTCAGTACCCCACGTTGACATGACCTGACGCTTCAAATCCTGTCTCTGATAGTGATGTCCGCAAGTAAACACCACACAGTCCAACGACACCCTGCTCCCAACACCGCCCTCGTACTGTGACCCGCCTCCAGGCATCAAGGCCGCTAGGTCCTTCCCAGAGAGTCGGATGTAGCTCTGAGACATCACATCCTTTCTCAGGTTGAAGAGGATCTCTTGCCAAAGCTTCTCTGCAGGCACACTGCCATAGGAGGACGAAGCAGCAGCGGCTGCATCTAGTCTGAGCTGGTTGGAAGTGGTTTGAACTGGAATGAAAGCAGACAGTACCTGGTCTAGGTTGGCTAGTGTGGGTTGACTACTGGAGACAGAAGCCACGACACGGTTGGTGATCTCGAGGCAGAATGTAGAGCTGAAACGATCTAAGAATGCTGGTGGTATGAGGTAGTCGGCTCCGCTTGGCTCTGATTCATTATCTCTTGTACCTTGGTCCACACTGGGGAACAAAGGATAGTGTACAATCAGTGGTCAGATATCTCTAAGTATGTATGCATAATTGTAGTCTACTCTTAGAAGATATTACAGGGCCCTCTTGCATAAAAGTTGCGTATAAATGCATCTCAAAAAATTAAACACAAGTCCCACATGCGTGCTCCTAATTGACTGAAAATCAAGGTGCGTTTAATATTTTTTGAGTTGCCTTTAATTGCAACTCTTTATGCAAGAGGGGCAAGGTCACAATTCCTGCTGTTTAATTTGATTTCAGTCTCAATCTTGATGATATTTTATCTCAACTATTAGACACACATTTCTCTATGAAATAGTGGACAAGTATCCTCTCACAGCAACAGTAAATTTTTGCTCTTAGTCTCCCTTATTAAACATACCCCCACTGATTCAAACATGTTATTTTTCTTGCATATATTCTACAGTTTTGAATCAGACAACATTTCAGCTCACATTAATTGATAGTTATCCACTACTGTACTACATATTAATGGAAACTGATTCTACCACGACATGCATGAAGAATCTGCGACATATATTGGTAATAATGAACAACCAAAAGAATATACAAGTACCACTTCTTGAGCTATAACTGTGGGAGGTGGTATGTCCAATCATGCTCCTCTGCTTTGAGGCAAGTTATCTCTTATTTTCAACTGCTTGAACTTTAATCCCCTTACTAACCTGAAGAGTAATGAAGTGAGTGGTTGAGCCAGTAGATCTAGATGAGGTAGAAGAAGAGACTCCAATGCACTGATTGATAGGTGTTGATGACGGTGCCAGTAGTGGAAGATCTGTAATGACACAGTATTTGTTTCAAGGTAAATTTTTGCGAAGACAATCAAATTATTTGGTTTGTAGGAAGAAAGAAAAAGGACACAATTCTGGTTTTGTTTCGGGTTTTGGGGGTTCTTTTTGCTGTCGTTTGTTTTGTTGTTTTTACACAGGAAAGGAAGGACTAAATTGTCATCTCTCAAAGTTACATGACGGTAATAGTATCCAGTTATATGTGTCTGGGAAGCCACAGATGAAATTGAACAATTACACTAATAATCTTATGAACATTTATCACTCTAAATCCAAAGGATATAATCCTCTAGAATACATGTATCAATCAAATATGATTATTTACGTCTGGGACAGACCTTTGACGTCACCATCCGAAAGACGTGACTGAGATTCGAACCTGGGTCCGATCAGAGTCAGTTTGTAGGCGAATACAGAGAGCTGCCTGCAGACGTTACCGCTAGACCAACTCCTGATGGTTCAAATAGGAATAGCCTTGCAATATCATTTTTATCATTTTATCCTTTAGAATGATATGAATGTGCTACATTAGCAGATGCATCGGATCATCTGTTAAACTGAAATTCACAATTACAAAATATAATATTATCATCAACATACTGTCCACAACACCTGCAGAAGATACCAATACATGGAATACCAGTAAATACATTTTGTTTAAATGTTAAGTTATCTCATTAGTTAAGCATTCAAATGAATTCAATTGATTCATTGAAAGAGAAAAGAGGAATAATACCTGGATCAACAGCTGCTTGCCCGTTTCTATGACGATAGCTTCATTGAATCTGGAAGTCGGTGCTTTCTCTAAAGCCAGTCTATACGAAGAGGAAAGGTCATTCCAAAAATTTTGATCACAAAAACTGATTTCACAAGATATACATCCTGATTACCAAACACTAAGTTGCACACTAATAGCAGGGGACTGCAAGTGGGTAAAGCTGTTTGAAGTTGTAAAGTTCATTCTCATGATGTGGTGAAAAATTCAATACATTTAATTGTCTTTTTTTATATAATTAGACTTTTCAAAATACCTTGTGTTTTTCTGCTTGTAAACTATCCCACGAAAACCTTAAATAAAAATGTTTCAGTTCAGATTAATTTTTTCATAAGTTCTTGCAGTCATTCAAATACATTGATAGATGAAAATCTTATATGCTTCTACAAAAACTTGCTACGATTCCTCCATATCTTTAATTTGTTCAATTATAATTAAATCTTATCATAGTGTATCATTATACCACATCTTCAATTTCACAATACCTTAAATACTTGGCGACAGTAGCCAGTGCTTTCTCTTGATGTGCGTGGTGATCCTGGATGAGTCCATTCTCTAATTCTCTCAGACTGTAGCCAAATGCTGAGATGTGATCACCAGTCTGTTGGCTCAATTCCACTGCTAACCACCAGTGTTCCGTGTTGACTGCATGATGTAGAATAGTTGCAGGACTGAAGAATGCCTGCATCAATCAAGAGAAACAAATATTAGATGCATATCAAACACAACCATATACTGGGAAGGTTAGACTCCTGTGTAGTTGGCCAGAGTCCCGGGGGAGGGGGGGGGGGGGGGGTCTGTTTAAAAAGTCAGTTTAAGCCTAAGCAGTAAATGGTCAGGGCCCAGGTAATATTTGACTTTGATTTGAACAGAAAACTATTGAATCTGGAAGTTGGTCCTTTCTCTAAAGCCAATCTACATGAAGAGGAAAAGTCATTCCAAAAATTTTGCTCACAAAAACAGATTTCAAATTATATTTGAATTGCCTACTTTAGATATCTTCCCTGTCTCACATCAAATGAAGAATCAAGAAAATGAAAGGTGTGACAGAGAAATTAGACTGCACTTCAGTTTGCTACTGTAAATCAATCCTATCCTCCGTTGTGTCTACTTGTTTCTCATTATTTAGCATTAAATGAATTCTATTAATCAACAAAAGATACAATACAGATTTTACTTACTTGCAAGTGTGTAAGGGTAAGAGAGAGACTTGGCTTGCCATAGACAGGTACATCTTCATCAGGCTGGGCTAAGTCAGGCAGGCTTGAGATGATGGATTCTAATACTCCACTATCCTGAAGCTGAATGAAACAAAAGTAATAACAAAATAGTAAATAGACTACAGCTGCGTGGAATGATGTTAACCAATCACAATCTGCCTACGTTAATGTGTGAGAGTACGAAACAGACTTGGCTTGCCATAGACTGGTATATCTTGACTGAGCTTAATAAGGGGGCCAGAGATACTCCACTATTCTGATGCTGGTTCATGCAATGGAAATGATGAATAGACAACAGCTTTCTTGCATGTTATTCTATTGCGACTGCTAGGCAGTCAAAAAATGAAAACTGTGATTATATGGTGGAATGAACAAAAGCTGTTGGGTTAAAGGGCCTTATCTCAATATGTGGCTTTATTGTGACGAGTTTGTCATGCAAGTTGGTGCAGTTCTGATAAATTCTCCAACACCTTACAAACATAATATAACTAGACAAGGCTCTCCTTCTCTATAAGAATCAAATGCTTGGTTTGATATTGGGTTGAAGGAAATAAGTTCATCTTTAACATAATGACAATCATTCTCATACTCCTCCTTCTCCTCCTCCTCTTCCTCCACATCATCACCATCAACATTATCTTCTTCATCAACATCATCATCATCATCATCATCATCATCATCATCATCATCATCATCATCATCACTGTCATCATCATCATCATATTCATCACTAAAATCATCAATGAAGGTATAATCACCAACAGTAACGCAACCACCACAGCCATCACCACCACCTCCACTAATATGAACACCACCACCACCACCACCACCACCACCACCACCATCATCATCATCATCATCATCATCATCATCATCATCATCATCATCATCACCATCATCATCATCATCATCATCATCATCATCATCATCATCATCATCATCATCATCATCATCATCATCAGCACCATCATCACCACCAATATGCATCAAAGCCTCCAAGGCCTTGAATTTTACCATTAAATTCCTCCTTTTCCTCATAATCATATTACATTCTCCCGGACCGCCTCATCCTTCCTAATAACATCTTCCTCCTCACTACCATCTCTGTTGCCATGACCACCATCATCATCACTCAAATCCTCATCTCCTCACCTCATCCTCCCCATCTGAGCTCTCATCACTGCTATCACAGCTGGCTATACTCTCCCTCTCTACATGAATAGCTGGTAAGCCTGGTATAATGGTGGGTTGTAGGAAGGTCCTAGGGGTACCCTTAGAGCCTCCTCTGTGGTCAGGGTAAGATGACGTCGGGTAGGATGGAAGACACATCTTCTCCCTCGTTTCCATTCCAAGCTGTCAAAGATTTGAAACTTGACTTTCAAAAATCATTTTCAAGATATGCTAATGTGCTGACATAATCAGTATGAGAAAGATCATTTGCTGAAACTGTCTAAATTTCAAGTCCCCCTTGAATACTACAAAATTGTGTCCAAGTACATTAACATTACCAAAATGTTTGATGAGAAGGAATGGGCTGCAACTTCCATATCATACACAGGCCTTGCTTCACAAACAGAAGCTTCATGAATAAACTCTTTAAATATCAACCATTTTGCTATGTAGAATGACAGGTGTTTGACAATTTACAAAGTACTCCGAATGCATCATGTAATTAATCTCTTACAAGTAGAATAAAATTGAATCTTCTATTAATAAACTAAAACTGACATTTCCTACTGAATTTGGAAGTTGGCATGATTTTTTTTGGTTATCCTAAGAAGACTGCTTGAAAGTTCCAAAATCATAGCAATAAAATCTTCTGAGATAAAATAAACATTAAGTACCAACAAATATGTCTAAAACATCTCGTAAGATCCTATATATTCATGTAGTAATACAACTGGCTATGTCATCTCTTTACCTTTCCATATTCTGCTGAACCCCATGCTACAGCTTGGTTCTGATAATTGACAGCCAATGAGAAACGGGAACCAGCAGCTACCGCTACAAACAGATCATCTCGAGATCGATTGATGAGAACAGGGACACTCTGCATGAACAGAAACAAGAGTAAACAATTATCCAGCTGAGTACAGTACAACTCAAAACAACTAGCATGATCTAATTTGTCATGTATTTCAGTAATTTAAAATGAGCAGAAGAAGGTAAACTATTTTAAAGGTGAATTTGAACATTTCTGAAAAGATATGGTTTGACGTATTCATGCACCTCACTTGAGTAACAACCGCCTTTGCTTCCTACCTCTATTGTTCTCAGAACAAAGAAGATTTGGCACTTACCCTGACCTGGTCAAATGCCCTTTAAGTAGTTTTGTAATCTCTTGTGCATACAGAAAACAGTCAAATTGTACTTTAACATTTTAAAATTCAAATCTTGCCTGTAACACCATAGTATGCTTCGGTATCAGAATTAACATTGTTGAACTAACTAATAAGTTGGAATCAAAGCTAAGATTGTTAAACCAACTAATAACGTACCTGACTGACTCTGTTCCCCATGCCTAGCTGGCCTGCCTCGTTGCTACCCCAACAATACAGGTCTCCTACAGTAGTCAACATCAGGTAGTGATTGCCTGACATTGTCACCTATGGAAAAGAGGAGAAGGGAATTATTAAATGCTACACATGTATCTACAGAAGATAGCGCTCAGAATAAACTTATTGTTCTTATCTATACACAAGACTCATCAACATGCCGCTAATATAGACATGCAAGCTTTTCAAATGAAGTAATTCTAAGTAAATAGAATATGATAATGAAGTTATATGAAAGACTGTCTTATGTTAAAACTGAAGAGATTCTTTCCTGTGGTCTAGCAAGGCCACTTGATGGACTACATAGAAGTTCACAGAGCTACTCAGAAGTCCTTGTTATGATTTACACTGTACTAATAATAGCTGCAGCAATAATTACACCTTTCATCATATTCCAAGTAACTCAAGAAAAAATCAAAACAATCATGTAGATGATATAAATTCTCATTATGTCATTTATGAACCACAATACAATAAATAAGTTATTGTATATTGGTATTATTTCTAAATGGTTAACAATCTAATTTCGGGGTTAAATCTGATAGAGACCAATACACATGTATGAGAGAACCACTTTTTTTTGGGGGGGGGGGGGGGGGAAACAAAACACATATTTTAAGTTATTGAAAGCATTTAGAAAGCTTTTTTTCCTTCTTTACATCAGGCAAACTGTTTAAAAACTTCCATTGTGGAATTTACTGAAACACTACCTTCTTGATAGGTGCTTGGATGTTTGTAGGTACAACAGAAGGCAGAAGATGCTGGTTTTCATGAGGAAGAGAAGGTAGTCTAGTCACAGTCTGATGATGAGGCTCAGGGTTGCTGTAGCGAGACTGATGACGTTTCCTGGCTAGCTGTAAAGCCTGTCTCAACTCTAGAGGGCTCTTTCCCCATGTGTAGACCTTCTGAGGGTTACAGGTGATGGCAATCTAGAAGAACATTTAAGAAGTAAGTTATATGATGGAAATAGAAGTCTACTAGAATTCTGTTTATCATACTCTGGTGAGGAAGATATTGTAAGACCCAATAATACATGTAAGTTTTCAATATAAGAACCCTTTACTGTTTTAACACATCAGCAGATGTTGCATAATACACCAGTGTCAGTCCCAGAAAACCTCAGATAACTGTGCAATAAGCACATTCCTTTAAGATTCTGTCAGCCTACTTTCTATGGAGAAATTATACTTGACCATAACCATATATGGTCAAATAGTTCTCATGCTTCATTCATGGGATGGTAATCATGGTCTCATCTTTTATTCATGGATGTTGACCAGGGCCAAATATGGGCCTAAATGTCTCATCCTCCATTCATATATTCAAATCTGTTATGTTTTATTCATATACCACACCCCTCCAAGAGTATAAAAAGGTAGACCCTGAATGAAAAAGGGTTCTTTTCCCGGCCCTCTCTACCTTCAAGAGAGGAGCTGTAGGTTATGTCAACAGTGCTTACATATCTAATATATCTACCTCTGAGATATTGATAATAACTGTGTCATCGTTATCTGCCAGGATTGGCCTCTTCTATATGATAATAAATGTATTCAGGCCTGAAAAAGAGCTTCTCACGTTGTTTCATTTGAATGTATGGATCATACTTTACGTGACACTCGACAATAATGCCATCAGACAAGATTGAATATCGAACAATATCGACAATATACTTTGTCTATCTACACCAATACATAGAGTATTACAATATGTTCAACTGACCTACAATTTTTCATTCACTTCAGATACTGATACAAATTATGTCAACTAAACAAGAATGCTAAAGTTAAATTGGAAAAAAAAAAAATTTCTTTCAAAATATGAATAAGAATTTCAGAAAATGGAGAGCACATATCAATTTGCCCTATGATATTAACACTATAGAATAGCTAAACAAATCTTTCAATTAGAAGGTGTAGTGGTAAACCTGCACATCCCAATCCGTTATATTGGGAGGAGAGACCCTAGGGTTACAGTGAATCAGTTCGCTTTTCCCCTCCCAGGCACAGGTGATGCCAATCACTTTAATAATAATGATAATAATTAATAATTAATAATAATAATAATAATAATAATAATAATAATAATAATAATAATAATAATAATAATAATCATAATCATAATCATAATCATAATCATAATAATAATAATAATAATAATAATAATAATAACAGGTGAATGAGTAAATTACGCAATGCGTAATAAATGTCCCCGCCGAAAGTGCAGATCTGTGGAAATTAACTAGCCTGAACCTTAAAACTTCAGTGAAAAACTTTAGTGAATAAAATAATAATGTTACTGCATGCAAAAGAAGAGAATACCAACAATGCATGTATACAACTGAAATATAAAACATGAAAACATTATGAACCTTCAGCCATTTTGAATAAATTTGCATAAATTTGCATGAATAATGAATTTCAAAATTCTGTGTAGAAGTTTGGAAGCGCCCACCCAGCCCTATCAGATAAAACAATCGGAATAAAAATCCGATGTGAAATAGAGAAGTAGCATTTTTCGTCAATTTTGAATAAATTTGCATAAATTTGCATAATCAATGAATTTCAAAATTCTGTGTAGAAGTTTGGAAGCCCCCACCCAGCCCTATCAGATAAAACAATCGGAATCAAAATCCGATGTGAAATAGAGGAGAAGTAGCATTTTTCGTCAATTTTGAATAAATTTGCATAAATTTGCATAATTATTGAATTTCGAAATTCTGTGTAGAAGTTTGGAAGCCCCCACCCAGCCCTATCAGATAAAACAATCGGAATCAAAATCCGATGTGAAATAGAGGAGAAGTAGCATTTTTCGTCGATTTTGAATAAACTTGCATAAATTTGCATAATTAATGAATTTCAAAATTCTGTGTAGAAGTTTGGAAGCCCCCACCCAGCCTTATCAGATAAAACAATCGGAATCAAAATCGGCCAAGAAATGACGGAGAAGTAGCATTTTCTAACATTTGAGCACACACGGACAGACGGACAGACGGACGGACGGACGGACACACACACACACACACACACACACACACACACACACCCACACACACACACACACACACACACACACACACGTACGGAGCCCGTTTCATAGTCCCCTCGCGAACTTCGTTCGGCGGGGACAATAATAATAATAATAATACTAATACTAATACTAATAATAATAATAATAATAATAATAATAATAATAATAATAATAATAATAATAATAATAATAATAATAATAATAATAATAATAATAATAATAATAATAATAATAATAATAATAATAATAATAATAATAATAATAATAATATTAATATTAATAATAATAATAATAATAATAATAATAATAATAATAATAATAATAATAATAATAATAATAATAATTAATAATAATAATAATAATAATAATAATAATAATAATAATAATAATAATAATAATAATAATAATAATAATAATAATAATAATAATAATAATAATAATAATAATAATAATAATAAATAATAATAATAATAATAATAATAATAATAATAATAATAATAATAATAATAATAATAATAATAATAATAATAATAATAATAATAATAATAATAATAATAATAATAATAAATAATAATAATAATAATAATAATAACAACAAAAACAACAACTACAATAATAATAATAATAATAATAATAATAATAACAACAACAACAATAATAATAATAATAATAATCCCTGCTACATAAATATATGTATATATAAATAAAAATAGTCTAGAGCAAAAGACAAAAAACAGTAAAAGAATGGATATTTAGACTTACATTGCTATAGTAACCACAAGTTAATATGCTGACATGGTGGGAACCTAATGCTATCAGTTGGATGGGAACAGTTGACTTTCCTAATGATCCAGTCCCAAGCTGACCAAAGGCTGAAGACCCAAACATCCAAACCTTTATGAAAAAGAATGAAACAAATGGTCAATAACATTAACCTTACATATACAACCTTTTCTCCTCCCTCTTTCTTTGCATTTTAAAATGAAAATGATATGTATGTCTCTATACATACAGTATATCATCTCTTATGTCTTCTTTCCTTGAATTTTTCCTCTTTGCCAGTCATGTTTCTCTAACTCCTATCTCTCAACCTTTCTTTTCCTCCTCTCTTCTCCACATCTCACCTTCTCATGTTCTTTCACAAAAATTTACTTGTTACTCAGAAAGTTTCCTTAACCTTTAACCTCACTTTGAAGTTCCCTGTGTTTAATGGGGTCCAACTTCTACGCTATAGCTATCCACTTTCCATCACACACAAGCTACCAAATTTTGAGAAATTCCCGACATCCGGTTGCCCGTGGTAACCTACCTGTCCATCACTGGTGAGTACTCCGCTATGAGCGTAACCAGCACTGATTCCAACTATTGCACTTTTACTGAACTGGTTGACAAGTTTTGGCAAGATTTGGTCCTCTACATCACCGTGTCCTAACTGACCATGGACACCCCAACCAAAGCTCCAAATTCTGTCGAGGAGATAAAAGATAACAAAACTGTGTGTATAATTTGAAAAAAAAAAGAGTAGAATATGAAGGCAGAGTACTATTTCAATGATCATTTGAAATAGTGTAGGTCACTTGACACAAACAAGAGAGAACTTGAATGATCTGTCCAGAAAGTAGAAACTGGTCTTTAACAGAGCCCTGCTTCTTGATTTTCAACATATTGATTCCCATCAACATTTACATTTATCATATAATCACTTAGACTTACCTAGTGTACACATCATTATAACAACAGAGAGAGTAAAATCTGGGACCAATTCAATATTATGATGGGAGTTTTATTGTGGAGGTAGTGATAATACCTTTGGTCTTGTGTTAGCACCAATGTATGAAGCTGACCGCAGGCCACAGATATACATCGCTGACCACTCAAAGCTTCCACAGCAACCGGTCTAGAGTGGACGTTCCTGTCTCCTACCCCTAACTGACCATATGAACAACTACCCCAACTATAGAGCTGGATAATGAAACAAATTACAAAATATCAGTCAAAGTACATTCAAACCTCACATATCACAAGGCATTGCTTCCATTATTCTATCCACAATTATAGAAAAAAAAAATATACCTGCTATGAGGACCATCTCAGTGATTTAAACAAGGGTAACTTTTGGGCTTTTTATTGACAACCATTCTCACAGAGCAAAAACCGTATTCATATCTGAGAATTGATAAGCTATGCTACAAAAAAAAAAAGACATATAATTAATCTAAAAACAATTGATTTCTTCCTTTAAAATTATTTAATTGTTTCACACTAGCTTAATATCATTTAGGGAATTTAATATCAATTTGTGAAGTAACTCTATTTGTTCCCTGATATGAATAGAAATATTGATTAAATGTCACAAATTTAGGCCAAAGTGAATAAAAATTTGAAATAGAATTTAATATAAAAACAAACTACAAATTGTCTACATAGCTTTCTTGTTAAAATGGAGATATGCAAATTATTTCTTACCCTTCCCTCCTGAGTAACAGCCACGGTATGTTCCTTCCCACAAGCCACTGCCCTGATGTGGATACCATGCATATGAAGCATCTCTACTCTGAGAGGGGGTGCCCTTCCATCAAGAGACATGATATCACCCTGACCTAACCTACAAACACGAATAGGAATAGAAATCATAATATATATTAGGTACCATGAAGATATGTCATACCTGCACACAACAATCTCATCACATCTATTACTAAGGTTTTCTGAAATGTGAGCATTCTAACAATAGTGAATAATTTGTATGCTACATTTTCCCGTACAATCCCAACTTACCTCCTTGATACACAGCTACAGTATGAGAAAACAAGGCGTCTTACCAACAGATGTACAGAAACAAGTACATGCAACCATCTAGTGGACAGTGACACTACTGTACATAACACGAATTGTCTTACAGAAAATTCAGTCTTCGCTATTGCTAAAAAATCTAATAATATTTCATATACACTTTCTAAAGTAACACTAACCTTCCTTCATGTGCCCTGCCCCATGTATAGACATCTCCGTTGGCCACTATAGCAGCATGGTCCTGCCCACAAGCTACAACGTTCTGAGCTGGTAAGAGAAGACCTACAGGTAACCTGTCAGAGCTGGTTAGGGTATCTTCAGGACATACAGGGATCGTGAGATCACAGGCGTGACCATTCTCCAAAGATTGGGTGCTATGTGAGATGGTGTGAGGAATAGACATTCAAATATACAAGTTAAAAATTATTTCATTTGAAGTTTAATACATGACCACTGTTCCTCTCCCATATCTTGTAATGCTATTGTTTTTTTGTTTTTTTGTTTTGTTTTTTAAAACAAATGATAGGGTTTAAAGGTTAATTTAAAGTTTGTCAATGCTAGCCCCTTCTCTTTAATTCCAATGTGATTACTATCAAAAAGAAAAGTGGAAATACATTTGGGATATATAGTAACCATGCCAAGCTTTGAAGAATCACAACTCTAACAGAAGCCCCTTGCACAGTATCATCTATTTCTCTATGATATCTCTCATCTATCTTTCTATATGGCTGGCTGTCTGTCTGTGTGTTTGTCCATCTGTCTGTCTGTCTACATATCTATCTACCCACCTACCCATCTATCCATATTTATCAATCACTAATTTACCTGAAAACCAAATGGACAACTACAACTAGTCAATGCTACTAAGGCAAAAATACTAACAGACGCTGAACAAAGTATTCAATACAATAATAACAACGTAGTACAGTCTTAAGACTCTTACCTGCCCTGTTCTCTCCTTTTCTTGTTGAGTTTAAGAAGGATGACGAGAAAGATCTCTATTAGCACACTAGGTTTGGGGAACAAAGCACCATCCTGTCAATCAACAAAAATAAGATAAAGATAAAGCAGATTAGGCAGGGATTAAGATTTAGATTTACAAGACAAAAAAAGGCTCATGGAAGCAAATAATATGCAAGATCTCTGCAGCAGTAGATTTGAAAGTCAACATCATAATTAAATTGTACTGGACTACAATGTCCGTCTATTCCTATGTTATCGGATAAGATGAAATATCAACATGAAGAAGAATTTTGAGATAGAGCAGATTATAAGGCAAAGTTTTCCAGGATTCACAAATTTAGGTCTTTCTCTAAAACAAATTCCATTTCCATAATTTGGGAAACTATTTTGGCTACCTCAGAAGCTTTAGAATGTTTTACCTCACTGTCTGTGGAGCACTGAGCAGTCATGAAGCTATCGTGAGAGGAGATAGAACCAGTAGAATGACTCCTGAAAATGAAAGAAAATACACAAATTTCATAAAATGATTTAGAAGGGAATGGCCTTGATAAGTTGTTTTTCATCACTTTTAATAATTAGCCTGGGTTGTCACATATTTATTGATACTTTGGAGAATAGTCCTGTCCTAAACAATAGAAATTGTTGTTTATGTCTGTAACAAAAGAATGAAACCACTATTCATGGTAACTACATAATACATGTATTCTTTTTTTTTTCACTGTTGATAACCTGACAAAACAGTTCTTTTAGAAATCATTCTAGTACAAAAATACCAAATAATATCTAGGCTTTTCTGTAGTTTATTCTGGAATTTCCATATACTGGCAGCTGTCAATTATATGCATAATATTACTCTACCTCACAAAGTATTAAGTCTACCTTTCTCTCTGGCTCTTGAGGAGTGGTCTAAGAGTTGGTTTGGACGGGTCAAAGAGTTGAGCTAACTTGAGTAAGGTCTTGACGTCTACATCATCTAGACAACCTCTCACAAACTCAGTGTACCTGAAGATCAGCTCAGGCTGTATGGATAAAACACACACAAAGAACTTAATATTTGAAAAAAATGACATCAATACAAATACTACCCAAATACAAACTTGGTAATTACTATCATCATTTCTAATATACCTAACAACATAACCTGAACCTAATTTGAGCGACTCTCTCTTCCATTTATAAGTAATCAGGATGTGCAGGTGTAATCTGACAGTAGGTGTTTGTCCTGTTCTTTGCAAAGAAATACAACAAATTCTTACCAAACATGTATAGAGTGCAGGCCTATCCTACACAGACACCTCCATTTTAATGTCTTTTTCCCAGGGACTGAATGTTTTACCACTGTTTCCTATTCTGCATCTTGCAATATGGCTGGAGCATGTTAAAGTAGATATTCAAAGCAAATCACAAATATGCTCAATAATGTATCTCTAGAAACTAGAAAGCCTGCAGATGGTAATCGTATAAGTTTTACGTTAACTGCGTGTTTGATGATTAAAAAATAACACAAATAAAAACACTTCTCAGCATCTGGGATATCCGAGCGATTCGCCAGAAATATACCGATGTTTTCACATCAGGTGCCAATCCTGCCTAAGCAGACGACGTCCTATATCAAGTGAACGTAACTGCAATGCAATTATTTTTAAATTATAAAGAGTTTGGTTTGTTTCACCATGACCGTATTTCACATCATTCTAAAAGGGAAGTGAAACCGTTTCTAGTAACTAAAATCTTTTGTTTGTAAAAAGTCATGATAAAGGTCAATGATCAATCAAAGAAATCACACTTTCGAATTGTAAAGCCCGCTGAATTATAGCATGGATGGTATTCGTTCCCTCTTGAAATGCCGACATGCCGCGGTGCATGCAGCTGAAAATACAATAGCATCTTTTTTGGTTTACAAGCGATTGATTCCTTTATTTTTTTTAACGCTGCATTTTTCATCAAAATAATACCATGCAGGAAATTTAGAGTGAGGCAACAAATAAGCATTTATACTGATGCTAGTGAAGTAAGAGAAATAAGTGAAGATGAGATGACAAAACAGGCACTGAAAATGTATAAGATGTTATGGGGCATCGTCTGCTTAGGAAGGATTGCTCCCCGTATGACATCACATATCTCAGCAGCGTTCAAAGAGCTCTATAGGTGCTATAGCGGGGCTGTGTTATATAATTTTATAATTGATAATAATCATTACTTCAAATGTTTCCAAGCGTTGAATTTTGATAACCTTGTTCAATCTAAGCTTCACCTATGCAATAATAAAAATTAAATCAATATTCAAAATCAATGAAATTCTACTTTAAAAAAAAAAATGCAGACTTCAACCAGCAACTTGTGATTAACACATAACTATTCATTTAACCCGTTGACTACTAAAGTTTCTAGATTCTTCATGTTGTTATACAGGGACCTCCCGAATCCTGTCATCAAAGGGGTTAAAAGACAGATGCTTGAACACTAAGTCAATGCAATGGGCCAGTCTGTCATTCCATCAGATGTCTTACCTTAGCTAGAAGGTGTATAATGGCCTGTTGAGGGGGCATGCACCTAACAAATGACATGTCCCCTGCTGCTGAGAACTTAGTGATGTAGCCTTGAGAGACCAGCTGTTTTCTCAAGCAGCAATCTATCTGAGGAAGCCCTGTCTGCAGGATCAGGTCAAGAGCAACAGAGAGCTTGCCTCGTGCCTTGAAAAGTAAAACAGAGGGTCAAATGAGTATTCAATACAATTTGTATGCATAAAATACATGTATAAACATAGACAGATATGGTATATATGCACAAATAGAATCCATAAATAACTCTACCATGAGAAAAGCCTCTTGTGACTATATCCTTATGAAATGTCAATAGCAAGCATCTATTGAAATACATGTTTTTCTAAACTATTACAGCAAAACCTGTCTTTAAAGACCACTCAAGGGAGACAAGAAAATTGGTCTTTATGAGCAGGTTGTCTTTATGGACAGGTTCCTTTGACACATTTCAATGAGAAATGCTGTTCAAGGGAAACAAAAATTGTGGTCTTTACAGACAGGTGGTCTTTCTATACAGGTGGTCGCTAAAGCAGGTTTAACTGTATATGCATACTATGTCAGTTGTCAGCCAGCAACAGGGGCTAGAAACTGACAATTTCAAAAGCTTTTTCAAGAATGAATTCATGCCTTTCCAGAGCAAACCTATACTGGATAGAATTTTAAAAAAAACAACAACCAATATATACAAATGAGGGCCAGCAACATATTTTTACAACTGACTGAAAGTGAAAATAAACATACATGTATTTTTATCGGATGATCACTGTTGTTATCAAGCCACAACTCTCTATTAAAGAACAAATTACCTTTGCCACTTCAATGAGGATGTCATGAAGACCACATGCTGCAAAGAGCTCTAGGGCTGCATCCTCATTATAGTCAAAGTTATCCATTATGAATTGCCTGAAATAGCAAGAATTGTACAATAAAGAAGGTGGAAAGAGGTTACTACAAGGAAAGCAATAGTAGATTAACGTCTTGCCAAAGGATATTAGTAATGTGCAGGGGCTTGAATCCATGAAGTTTGTATCTTCAGTCAAGTACTCAAAGCACTCATCATCTTTATCTTTCAAGCCTGAACAGCACTTACTTGAAATTAAACATGAGTTCCTCTCTCCTATCTCCTTCCAGAATCTCACAGACAAAGCACTTGATAGCAACGTTAGCTAGCGTCTTGCGGTCTTGACCACCCATCTCTGAAGTCCTGCTCAGTGCTAGAGTGACGAGAGATAAGATCTCTGGAATGTGGCCAAACCTGGCCAAGTTGGTCACCTGCTTGATGTAAGAGCACTGCAAATAAGAAGAAAAGAAATAAAAGGTATTCAAATTGAAAATTAACTTGCAGATCTCCACCAAAATTTCAAAAAGATTATTTTTCACTTCAAAACAATACTGCCCTTGACAGGTGACTTCTATAAACATTTGAATAGTGCCCTCTTTTTTTCTAAATTTAAAAACTAGCACATCAATGATGTGGCGCTCATCCGGCATCCAGCAAAGAAATTCACGCAATTTGTACTTTGAACTGAGTTGAGACTGTAATGAATACACAAAATGTATATGTATTGGTTAAATGCATGTACAGATGATGAAGTGCCTATTGCAAATCTGGCTAAATGTGGTGTTGGAAGGAGACAGTGACGTGTAGATATGAATGAAAGTCTGCAAATTCACAATCAACTCAAGTTGCACGACTCCAGGTAAATTGTAATAGTTTTACTGGGTGAAAGAGAAACTTGAAATAAAGCATAATTTTGCATAAATTAGCATAAATAATTTTCTAGACAAAATTTCAAAATTCTGTGTAGAAGTTCAATGAACCTCATGAAAGTCTTTAAGATGGAACAAACAAAAAATCAAAATCGGTCAATAAATGAGGAAAAAGCAATTTTCGTGATTTTTAAAATAAATTTCGCATAAATTAGCATAAATAATTTTCTAGACAAAATTTCAAAATTCTGTGAAGAAGTTCAATGAACCTCATGAAAGTCTTTAAGATGGAATAAAAAAAATCAAAATCGGTCAATAAATGAGGAAGAAGAAGCAATTTTTTTATTTTTTAAAATAAATTTCACATAAATTAGCATAGATTTTCACAAAAATTAGCATAAATAATTTTCTACACAAAAATTCAAAATTCTGTGAAGAAATTCAATGAACCTCATGAAAGTCTTTTAGATGGAACAAAAAAAATCAAAATCGGTCAATAAATGAGGAAGAAGCAATTTTTGTGATTTTTAATTAATTTCGCATAAATTAGCATAAATAATTTTCTAGACAAAATTTCAAAATTCTGTGTAGAAGTTCAATGAACCTCATGAAAGTCTTTCAGATGGAACAAAAAAAATCAAAATCGGTCAATAAATGAAGAAGAAGCGGTTTTTGCGATTTTCTAAACTAAAAATGCGCATAAATTAGCATATTTAATGAGTTTCAAAATTCTGTGTAAAGTTTCGAATCCCCCACCTAGTGCTATCATATAAAGCAAACGGAATTAAAATCGGGTAAGAAATGGCGAAGAAGAAGCAACGGAATTAAAATCGGGTAAGAAATGGCGAAGAAGAAGCATTTTGAAATTGTGGACGGACGGGACGAAGGACGGACGGACGGACAGATGGACGGACGGACGACGGACGACGGACGCCTCGCCATGGCATAAGCTCATCTGCCCATTCGGGCCGGATGAGCTAAAAATTGCACTGGAAGTACTACTGAACTTGAAAAATGCAGAAACATACATTTTTTTAACCCTGAGAAGGCCAGGTTATTTTTTTGTACTCTGGTATCACAGCCAAGGAGGGATGGATTCCACCTCAGTGGAAAAAGTACTTTTCATAAAAATATCATGACAAATGTATAGGGGAGGCAAATTCTTTTAGGGTTAAAGAATAGAAATATAATGAATTACTGTGTTCACAAAAAGAATTCCTCTTATTCTCAACTAGGCTATGCCCTATAACATATTTGCTTCCATCCATTGGGAAAGCTGATGAGATCTTATGAGACCCAAGACTTTGTTAGTCAAAATTTTATCATATATGAAGTAAACATCATCCTTTCAAAAATGTTGCTTAGGATATTAGTTGAAAATCGTATAGTTACAAAACTTATTTTACTGAATGCTTACTATATAGAAACATACCTGTGAGCTCTGGTAGAGATTAAGAGCTCTCTGCACTTCACCCATAGCCAGTTTCCTCTCTGCTGCAATCTCATACAGAGCATTCATATCTAGGCCTAGGGTGATACCCAGATTTTCTGCCATGGACCCATCCCTTTCAGACAGGGCCAAGTCTAAGAACAGTCCTTCTGGTGAGATCCTGGGCCTACAGTGGTAGACCGCTCTACTGGTTACCACAGTACATCCATCCAAGGCAGTGCAATGGGTTGTTTTGTGAGGGTCATTGTCGGGATGCACTGCACAATGGAGCCTTTAAAATAGATAAGCATGTGGCTTGTCAACAATCTTGTATTTTGGACCTATACGAGCAACATCAATATGGAAATGAGGTATAAATGCACAAGTGCTTTTTTGTAAATTGTAATTTATAGTACAATTACAAATTAGAGTTTTATATTGGGTACTTTCACTACTTTGTCCATGTCCTTTTGTGTCACTTGAGTGAAATTAATGTGAAAAATACATGTACAAAGATTAATATTTTCTTTTCTGATTGTAGGGTTTTTCATTACTTTCTGCATTAATATAGATGATCTCTAAATTCAACAGTAGATTTGCATAGAAAAAGCACAGAATAAATTTCAATACGCATCTGTATTTTCATGCAACAGCCTACTTCTTATTACATCTGTTATATTGCAAAGCATCTCTTGATCCAACATGAATAGAATTTACTCCCTGATTAATACTTTTGCTCATGGAGTTAGAAAATTGCTCTATCCTCTTTCCTATCTATAATTGTTATTATGTAACACACTGTTATCCTGTATATACAATATATTTTAACTCGCTTCTTTCAAGTACCACTAACCCTGCTTCTGACTCTGCCAGCTCAGATGAAGTGCTGTAATAGTCATCATCTGACTCATCTCCCTCCCCATCTCCTACCCCACTCCTGATACCACTGTTGGCCCGGTGTCGGGTGTGGCCCAGAGATGATGCAGTCCTTCTCCGTCTCACGGTGGTCCCCTCAGCATTGTGGGGGTACATTCCTATGAATGTCTCACCCTCGGGGAAGGTGAAGGTCTGAAGAATGGAATCCTTATTTGCTAACTGGTCAGGTGACGATACTTCTGATTTCTGATTGGACAATATGAGGAGGCTCACCTGTGTGGGAAAATATCCAAAGAAATATTTATCAGTATTATGACTTCCAGAATCAATGCCATTTCCTTGACCCCCATCTTCTTGAGACATGTGATTGATCAGAAAAATCCTCCAATCAATCATTAAGTTGCAATAACCTATTTCTTATGTTAGAAGTTGCAATATCAAACTCAAATCAAGTTATGATTGATTCAAATTTTATAACAGAGGTCTTGACGTAGCTCAATTTCTTTTTCAAAGTCTTTATCTTACAATGAAACAGAGGAAATGTAATACAGAATCCTATACAATATCTTATTGCACTGTTGTGGGCCATTATAACTAATAAGTCGAGTATCTCAACAAAATAAATGTCCTATATCACTTTAACAAAAGGAGAGGGAGTGGGGATGATACAGGATAGGGGTCTGTTGTGGAAGGGGTTAGAGTGTCCTTGTTATTCACCAATCTTTACCTGTTTGTCCTCTGATACTGTAATACAGAAGAGAAGCCTGTTGGTGAGAAGTAGTTTATGAGACGAAGGAGGTATGCGGTAGACATAGAGTGGCATCCAGTTGTCTATACTGCTATCATAGATCTGTACACGAGACACAACAAATAAATTTTACAAGTCAATAACATTAGGTTTCTGCAACTGAAGAAGGAACTATTAGTGAAGCAATATGTGTTCAAAAAAAAAATTTTAGCCAAAGATTGTTTCACTACAAACAAATTATTCAGGGTGTCTAGCATAGATTATTTTTTTCTTTATAACTCGTCTTACTAGGATATGGGACTTAGCTCAATTCTAAAACAATCTTGATATACACTCACGATGATATTGGGAGTTGAAAAGGGGGTAAATGTGCTTGATTCATTTAAGTGGAAAGAGCTCTGCAAATAATCAAGTTTTTAACAAATCACATCATTCTACTGCCTGTCTCTGGAACAAAAGTTAGGTGGGTTTTTTTCTCACTGACACCCCTCTGGAAAGTTTAAAGTCACCTTGAATATGTTAGCAGTGAAGTTATGACCAGCAACTAATGATCGCCCTCTGGCATGTTGGGATGTGAGTTGGATATTCTGGGTGAACTGCTGGAAGCGGACAGGAGCAAAGCCTGGAGAAGTCCCATCTGAAAACAACAAACATACACAAACATATAAATAATAACAATATAGTATGATTGCAGGGCCCTCAGGGAGAACAGTATTTAATACTGATGAGTTTACCCTGGGTAAACAAGACATATTATTATTATTATCATTATTATTATTATTATTATTATTATTATTATTATTATTATTATCATTATTATTATTATCATTGTTATTATTATTATAGGTAAACGTGACAGAAATAAACAATTCTGCACAGTCAAGGAACTATTCTAAGTGTGAAAGTAATGGGCTCTCAAGCACAAATTTAAAATGTCCTAAAAATTGTGATCTAAATTTAATCAAGAAAATGGTTCTAAACTTATATTTTATAAAATAAATTGATGGACTGGGAGAGTTGAATTAATGCTATCAAAAGATATGTTGAATTAAAGTGATTGATTAACTTTGTGAAAAATTGTAAAATCAGCTCAAATGCCAGTGAATTGTGTGCAGTCCTCTAACTACATATATAATTAAGGATATGTGAAAGTATGAAAGAAAATGGAACCCGTTTACTATCCTAAAAAAGAGAAAATCGCGATCAATCGCTAGCGCAAGTCGCTCGGCTTCTTCGCTGCGCTGCAGTCACAAAAGCCAAGCACCAGCGCTTAGCGATTTCAGAGCGGGTTTCCAGCCCGTACGGTATTCTGTGACAGAGCGAGGTATGTCAACCGTAAGAGTTCTTTAGGGTTCGGTGGTACTCTATCCCGACATCAATGTTCAATCGTAAATATCTTGATATATAAACGACCGATCAGCTTATAAAACTCAGGCGATTCCTGTCTGAGCTAAAGGTTTGCAATTATGATTACAGCATTAGCTGGAACAGTGATTTTTTTTTTTCAATCCTGGGCAAAGTTAATCAATGCCTTTAATGATTTAGTTGAAATTTTGTAGAAACATTTGTATTTTCACTACATGGTCTATCAGTGGAAATAATGCTTGGAACCATGAAAATGATTTTGCATTTAACTCATCTGATATCACATTGAACTGAAATCAATCAAATAAAAAAATTAAAAATAAAAAAAAAGAACAACAACAAAAAAACAATGGCATCAGAAATCTACAATGGGAAGAGAAATTTATCAAAATAATAGGAGAGAAAAAAATAAATTAATGACACCCTTTGATGCTATGATCGATATCTAAGCTTTCAGAAGCACTAAGCATGTCAATGCTAACATGTGCAAAAATACATGACAAAAAAAAACAAACCAAAAAATTATATAAGGTTGCAGAAATGTAGAGGTAATGAACAAATAAATACCACTGAAAAAAAAAAAAAGCTAGAGAGGTGAACAAGGAGGCAGCATTAGTGCATGTATGTTCAGGTATCAGACTAAAATTCTCTAAATGGTACATTTTGAGGGGTGCCTGCTAGAAAAGTTTTTGGGTTCCTGACACTGTGAAAGAAACAAAGTTATTGATGTTCAAAATGTAATATAACAATGCATGCAGAGAGTAGGATAATTTGTTGACAATAATGAATTAGATTGCAATGGATCAGTATTTCCATCAACTAGTAGTATTACAAGCAACATCTAGAAGTAATTAAATGTGTAAAGAGTTTTATTCAACAGGCAATTTAACATCATTGAGAAGAATATGAAAATATATGAAAGGAAGGAAATAAATTCTTTTCATATGTATAATACAGCCAAATAAGAGCATATGAACTCTTCATGCCATCATTTAAATAAGATGTAGCAGGAACACATTTGGTCACTATTTCCAGAACTGATTTTACAGAAAAACAGAACTAGGTAGGTTTGGATATTTGATTGCAGGGGCGGATCCAGGGGGAGGCCAAATCGGTGGCGGCCCCCCTTTTGAAACCCAACTGGCATACCTTAAGAAAACAACAACAAAAAAGCCTCCTTAATTGCGTACTTTTCCAGCTCTTTGCCCCCTCTTTTACAAAATCCTGGATGCCCCCCTGTATTGCTTATGTTATCTGAAATGACTATAGCAACCACATACATGTACCATCAGCCAAAAGAAACATCAAGACATTTCCATTTTAAAGTGTACCAATCACCTGAAAAAATAATTTGTGTACAGCTAGAAGATATAAGATCAATCTCGAAGAACTTTATCTGGCATTCTATCAGTCAACACTTAAAGAGAATGAAGGAAATAAAAGATGCTCGTGCGGAACCGAACTTAGAGTTTGGTTCCGCGCGAGCCCTTATCTTGGCGAGCGCTTACAGGTGCGTTGAGTAGTCTTCTCACGAGTCGGTTTTACGCTTATAGAGAGTGTAATTAAAATTGCAATATCTCTTTATAGAATTAATATTTGAAGCCTATATTTTGAATAGAGTATAACGACATGAATCCCCTAACATAGAGAGCAAAATATTTTTTGGTGATTGGTAACCTTTAAAGGCACTGACTGGAAACCATGCAAAAGAACTACTCCCAGACCATAACAATATACACATGCAATGCAGCATTCATTCTTTACCTGAAAACAGAACAAGTTCTTCACTGAGAAGCCCTGTTAGGGGTAAACAACTTTCAACATCAATAGTCTTGCATAATTAGATGATTTTCTCTCTCATTTAACCCAACCGCTAAGAAAGCAAGCATACAATGTTATACAGTGCGTCCCCCCCAAAAGTTAACAGTTGGAAAAAAGTTCCCCAAAATAAATATTTCCGAATATTTTCAATAAATTTCCACTCCTGTACATATCTTAGGGTCTCTCCTATGCAATATCACAGACAAATCTGATTAATCATTACGTTTGAGTGATCAAAAGCCACTTTTTTTGAAAGGGTGCAAAATTCAGACTTGACAATAATTGGTATTTGTTCTGGCTGGTATCAACAAAATTGAGAGCCGTTTTAGAATTGACAGATGAAAAAAAGTCTACCCAATTAAGTACTTCAAAATATTTTCAGGAAATTTTCATGCCTGTGGACAGTTTAGAGTCTCTTCTATGAAATGACACCAAAATATTTCACAGTATTTTACACTTGAGTGAGCAAAAGCCACTTTTGGGAGAGGGAGCAAAATCCATCCTTAATATATGTTTGTTTGTCCGTTCTGGCTGGTATCAGCAAAGTTGACAGTCATGAAAAGGCTTAGAAATTGTCATATTCTGATCAATAAAAGACAGTTTATGAAAGAACAGATTTTGTTCACTGTAGGTCCTGATATATCCTATCAAAACTTTATGGTTGAGCAAGTAAGCAGGTGAAATTAAAAAATTCACCAAAAGTACATTTTGAACCACTCAAAAAAGTAGTATATTGCTCACTCAAGCATAAGATGTTGATGGAATGTGTAAGAATACGGTATACAGAGAATAAAGCTTGTTATTTCATAAATTGTCTTTTATCAATCAGGAAATGGAAATTTCTAAGCCTTTTCATCACTCTCAGCTTGGCTGATACCGGCCAGAGCCAATATCAATTCTTGTCAAGTCTGGATTTTGCACCCTTTCACAAAATTGGCTTTGCTCACTCAAGCGGTAGAGTATTGTTAGGTATTTTGGTGTCATTTGATACAAGAGACCCTAAGCTTTCCACACGTATGAAAATCTCCTTTAAATATTTTGAAACATTTATTTGGGGAGACTTTTTCGAACTGTTAACTTTTTTCTGGAGCACTGTATACAACATTCTATCTTATCCTTATTACACTGAACTTGTCCAGTTACATGTTATATCCTGTGGGGATAGGATATATTTGTAGGAAACAAAGGCAACTCTACCTTGATCAGTGAATCTACTATATCATGACTTGAAGAGTTGTTACATCATTATAATACAGAGCATACACTCGCAAACATAATACAAATATATGCATCTACATGTATATTACGAGTTTCACGACTGAGTAAGCAATCCTTACATTTCCTTATGATATAGAAGTAGCAGATAATGGAATGCACTTTTCACTGCATGCAAGTTCAAGAGACTCATGCTCTACAGTATTTCTTTCTTCATATCAACAAATCATGCCACCCTCTTTCTCACTTAAACACAAACTACAATCTGTTGGTAATAAGACTTAGTAGTAGAAAAAAAAAAAAAAAAAAATATATATATATATATATATAGGTATATAACTAATATTTCCAAAATGTTGATGACCCAGCTAAAAACATTTAAATGAATTACAAATTGATTTGTGAACAGAGGAATATATATATATATATATATATATGTAAACTAGAAATCGTAACTAGCCTCAACTGAGGGCATACAACTGATTCTGCAGGACCATGTCCTTGCATCCTCTGCATTAGACACTAGTCAACAAATAAAATCTAGATATAATCAGAGGAAAAACATATCAAAGAGCAATCTTTATAGTGTAATAGTGCAATTATTAAAAGGAAAACAAGAAATAAATTTCGGGACTTAAGTTAGTCCTTGCATCCTTCCTTTGAATTTAAAGCAACGCCTTTGACAAGATTGGTGCCATACCTGCATGAAGAATACTCCTAACTGGAAGACTGTTGGCTTGGATGACTTCATACTCTAGAATCTCTGCCTCCATTTCCATTGAGGTGGTGAGAGCAGAGACTTCTGAAGACTGTTCTAACAGCATCCCCCATTGGTTGCCTCCCTTGGTGAACACCTGTAAATGACCAACAGGAGGACTTGTTATAAATTTGATATCATAACAGAAAATTCCGAAGTCAATGAGAGAGAACCCCCCCCCCCCCCCCCCAGATTATCTACATGTATGTGCTACCATAAGAAGTTTATTGCTTTTCCCTTCCCTAAAAATGCACTAAACGATCGGTCTACAATTCGATTTTTCGGAAGAAAAATGTAATAGCATTTGATATGAACATTTAAACACAAAAAATGTTTTAGATTGAGGTTCTAAATAGTCATATAGATAATAAAATCGAAATTACGGCCTACTGCGAGCCTTCTAGTCGGAGGAAAGGCTGAATCAGCTCTGAATCGTAGTGATGTCACAGCAATCCTATGATTGTCTACAATTTGAAGGTGATTTGGCCCTTATTCTGGGTAGGAGGCTGACAAATTCCCACGTTTAGTATTCATACTATTGTTCAGAACCCGAATCAGGAAGATTTTATTTGTTTAATTGTGCATATATGATGCTATTGCCATTTATTTTCCAAAATCGGATCACAGTCGATCGTACAGTGTGCGGTGGGCTTTAGAGATACAAGGTCCTTCTTACTAAAAGATATCCAATGTTGTCTTCATGTCTGATCATATCCATGGATGCTATAGCCTCACCAATCATCACCATCTGTACATCACGCTCTAGACCAAGATCAACCATCACCACCTCTCCTTTCTCCGTTCCCATGACGATGACATGCCTATCATCCAGGGAGTGCCACCAAAGGACAGCTGATGGAATGCCTGATTGGGACGGAAATTATTGAGTGTGAGTACGTACCTTCAGACCCAATATACTATATGAACAGTCTTCAGCCTGAATAAAAAGTTGTCTTCTCTGCTTCAATCATGCATGAATCTATTCCACTATAATGGAATAAACATAACAAGTTACACACAAAGGGATAGTTTGAGCACTGAAATAAGACTTTGCCTTTTATTGTTATACAGTACTTCATTTACTACCTGCCTCTGACAAAGGCAAATAGAAAACACTGTTTAGAACTTGCCATGATTGTCTATGAATAAATCATTTTGTGTTGTTTCCTAGTTTATCTTGCAACCCACATCACTGGTTTGGATTGATTTTGGATCTTGTCATCTTTGTTGGATAGTATGTAATTTAGAGTGTATGAAATTGACCATTACCAATGTTAGCAGTGATCTCAATCTTGGTGACATCATTCTTCTTCCATAGGGGATTCCCCGTCTTAGAGGCAGGTAACCCAAGAAGGGCTAACACAGGGATGATGTAAAGACTCCTATCACTGCATGCTACTATTGCCCAGCTACCACTAGCATCTAGGGTGATGGCACAAATTGCTTTACTTGGATCCTGAAACAGAAAACAAGGAAGTATGCTAAAATCTTCCATTTAGGGGTATCACTTCCTGGAATGAATTTCCTGAGCAACTACACAAAGAGGAAGCAGTTTCTCTTATGGGTGAAATATATGACTCTTTGTTTTCATTTGGTAACACTTAATGTCTGGCAGGCTTCTGCACAAATTTAGAGTCTCCATGTTTATGAAATCCTATTTTACAATAATAAGAAGGAATTGTAAATTCTGATTGTCAATTATACATGTGAAACACTATTTACAGAAATATTATGGCATGCACTAGAGGTAAAATAATGTTCTGTGTTAGTTTGATGGAAACTCAATTTTGCTGTGACCCTTTTGTTCAAGTATGACTATACAGTGCATCCCCCCAAGAACCAAACCTGAAACAAAGGCTTATTGTGAATTCAACAAACTATGAGCTGTATGAACATAATTCTTGTTTTCCATGAAATAGAAGTAATATACTTTTACAATACACTGATGGCATTAATCCATACATTCTTCACAGGGCAACATTGTTTTGAAAATGAGATGTAAAAAATCCATTTGTGCCAAATTTGGGAAAATCCGTGACAATGTTGTATCACATGAGAACATATTGCATCATGAGTAAGGGAAAAGTAAGCTTTAACAGATATGATACACAAGATTCCTATAGTGTGATTATATGCATTCAATCAGAATTTTTATAAAACATTGGCCAATGTCGATTGCCGCGGGTGGCTGGGGCGTGCACCCCTGGATTTTCCCAAATCAATAAATATCCACTGAGTGATGAAAAAGTGCCCCGCTTGTAATGGAGAAGGTGCCCATCCTGAGGTGGAAAATTGCCACAACCCACAAGGTGATATTTTTCATGTGTTATGTGCCCTTTATGCCATACTTTACAATTTGATGACAATGGACAGTGCCCTTACTTTAAAAAAAAAAATGAAAATATCACCTTGCTGCCCGGTTTGTTCTTTAAAAAAGTTGCAGTTCTGAACAATACAAAAATTGATGTTCATACTGGGTGCAAGCACCATTTCAGTACAAAATAAACTTTTTCTTGACCCCCACCATAAACAAGCAGACCATCTTTTATTTTATAAGAGAATTATCATTACCCTCACTATAAAAAAAAAGAAAAAAAAAAAAAGAAAGAAACCAGAAGAAAGCAATCTTCTAATTGGTTTATAAAGTTTATGTTTCCTTAGAGTCATGTTTGCATGTGATCCTAATGTTTTCACGTTTTCACCCAAAATCTGGCACTGGGGGATTTTTACATGTCATTTTCAAAATGATGCGGCTCTGTAAAGTATGTACATAGGAATGTCATCAAGGTATCACATGAAAGCAGAATACTTCTACTTTATGGAAAACAGAGAATTGCGGTCATAGAGCACATAAATTGGTCAGAATAACCTTTGAGGGTTTTGTTTTTTTCTGGGACGCACTGTGCAGTTTCTAAGAGCTTCCAGACATACTTGACAGCTTTAAAAACGATAACTCATCATCTGAAATATCAGTTTTCTATTGATGTTTTTTAAAGATGGAATTGAATTGAATGAAAATGAACAGAAAAAAAAAATGGGTTGACAAGATTATTTTGTCTGTAATATTCTTTGTAAATTCAATATTTTATATTTCCAATTATTCTTCTATGTACTTGGTTGTTTTCCTCCTGATCCTCCACTGGTTTTGCAGTACAGAGTCTTATTGTAATCATCATAATACATTTCATCATTCCTTCATGTACATGCATCAATCTCTTCCTCATTCATGCTCGGACACACAAGAACTCATACAAAATTGATCATTTGCAAAATTTCTGTTTGATACAAGTCAAAGAATACCACACTTCAATTCAATCTCTTCCTCATTCAGGCTCAGACATACAGGAAGTCAGGAACTCATACAAAATTGATCATTTGCAAAATCTCTGTTTGATACAAGTCAAAGAATACCACACTTCAATTCCATTCATCTGCTCACCTGCCAAGAATGTTAGTCATGACACTAAATGTAACTTTAAGGTCTGGTAAATTTGTTTCAAAAGAAACTGTCTAGGAATTAACAATCAGAACATGTCATAAGTAAGAATCATGATACATCATTAAGCTGATGGCCAAAGAAATACTGGATGTAATGAACACTGTGAAAACTTGTTACCTTCACACACTGAAAAATACCAACATATACACACATTTCATCTGTTGAGAGCCTGAAGAACGTTTATTTTTTGTGAAAGTACATGAGTTAACACCCTTCTGTTTAGTGTTTTGTAAGGTGATACCATCAGTCCAATTGTTCTCAACTTCCTTTTTTCAATACTCTGCTATTATACACTTTCTATTAAATTCCTTTGACAGACATACTTGTCTGTATAAATTTGATGAAATCTGGGATAATTTCACCAGCCATCATTATGAGACAGTTCTTCTGACTAACTATCATCATCCCTTCGAACCTCTTTTCCAACTTCTTTCCCTCTGATCAAAAATAGAACTCTGCAGTATTCATTCATTCATTACCTGAAACCACTGAAGATCTTTGGTAACTGGTCTATGTCCAAGATCTTCATATCTCAAGATAAGAATATCTGTAGTAAAAAGGAAAGATTGATTTCAAAGTTTCAGAGGAAAATAAATGACAACAATACTTTGAGAGTTAATCAGCCCAAGAAATTTTTTTTTTTGCCTTGGGGCTACTTTTTATTTTTATGGGGCTATTTGTTATATTATTGGGGCTACCATTTTGATGGAAAGTGCAGATTGGTTATCAATTCGGGTTTTTTGTGATACTGCGATTGCTGTTACATTGGTACTAATCGTACTATCTCATGCACAGGTTTACTTTACGTCATACTTTTAATTTGAAAATATAGATTTCTAAAACTTTAACTCCCCCCCCCCCATCAGATTTTTTTTTCTTCAAAATTTGAAGGAATAAATCAATAGGTCAATTTCACCCCAATTTGCTGTTATTAGTTTACCACGGAGATGTTTATTTTACAAGAAAAGGCGTGCTTGGTGTGTTTTTGTTTTTTTTCTCGCACATAATACTCCTAAATCCGCTTGGACGTACGTACATGTACATATACACTGTGAATGCACACAGTTCCGGGCGATTTTTCTTTTCCAATTTGTTTTTCGTGGATACCATCTCACTCGATGAGCATTGATCTCGAGTGCGATAAGTAAAAAACCCAGTCATACATCCACCGATTTCTTGATTTGTAGAGCATTTTCGGTGACTCTGTTTCTCACAACCCGACTTAAGCGCCGCATGCTTTGAAGAAATGGTACTAATTCTGCATTTTTTAGGCAGGCTTTGGCTTTACAGATTGATTTTTCGAGGTGACTACGGACTTAACGTGGTAAGGGACAATTTCTCTGTGTGGTGTATCCGGTCGTAGATCTAGTGATAGTCTCATTACACAGACGATGGTAATTTTAGACCTCTCACTGTAACAGTGATATTGCGTTTCGGAAAGGAAATTTTGACAAAAGGTGTCGTGCAAAGACTAAGTAAAATGAAGCTCTCGATGAATTTATGCAACCCTGATATAGAATGCGTGTAGTTACTGTAGTATGCGTGAAAAAAGTGCTATCTTCAGTTTCCGTATCGATATCTGGCTATGTGTTCTGTTGTCATTTGGTCAAGCGCTCATGATGCTACACATTCGCGATCCGCGATGTACTAAGCTCCGAGTCAATGACAAGATAAAAGGTTGAATTTAGCTGCTTTTTGAGCTTATCAGTGATTTTCTTTCAAATCATTGATGGGGGCAACTCATAAGAAAACGGTCGCCCCCAAATACAAGTTTTCCAGCATTTATTGGGGCGATATGGGGGCCGTGTATTTCCAACACTGGAGTTAATAGTCACATTGGTTAAAATTTTAAATATTGTATGCACTGGTTGAATTAAACATCAAGTCATATCTTTGTTTACCTACTCGTTCCGTCTTTAAAACAACAAGAAAAATCTACACTGTGTAAAATTCCGTTCTAATTTCAAGCTAATTAAAAAAAAATCTCATTAACTAACGATACAATGAACGACAGAGAATTACCAATGTCTGTAAGTATTCACTTGTTTTCAGATGCCATGCTTCTAATTTTCCATGCCTAAGGAATTGTGATTGTTTTTGAATTTCAAATTTCATTACAAAAAGAAGATGCCGTACACCTAACTTACCTTTAATCAGGGAGATTTTTTTATCCATTTGCATCATATATATCTTTTCCTACTGGTTTTAATTTTTCATGACTTACAAAATCTAACTAGCACATCAATGATGTGGCGCTCATCCGGCATGCAGCAAAGAAATTGATGCAATTTGTACTTTGAACACAGTAGACATTGTAATGAATCGATGAAATGTACATGTATTGGTTACATGCATGTACAGATGATGAAGTGCCTATTGCAGATCTGGCTAAATGTGGTTTTGGAAGGAGACAGTGACATGTAGATATGAATGAAAGTCTGGAAATTGACAACTCAAGTTGCACGACTTCAGTTAAAAGATTTTGGGGAATGTAAATTTTAATAGTTTTACTGTGTGACAGAGAAATTTGAAATAAAGCATAAAGTTAGTCAAGGTGAGGTATCTCTACCAACTGTGAAATCTTTATTGAGAGAGATTTGAAGGTTAAGATTTGTAATAAAAGAGAAAAGCACTGAATGACATAAGTTATGCATTGGTGTAAAAAAAGAATTTTAAGGTTGGGACATAAGGGTGGCTTCAGTGCATTGTCCCTCACTTTTTCAAGTCTTTATTAGCTCATAACCCACTATTGTTGACCACTGTCACTTCTGGGTTCTCGGTTCTGTCGATGATGTCGACAGAAATCATGTAGACAGGTATAGCCTTTGAAATAATCCAGCAGCCATGGGTTTCATAATGGACAGGGCAAAGAGTTAAAATAAATTTTGTATAAATTACCATAAATAATTTTCTAGATAAAATTTCAAAATTCCGAGTAGAAGTTCAATGAACCTCATGAAAGTCTTCCTCAATAAATGAGGAAGAAGAAGCAAGTTTTGTGATTTTGTAATAAATTTCGCATAAATTAGCATAAATAATTTTCTAGACAAAATTTCAAATTTCCGAGTAGAAGTTCAATGAACCTCATGAAAGTCTTTCAGATGGAAAAAAAAAATCGAAATCGGTCAATAAATGAGGAAGAAGAAGCAATTTTTGTGATTTTTGAATAAATATCGCATAAATTAGCATAATTAATTTTGTAGACAAAATTTCAAAATTCTGTGTAGAAGTTCAATGAACCTCATGAAAGTCTTTCAGATGGAACAAAAAAAATCGAAATCGGTCAATAAATGAGGAAGGAGAAGCAATTTTTGTGATTTTTGAGAAATGCGCATAAATTAGCATATTTAATGAGTTTCAAAATTCTGTGTAGAAGTTTCGAATCCCCCACCTAGTGCTATCATATAAAGCAAACGGAATTAAAATCGGGTAAGAAATGGCGAAGAAGAAGCATTTTGAAATTGTGGACGGACGACGAAGGACGGACGGACGGACGGACGACGGACGACGGACGCCTCGCCACGGCATAAGCTCATCTGGCCCATTCGGGCCGGATGAGCTAAAAATGGTACAAACTGATCATTACATTACCACTACCAGAAAATACAATCTTACCAACACTGCAAACCAAAACTGTGACAGTTGCATTGCCAATTTGCCTATGAGCGCTGAAAATGATCCTGGCTAGCCGAACTGGCTTCTTGGACTGAACCAGAGATAAGACTGATGATCGATGCCTCCTTTGTTCTCGATTATCACTGTCACTGCTCACCCTCAACTGGGCAGCTAGCTCAAAGAGGGGATACAGCATGGTAGGTGCAAAGTCAGATGTCTCCAGGTCATTGCTGCAAAGAAAGATATTACAAAAACAGAGCTGAACCTACATGTATGTAGATGTTTATTCAATATAGGAGGGTTTTCAGTGAATTTGTACCAAAGACCATTGCCACAAACAATTTAGATGAAAACTAGAGTATTTCATTTTTTAGTAAAAAATGTTGGATTACTGTACATGACAAGACAAACAAGATGTCACAGAGAAAAATCAGTTGGAATCTAGACATGATTTTGAACTTGATTTACACTTGAAATTACAGAATTGCGTCCTTATGTTACAGCCATTTCACGTAAGATTCACTCACAGAACCATCTGTATGTGGGGCTGTGTAATTTCGGTGGCTGTCGACCTCTATGTTGAAGAGGTAAAAGTACCACAATAATCAGCACAATTCTGTGAAAATATTTGCTTTTTGCACTGTAGGATGATAAAATATCTTATTTCCATATGATTCCTTCAATACAAGTTTATGATTCAATGATTAGCCTAATCAACGATTAATTTGTCATAAATTGTGATGTATTGAATGGGACCAACATGACTGGCTTTTGCTATTTGTTGGCTCCATTAAAAAAAATGTACATTATACTTATAGTCATGTTGACATTCAATGTTTCTTGAACATTTTGGTAATGAATAATAAAATGAATGAACTGGATCTCAATTCTCAATCACCTTGATCAAATGAAATTTTAATACTGTTTTTGTCTGCAATCTTGCTCCTTAGAAAGTCACACACAAGTTCAGTAACACCACTCGCCCATCACTGGCACTCGAGGCAGTACAGACGTATATTCTTCTTTCTTGTGAGTGACTGCAATTCCAGTCAATTGATATTTTCTCACTTTCATAGGTCGGCTTTGCACATTGCAGTATTTTTTTTACTTGGTGAAGTCATTAAATATTTATGGTGAGGGTAAATATAACTAATAAAAAACCAATAAATTGGTATGAGGTTTTTATAAATAACCTTGCAAATGTGTGAGTGGGTAAGAATGTGATTTCCAGCAACATCCTAGTACAAATTGAGATCTAGTAATCTAGTATCTTCAAATAACTTCAAAATTTTTGCCATTTGTTTTGTACATGTGTGAAAAATATTTGCTCTTAAGAAATAAAGCAAGCATGAGGTCCATCCCATTAAGGATATGCAGGAGTGTCTTTTGATAATTTTTTTTGTCACAGATAAAGAGTTTGACACCTTAACTTAATTTAATTATGTGCATTCTAAGACAAATTCTGCAATCCTCTGATCATGCCCATACTAAGTAATGGCACTCACAGCGACATTTCTATACTCGCTATGTACCAAAAGCGAGTGCCATGCACTACCACTGAGTCGTGTATGACTCCAACAAAGTCCTAACTTTCTTAATTAACCACTGTAACCATTGATATTTTGGGGAGAAAAATAATATACGCAAGTTAGCCTTACCACTTACTCAGATGAAATTTTCATGCCATTTCCTGAAAATTTATTTTTGGTAATAAAACTGCCACGCTTTAAGTATCATTATTTCAGAATGAAAAGAATTAAAACTTATCCCATATGTGATATCATGCATAATTGTCATTTAAAAATTTTTTATCGTTTTTATAAGCAATACTGCTTCTTTCGACTTGCTTTATACTAGCGGCAGAGACTAGCAAAAGCAAGATGTGCATGCATCACCTGTACATACACAACATAATGTATGCAGCGCGCACAGGTGCCATCATTCATTCGCCAGCTGCGATATGTTCCTGCCTCTAAGCGATTCTGCGGAGAGTGAGGACAAATCTTGTATACTATACAGACTACATGTGCAAGGTAAGAAAAACCTGATCACACCTGCTGATTTTTTAATGTTTTTTTTTCCTTTTTTATTCATTTGATTTTTACAATTTTAGTAAAGCCTGGAAGGTAAGCCTTTTAGCAAACTCCGAAGGTGGTTTGCATGGCTCACAGCAGATCTATGTGGGAATGGGGGATATTTAGATCTAGATATTTTTGGTAATATCCTTCTCCACACACGCATCCCCTGTACAGCTCTGTGGACCAGTAGCAGATTGATAAGCCACAGAGCTTGTACAGCTACATGTAACTCTGCTACAAATTTGAGGTTACAGAATCAGAGGTGAAAGTGAAATTTTAAATAGAGTCTAATTATTTTCCTCTTAGTCTTATGTATGAATGATCTACAATGGACCATACATGCCATAGCCTGCTAATACACAACAAAACCTATTGAAGCCTATTCACCTGTAAAGACTATTGTGGAGTACAAGGTTATCTTCAGATAAGCTTGTACCTAAGTGCCCTGAACAAAATATAGACTGATTTTTCGGTCTAGGACAAGCCACACCACGTAATACTATAGTGGTCATATTGACCACTACGCAGGACGAATGCAAAAATACTAGTCATTTTCTATCACATGTACTTAAGGTATGGGGGGAAAAGTAAGATAAATATTTCAAATACTTCCTTTCAAATTCAGTGCTTTAAAATCTCACTCCTACCTTAAATGGCTGTTAGGAAGAACTTCTGATATTTCCAGCAAAATCCAAAGTCAAAATCATGTCCAAAACCATTCTCCAATAACCTTGCATAAGTGTGAGTGGTCCAAAACCTAAGAAATCCCCGCCAATTTTTTTTGTGATTGCATGATGTTTTCATGGCGCCGATGTTTTAGACTAAACTTGGCCAATAAAATTTTGTCCACAAAGAAACTCGGTATCGCACGCGCACATCGATCTCTACGATCGTGTACACCGAAAATCGGGACTTTTGCGTGTGCGCGATAGGGACCAAACAATGACTTGCGATACCCTGTTTCGCCAGAAGTGACAGTAAATTACGGATTTCATTTTTGGAATTATCTTTTCCAACATCGGTGAGTTGAATTTATTGTTTTTTATGGATATGTTGGTGTCGGTTTTTGTAAATTAAATGCCGATTTTGAGTGAATGTTGGTGACTTTTGTGCAGTGGTGTTTTGAAAGTGTTGAGGTGTATGACCGCCTAGAGTCTACACACGAAGTATAGTAAAGTCGCTATGAGTGGGACAAGCTAGCTTTATCAGTAGAGGCGCACGGCCGATATCAGAGACTCTCTCCCATTTGGGAGACTGTCTCTCATATTGGAGACTTAGCTTACAAAAGGATAAAAGAAATAACATCAAAAACAAGGCAGTGTATCCCAGCCAAATTTTTGCCTGACTAAGGTCAGAAACCCATTTGTTTTGTGTGTGGGTCAGAAACCCATTTGTTTTGTGTGTGGGTCAGAAACCCATTTGTTTTGTGTGTGGGTCATAACAAAAAATGTTATGAAAACAAAAGTAGACAGTGAATCTTTGAAGTAGACGGTCAAAAGGGGTAATTTTTCATGAAGAATCTGCTTATCAAAATATCACATTTTCATTTTGCGCCGAGGTAATCCCTTTGCTGCAAATGTAAACAAAGAAAATCAATCTCCCAAATGGGAGACTGTCTCCCATATTGGCTACCAAAAATATTTATAAAAGTCTCTGATAACAGAGACAATCTCCCAAATGGGAGAGTCTCCGCTATCGGCTGTGCGCTTCTACTGTTTATTGAGCTTGAACTGAAGCTTGACAATGCTTGAGGTCACTTTAACAAAAATTATAATCATCATACAAATAGCTTGAAAAGTTAACATAGTTAAGATAACCCAATTCTTTCATACGATCTCAGCCTCGGGACAAGAGCACTTATATAGTCAAGGATTGTAATTCCGAACAGATTGTATTACCGAACGTGTACTGTTAAGCGCCTAAAATGGGTTTTCATACGCGTGGGATTACGCGTATGAAAACCACACTATTGAAACAAAGGTTGTCTTTTTCCTATAGGTTTCACACGTTCGGAAATACAGTACCTTTTTCAAGAGACCAAAACGCTGCGTCGTTGGGAAGGGGTTCACTCGGAAGGGAATATCGTATTAAATCTACATTGTCTTTTTAAAATTCCTTGAATTTCTTTTTCTGTAGGACTTTGAGCATTCATTATGTAAGTTTGACAGATATTCGTTTGATATTTTATTTGCTATCGTTGATTTTCTGAAAAGTGTTCGGACACTGGATCAACCACCATACATGTACAAGGTTATCTAAAATAAGACAAGAGCTCAAAGCTCAATAATATGTTACACATCACTCATAGGCCCTTGCCTATGTGGGACTGTGTCCAACATTCACTGTACTTGCAGCAGTCAAAAACAGACAACAAAATTGCTCTAAGCAAGATTTAATTTTCTTAAATTTGCTGGATTACCTGATTCATGGACTCTTCCACTCTTACTCTGCCACAAATTAGGGGATTCAGAATTGAAAGTGAAATTTTAAATAATTATTTTCCTCTCCTGTATGAATGATCTAGCCTGGAAAAGGGCCTGCTGATACACACAATAGCTATTGAAGCCTATTCACCCATAAAAGAGCTAGTCTGAGTACAAGGTTATCCTCAGATAAGCTTGTACATGTATGGTCAGGGGTCCTAAAGCTACGAAGGTCCTAAAGCTATGCACCCCGCAAATATGCGCAATGCGACGCGTTCAATGCGCCAAACTTTTGGTGTGACTGAGCAACGAGATTATCATTTACGTTCACCAAAAAGAATGAGTAATTTTCCTTTATTTTTGGTGATATTATCACTATTTGCAAATCGGGATGAAATTCACGTCAGTCAGCTTAAAAATCAAGATTTGCATTCATTTATTACATGTGCGTAGCTTTAGGACCCTTTCATTTTTTCCACCAAATTCGACATGGGTATCGACATCGACTTGAACATGTTGAAAATTAATGATATTGATATTTTTCTGTCACAATTTTCTCAGGAATTTAATTTAAGAATATGTAGAACCAAGATATATAAAAGAATTTCGCATAAATCATTGAAAAGGTGACTTTTTAGCCACTGGAAACAAAGTGCGTAGCTTTATTTTAGGTCCCCCCATCATAAGTGGTTGCACATCTAAGTCGAGGACGGAAGCTACTAACGCAAAATTAAGTATGTGGGATAACGTTGTATTCCTCGTAGTTAAATCTTGTGAAATACAAGCGAATACAAATTGATTCATACACAATATAAAAGAAGAGAGACTTACTTGAAGAAACATCCCTGGAAGCACTACAACACAAGCACTAAAAAAATACAAGATCTGACTTTAATCTGCTAAATTACTCCAACTTGGTACACATGTAAGAATCTCGAGACTCGATTAACCTTGGCCTCCGAAGTGTCCACCTTTGCTTGTCGGTTCGCGCGCGGCAATTTCAAGAATTACATACCCGTACGTACCCGGTACGGTACTACTACTACGTATACGCACTTCTCCGGATTTTATGGTGATCTAGTTCTAGATCTATATCTAGACTAGAATCTACTCAAGCTAGCACCATGACGTCCATGTGGACATCGACCTCGGAGGATGGACTGCAAGGTTGGGTGTCCACACCAGTTGAAGCCTCGTCAGTAATCAAGGCCTTTGAAGTCAGGTCCTCGCTTTCATTTTTGAAAGATTACGAGACGAGGCATCCGAACGGTGAGCCAGTTCCCTCGTCAATGAAAATGAGGCATAACTAATGAGTTCCCATAACTTTTGTCAGCCATACAAAGCCCATAGTCATAGACTCTAACTTAGATATCTAACTTTTACAGTTAGTCTAACTAAAGTTTCTAACAGTTATGGTGGTTGATCCAGTGTCCGAACACTTTTCAGAAAATCAACGATAGCAAATAAAATATCAAACGAATATCTGTCAAATCGTACATAATGAATGCTCAAAGTCCTACAGAAAAAGAAATTGAAGGAATTTTAAAAAGACAATGTAGATTTAATACGATATTCCCTTCCGAGTGAACCCCTTCCCAACGACGCGGCGTTTTGGTCCCTTGAAAAGGTTACTGTATTTCCGAACGTGTGAAACCTATAGGAAAAAGACACAACCTTTGTTTCAATAGTGTGGTTTTCATACGCGTAATCCCACGCGTATGAAAACCCATTTTAGGCGCTTAACAATACACGTTCGGTAATGCAATCCGTTCGGAATTACAATGCTTGACTATACTGAGTTAAGTTAGACATACCGGCGGTAGTTAAAGGAGAATTAACCCCAGAATATGAATGCACTTTTGTTCAAAGGTGTATGAAGGGGAGCCCTATGTCTGTGCACCTAAGATTTGACCTGAAAATGAACAAGAATTTCTACAATATTCCACTAATGCTTAATATTATATTATTCCTCATATTCTAAAGAGTAAGTTTGCAAAAAATCTCATCAAATTTAAAGCAAGAACAATGCCATTTTAACAAGAAACGGCGGCCGTGTCATTTCAACGTTCAAAAAACAATGGAGCCCATGTCTGCGCACTCATTCATTTTACACGCAGTTCGGAAGTTTTGACGTGAAAGACAACATTTTGAGGCTTGTGAATAAAATGTCTGAAATAAGACCTTTTTTCATCATTTAGACTCGTTTTTTGCATAAATACCAATTGCTATAATAAAGATGAAAAGTTTGTGTTCTTGGGTGTTTTGTTTTATCAGAATCGCGCAGCTACGCGTATGCGCAGACTTGGGCACTCTAACCAGACTAATAATATATGGTGGTGGATCCAGTTTCCGAACACTATTCAGAAAATCCACGATAGCAAATAAAACATCAAAGGGATATCTGTCAAACTTACATAATGAATGCTCAAATTCCTACAGAAAAAATGCATGATGACCTGAACAGGGCCCATCCTAGCAAGCCCATCTCCAAGAGGGCTGCTGAAGTCATGTCAAACAACTTTCCAAACTATGACCAACAGCAGAAGGCCACAGGAATAGAAGCCATCAATCAGCCAACAATCAGCCGACATCCCAGCAAGCCCATCTCCAAGAGATCTGCTGAAGTCATGACAAACAGCTATCCAAACTGTGACCAACAGCAGAAGGCCTCAGAAATAGATGCCAACAATCAGCCAGGGCCAAGTTCGCTTTTTCGGCATGGCCGTGCGTCGGCCGCCACCTACTACTGGCAGATGGAGACAGTCTACTATCTAACAGTGTCTCTTCTGAACCTTCTGACGCTACACTCCATGCAACAGGACAGCATGATCGAAGAATCTATCAGGGAGCAGCACCTACGAATCATGCAATTAACGGAATCAAGCCTTCGGCTACTGCCTCCTCAGAGGAGGTAAACTTCATCAACATCTGTTCTCTCAATACTCGTGGGTTCAAGTCGAATGAAGCCTTCATCCATCAGTTGTTAAAGCGAGCACATATTCTTCTTGTACAAGAACATTGGATGCATGAAGGAGAACTTGAATACTTCAACACTGTACACCAGGGATTCCATGCCTTCTCCAAAGCACATGACCCAATACAGTCACTGCCAGCCAGGAGAGGTAGAGGAGGTGTGGTCACATTCATTAGCAAGGCACTCCCGTGCTCAGCTAAGCCCATCCCTACATTTTCCCAAAGGCTGCTGTGTATCCAACTGCATTTTGCAAATCATGATGTCTTGGTTTTCAACTGCTACATGCCATGTGACGTCTCCCCAGAAGCTCTTGCCGAATATCAGGCCATTTTAGAGGAAATCTCATGCATCATCCAACTGAATCATTCTGGTTCCTTTATTGTAGGTGGTGACCTGAATGTAGATCTTCATAACAAGGAGAGGAAGAAAAGAGCAAGGAGCGTTCTTGATGCCTTCATTACTGACAACACGCTTTCCTGTCTATCTGCATTGTTGGGAGATCAAGAGGCTTATACCTTCCAAAGTGATGATGGCACTAAGCGGTCCAACATAGATACATTTCTAACCCACGTCCAGATGGCTAACAGTTTTTCCAATCTTGAGATCCTCTACAACGAGCCACTGAACGAGTCGGATCACTTCCCCATCATGGTCACCTGGAAACTCATCACTCCCTGTGTTATCCTGGAGAGGAATAACCATACAGTCTCGAACCACCCACTATGTCGTCCTAGAGTCAAATGGAGGGATGTCCCCAAGCAGGTGATCAACGAGCTGTACACCGAACCTCTGGAGAAGACCTGTGAATCGATCCTGGCCACCCTAGCTGGTGTAACGCCTGATGAGAACCTCTTAGACACAGTCACAACCAGCTTGCAGTCAACCCTGGTCCAAACTTCAATGAGCCTACCACACTCAAAAGGAAAAGGCAGAGGCAAGGGTAAGATCGAGTGGAATCCGGAGGTTGACGAGTGTTATCAAAGGCACATCAACTTGTGGAAGAACTGGAGAGCTACAGGAGAAGACAAGAGTAGCCCAACGGGTGTGATATCTGCCAAGCTTAAGAAAGCTTTTCGCTCAAAGCTGCGGCAGTCAAGAGCTGCCTGCAGAAACGGGCTTCTCTCAAAGATCGAGGAGGCTCATGAACACAGTGACAGACTGTTCTACACACTAGTGAAAGGAAGAAGCTCAAACATGGGTGTGCAGCAGCTAAACCTTGGAGGTCACTGCTATTCAGGGCCGGACATCATCCAAGGCTGGACTCAGTATTTCCAAGATCTGTCCACACCTACCAACCACAGGGAGGAACAAGTTCCTAAGCCAACTCACCCAGATGGTCAAGATCCTCATGGACTAGAACATCTCTTCACCTCAAAGGAGCTGTACACTGCCATTTCCTCCCTAAAGCTTGGCAAAGCAAGTGGACCAGACAACATCTCTCCAGAACATCTTTTGTACACTGGCTACACTACCAGGATTCTCATCCTTATCCTGATGAACTGGATGGTCCATTTGAAACACATTCCATCTAGCCTTAAGGATGGTCTTGTGATCCCTCTTCACAAAGGCGGTGACAAGGATCCATCAGTACCAGGAAACTACAGGGGCATCACGCTGATCCCCGTCCTGGGAAAGCTGCTTGAACTGCTGGTCAAACCCAAACTCACCCAACACCTACAAGAGCACCAAATTCCAGACCCACTTCAATTTGGATTCCAGCAAGGAAGATCGTGCACACTGACAGGAAAAGCTCTGGACCTGGTTATAGAAATGTACAAATGCATAAACCAGCCGCTCTACATCGCCATGCTAGATGCCCAGAAAGCCTTTGACAGGGTTTGGCAGGAAGGTCTCCTGTCTAAGATAGCATTGACACACCCATCCCCAACACTGCTACATGTACATATCATTGCTGAATTTTACAACAGCTGCACAAGCAAGGTGTTATGGGACCAATCTGTGGGTCCCTCCTTTCGTGTCTTGCAAGGAGTAAGGCAAGGAGGTGTATTATCTCCCATGCTCTACACTCTCTACATAGACGACCTCATCAAGCTCCTGAGAGAACGCCATCTAGGTTGCACAATCAAGAACCTCTACGTGGGCGTCTTAGCATTTGCTGATGATATTGCTCTTCTAAGCAATAATTCTGCAGAGCTCCAACAGATGCTGGATGTCACATTTCAGTATACATTAACATGGAGGTACAAGATCAACCCCGCGAAGAGTGCTATCATCGTGATCAGCCAACGTCGTATAACCAACGGCCATTCCTGGCATATCGATGGTGAGCCAATTGATGAGGTCTCCTCCCACAAGCATCTTGGCATTACTAGGACATGTGACCCTCGGCACGATTACGCAGCAGATGCAATCTCTAAGGGATACAGAGCTTTTTATGCCCTAGTCGGAACCTCTCCATTCAGCTCAAGGGTTGTGCCCCACATCGCGGCAAAGCTCTGGTCAACATTCTGTGTGCCACGGATGCTATATGGCTGCTCCAGCGTACCGTTCACAAAAGCAATGCTGAATCGCCTCGACAAAGCACAGATCCACCTATTCAAACGGATATTGGGGCTTCCAACAACATCAGCTGATGAAGCTGTCTATCTGCTCACCGATATCCTTCCGATAAGTCACCTGGTCATGCAAGAAAAGCTCCTACTCCTTGGGCAGATCTTGAACATCGACTCAGAAAGGATTGAGTACAGGCTGCTCCTTCATGGTATCTGTGCCAATACCTCCTCCATCCAGCTATGGCGTTCGGCTCTCAAACAGTTCAGCCTTCCCCCTCTAGACGAGCTTGTAAGAAGACCCCTCAACTACAAGCTATGGAAGCGCATGGTGCAGTCAGCTGTGGCCAAACTTTCTGAGTCCAGACAGTGCGATGCCCTCACCAACAGGACTTCATTATCGCTGTGGACCAGAAGACCTAAACCCAAGGCCAAGGACCTCTATCCTGGGCATATAGCCAACCCGAGCTTAAGGCCGGCCATCACCATCCGAGCCCAGCTCTCCTGTAACGTCTACCTGACGCAAGCCAGGCTTGTCAGGATTGGGAAGGCAGTTGATGACTGCTGTCGACTCTGTCTCATAGAGTGAGAAGATGTTGTACACCTTGTTGCAACCTGCCCAGCTCTTACATCTGTGCGACAAGACTTCATTAATCGTACTAAGGCCAACAGCAACACTAGGCAGTTTGCGCAGTACTTTGAATCTGCCCCTGAGCTGTTCTTGGAGATGGTCCTCTTTCTCCCTCCTGGACACATGAACAATAGTGCCAAAGCTCAGATGCATACACTTATCCTCTATTTCATACGTAACCTTCACACAACTCGTCAAAATCTTCTCAACAACAGTTAAATACTCCAATGACCCACAGAACGCCACTCAATGAATTTCGGCAGACTCAAGTGCCGACGATCTCCGACCTTTAATAGCGGAGGAAGGATACAAGAGAGAGAGAGAGAGATGGAGTTTTAAAAAGACAACGTAGATTTAATACGATATTCCCTTCCGAGTGAACCCCTTCCCAACGACGCGGCGTTTTGGTCCCTTGAAAAAGGTACTGTATTTCCGAACGTGTGAAACCTATGGGAAAAACACACAACCTTTGTTTCAAAAGTGTGGTTTTCATACGCGTAATCCCACGCATATGAAAACCCATTTTAGGCGCTTAACTGTACACGTTCGGTAATACAATCTGTTCGGAAATATAATCCATGACTATACTAATCATTGGCCTCCGCCTGTATAACTTTAGAAATGAAATATCAGAAAAGTCAAAAGGGTTTAAATCAAGACATTCTAGCACACGGTATCATCTGCTAACACTTTATGGTGGTGGATCCAGTTTTCCGAACACTTCAGAAAATCAATGATAGCAAATAAAATATCAAACGAATATCTGTTAAACTTACATAATGAATGCTCAAAGTCCTACAGAAAAAGAAGTTGACGGAATTTTAAAAACACAACGTAGATTTAATGAGATATTCCCTTCCGAGTGAACCCCTTCTCAACGACGCGGCGTTTTGGTCCCTTGAAAAAGGTACTGTATTTCCGAACGTGTGAAACCTATGGGAAAAACACACAACCTTTGTTTCAAAAGTGTGGTTTTCATACGCGTAATCCCACGCATATGAAAACCCATTTTAGGCGCTTAACTGTACACGTTCGGTAATACAATCTGTTCGGAAATATAATCCATGACTATACTAATCATTGGCCTCCGCCTGTATAACTTTAGAAATGAAATATCAGAAAAGTCAAAAGGGTTTAAATCAAGACATTCTAGCACACGGTATCATCTGCTAACACTTTATGGTGGTGGATCCAGTTTTCCGAACACTTCAGAAAATCAATGATAGCAAATAAAATATCAAACGAATATCTGTTAAACTTACATAATGAATGCTCAAAGTCCTACAGAAAAAGAAGTTGACGGAATTTTAAAAACACAACGTAGATTTAATGAGATATTCCCTTCCGAGTGAACCCCTTCTCAACGACGCGGCGTTTTGGTCCCTTGAAAAAGGTACTGTATTTCCGAACGTGTGAAACCTATGGGAAAAACACACAACCTTTGTTTCAATAGTGTGGTTTTCATACGCGTAGTCCCACGCGTATGAAAACCCATTTTAGCTGTACGCATTCGGTAATACAATCTGTTCGGAAATACAATCCATGACTATACATGGGGGCTGCCATTTTCTTGATGATATGGAGTTGTACATGAACCATTGAAAACCGTTCCGGTCAGAAAGATATTTTTAGTACTACATGTGTAGAGCTAAATTGCTTCTCTTCATTACAAAAAATCCCCATATATATGATGGAAAATACATAACAGGTGTATACATATATATTCTAAAATTTGAAATTTATGGATTTCTTTTTAAATTCCCTGGTTTTGCTAAATAGAAATTGATTTCTTCGGCTTGACTGGCAGAGCAGAACATAATTGATACAACGCGCATTCTGACTACTGAAGTCCACTATCTCAAAGCAGGTGAATGCATATAGTTTGTCACTATTGACGCTCGGGAAAGTTATCATCCATAAAATTGAATTAATTTGCTCCGTTGCGTACGTCATAGTATCAAGAAAATAGATTTCTATTTAGTAAAATAGTAATCTTCAAAGAAATATAAAACAGATTTTTGTTTTTAGAATAAATATATCTGTTAAATATTTAAAATCTCAAATGGGATTTTGTATCAAGAAGAAAGACAATTTTGCATTGTACATATCAAGAAAATGGCAGCCCCCAGGTATCGCTAGCAGACGATAAATTTTTCCTGAGAAAATCTTGATTTATACCCATCTTGTATATTTAAATGCAAAACTACGTAGGACAACAAGAAGGAATAGATTACATCTTTGAAAATAAGTACATTTATATTTTGAGGTTAATTCCCCTTTAACTTAGGCAGCTGTCTGTATACCCAGAAGTTGTAATTCCGGACAGGTTGTTAATCCGGATAGGTCATTTTTAAACAGTAAATCGAACGACTTTTCATGCAAATTGTCACAAATCTTTCACAGGATAGGTTGAAAATCATGTGAATTGCAAATATTCACTGCTTTTAGTGTTACTTGATGCATGTTTTTCGTAAAATATACAGTGCGTATCAAAAGAAAAGTTAATCCAAAATTAGACGATTGTTATTCCAATAAGGTAATTTAGACTACCGTAGGCCCTAGGTCTACTTATTTATTTATTTTTTGGCATGTAGCATAAAAGGACAACTCTTCATCTTTCTGTAACACAGGGAAATGAAACACCCAGAAGAAGATGGTAATTGAGGGTTTTTTCCACTTTATTCCTCCCGTCGTACGGAGTGTGACAATAAAGAACGATTGAGTAACAATAAGAAGAAAGAAGAACGAAGAAGAAGAAGAAGAACGAAGAAAGAAGAACCCCGACTACTTCATGCCCATAGAGCAAGTGAAAAGATCAGCCTTCATTCTTTTAACTGACACTGATGACTGCACAGTATCTCTTAAAAATAGAGAACTTTCTCAAGACTAAGAGACTACATCATGGCTGGTGAGCTGAGTGTGGTGCTTCTTTTGTTTCAAACAGAAAGTACAGAAAAATGCCAGAAGATTCTGGACTAATCCATTCCACTGAAGGGGGGGGGGGCTATTTACAAAGGAGGGACAATTCATGTAAAACTTGTTTTGCTCTGTTACATTTCCATATTGAGCATTTTCATTGATGCCTCAGCTCACTTGCATCACCATGATCACTGCTGTCACGTGTGACTGAGCTTATTGTAACTTAATGAACAGTCAAGAGGACAGGTAACGTTAGAATCTAGCTAGATCTAAGATATTCCAGTTTTTGCAAGTTTTGGAAAATGAATGAAGTGAACACTTTCAGTGGTTCTCACACGATCAAGTAATGTTTTCCTTCCTATCCTGTCGAATTTGGTAATGATTTTTTTCTCAACATTATTTAAAAGGTCATGCAGCTTCTCTTTAGATCTAGATCTAAGTTAGATCCACTCATACTTATGTGAGGTTATTGGAGATAAGTGTGTTAGATCTAACGTTAACAGGTAGTCTTTGGCATATTGCCTTTGGGTTTTTGTAACTAATTCTCCTGGGGAAATTGACTCCTTGACTGATACCTTGTCGCAGCAGACTTCTCCCTGAACACTAACTACTTTCTACCACTACCCAGAATACCTTGGTTTTGGATTAAGGCATGCTTAATAGGATGTGTTTCCTACCATTCTGCCAATTCATGAATTAAAAAAAAACAACTGCTGGAGTGGAGACTTTTCAGATGATGTTCTCTGAAATCCTCATGAGTTCTCCGCAAACACCCTTCTTTCTGGTGAAATGATTGATGCAACCTTCAAAGCTGAAAGTGTTATTTCTCCAGTCAATTGAACCATTTTCTGGATGATCATTGATGATAACCAACATGATCAATGGTTATCGAAGTAAAAGCGTGTAATAGTGCAGGGAAAATTTTGAGTTTAATTCTTGGATCCATTAACATTGCAAAAAGTGAAATTAGTCATAATAAGAAGGCAATTGATTACGTGTGGCTCCATTGAAAGAGGTGAGTTCATTCTTTACGTCCATTTTCAAAAATGTGCAAAATTTAGAATATGCACCTGTAATCTTCAATAACAATGAACCTGGTCATGCATAACATAAGTGATGCAAGTAAGGCATCAATGGAAAGAGGAAGAGTTCCTCTCTTACATGTAGCTACCTGTAAATTGTCAAAGTCAATAACCTTGAAATAGGAATCCTGTGAATTGGGATCCTTTATTTTGATATGCAGTTGCGCACTGTATAATCCCTGCCATGTGGCTGTGGCCCTGGCTAAGCACACACTTGCAGAGAGTGATTATCGTTGCTGGCATACTGTACTCTTGATATAGGACCCACAATACCCTAACCTACACCTAACCCTTAGGCTTATCCTAAACCCTAACCTGCATCTAGATCTACCCTAGTATAACAGACTAACAGTAACACTAACCCATTTATCATGTGTATGGTTGGACCTACATCCCTCAGACAGGACGTTAAATGGAGGTCCCGTGTAAAGGAGAGTCACCACCTTTGCACATTAAAGATCTCACTGCACTATTCGTATAAGAGTAGGAGGAAACCCCGGTGTGTGTGGTCCACCTGCACACCCCCAATCAGTTATATCAGGAGGAGAGACCTGAGGGTTATAGTGATTCAGTTCGCTTTTCGCCTCCCAGGCACAGGTGACGCCAAGCAAATAATAATAATAATGATAATAATAATAATAATAATGATAATAATAATAATGATAATAATAATAATGATAATGATAATAATAATAATGATAATAATAATAATAAATTAATAATAATAATGATGATAATAATAATAATGATAATAATAATAATAATAATAATAATAATAATAATGATAATAATAATGATAATATAATAATAATAATAATGATAATGATAATGATGGTAATAATAATAATGATAATGATAATGATAATGATAATAATAATAATAATAATAATAATAATAATAATAATAATAAAAATGTAGACTAGAGTATGGAAGTGGATCCTATTACTGTTCCGAAAACTTTTCCTAAATTTAAATCATATCAAATAAAATATTCAGTGAATTTAATCAAACTTACACATTGAATAAATCCTACAGAAAATAAAGATGTAAAAACTTTGCAAAGACAAAAATAACCTTCCAAGCGCACCCCTCTTTGACATACAGGTTTTGTATGTGGCACTTTGGTGATTAAAAAGGGTATTGCATTACCAAACATGTGTTTTCTAACTATGAAATCGGCAATCAGTTATTTTTTTCATTTTTTTTGCTTTAAATACGTGACAAAATTGATATTGCCAATATTTGCCTCTGTTTTGTAATTTTTCTTTAGAAATTCCCTGTGGGGAATGTAGCATAGTTCTACTACGCATAGATCTAGTAGGATTAATTTTAGACGCGTAAATGTGTGTGTTCGGTAATACAATGCTGTTCATTAATACAATACATGACTATATTACTCATCAAAGTGCCTAGCTTTAATTTATTACATCGTATCTCAGAAAATATTTGTAAGTTTTACCTTACTTTCACCTCACTTAAAGGGATACGGTGGTGGGCCTGCATGGGCAATTTCCGATGAGAGAAGAAAATATACTCGGAGCTTCGTATCACTTTCGATACAAGGACTTCCATCACACATGCTCAAACATGTGATTCATTTCATATTGGACCACCCCTGAGACATTTCAGTGAAGACTGGCTTGTGTTTTAAATTTTGCGTGTTGGGAAAGTAATCAAACATATGGAAAAGTAATTACAGAGCCAGCTCTCTGGTACAGTGGTAGAGCCTGGGTGTGGTTACGTAATCATGATGACAACGCGTCGCGGCAGGGCAGTGCAGGAGCGATGGCTAGACTAATCAACAAGAAGTAAACCGTGTTTTGTATTTGGAAATATTTCAACATTACACTAAACTTGTCTGGGTGAACGAGGTTACGACCAGTGACAAGACTAAGGGCCTGGGACTGGTTAAACCCGAAGTATTTGCCTAGCTCCAGTTCGGTCAACTTTGTGCCGTCTAATCATTTATGGCATTAGTCCGATGGCCTCGCACAACGGGCGTGCTAGTATGTGTACAAGTAATCGAGCCTTTTGCAAATTCTGAACGATTTCATTTCCCCATGAGTTCTCATTAGACTGGCCCTTTAACCTACCCCCCACTTTCTATTGATTTAGCACGGAAAGTGAATGGAAACATTTTATCATTTTCATCATCATCATCATCATCACGCATACTTATTTATTTTATACGAAGAAAAGCCATTGCACGAAGGTAGTCGGTTTTAAAAACTTGATTCGATGATTAGTAGAGCTACCATACTCGGTTAAGGAATTATCCCTGACTTTTAAATGGCTTGAACCCTAACTTATCATCAGATAACCTTGCACTTATGTAGACCCACACTATACATGCAGTGGAAATTAACTGACAATGGGAAAGAAGTGTTCTCTGTCCAATTTCTTGGAGAGAGGAGCAAGGCCTAACCCTAAGCAGTAACTATTTAGTGCCTATAATTTTGTATAACCCTAAAAAACTTGGAAAATTTTTGAAGCGGGGCGTATTTATATAATATTGAATGGCCTTGAGTGGGATACAAGGTTATATCGCACGAGCTATGAGCATATTTCAAGAGTCGGCACGACAAGTGAAATATTTTCAAAGCGAGTGCGATATACCCTTGTATCCCACGAAAGAAAAGTTATTCACTATTATTATTAGTAATTGTATGAATCCTAGTTCCTTAATTTTCACCAATACACATATATGTTTATGTATTGACTTCAACATAAAACAGAGGTGGAGAAACATTATTTTGTCCTTACTCAAGCATCTTGAGCTTTTGCGCATTTAAACGCGTATTCACTTTTTTACGCGTCGCGTGCACACCAAACCATGAGATATGAAGCTATATTGCACGGTCATCCGGGTACTTTTACACAAACCATGAGATATTGTTTTAAAATTGCATGGTCATCGGGTACTTACGCAAACCATGAGATACACTGATTTTCTAATTGGCTGAAAACCCTTCATACAAATATTAATTCATAATATTGTTGGCAGTTAGATAAATGTAGACATTGTAATCCGGTTCATGAAAGGCAGTAGCACGACAAAGGGACAGAACTTGAGAAGTTCATGCCCCTCTGATCTATTTTCAATCAGTTATGTACCACTTTTTGTTTGATTTGTAAGTAGTATTAAAATTTGTTTTGTTTCGATTTTGTTTTTTCTTTGACACAGACGCAGAAACACAAAAGAAAATACGATTCCGTGATATTAGGGATTATGTTATTCCTCAAGATGGCACCCCATTTATGACAGTAGGGCATACACGATATGCATGCCTATTCGGACGGGACAAAAATGCGGCGAGGAAAAAGAGGGAAGAACAGAAGAGGGAGACCCGTCTTAAGGTGAATTTAAGCATTGTTAAAGTAGAATGAACTCTTCAGAGACAATTGTATTTGAAGCATGGAAAAAATGGAAAAGAAAAACATGGAAGTGAAATTTTCAGCAAAAAACTGACATCAAATGAGAAAGATCTGAATTTTTAAAAATTTGAGATCACTAATAATTCCATCAAATGTGAAATCACGGGTCCGAAACAAATTGCAACAAACCATTTCACTTCCATATGATTGGTAAAAGCTTACAGAGCAACATATTAAAAGTTTACCAAAATTGTAGCCATGGAACAGTCTTTAATTTGCATAAAATAAAAAAAATGGCTGCCATTCAAGACTCTTGTACTTATATATCAGATCTTAGACTCAATGAGATGTTGTTACAGTGTCTATGCCATTGTGATCGGTTTCAAGACAGATATTTATAACTTTAATGATACTAGTATGGTTTTCTATTTATACCCCCACTCAGATGTGTATAACTTTAATGATACTTGTATGGTTTCTAGTTATACCCCCGCCAAAGGAAGTTTGAAAGGGGTATATACATGTAGGAATCAGCATACGGTCGGTCGGTCTGTCTGTCAGTTGCAAATTTTGCGGATCAAACTACTTCCTCATTTCTCGAGCACACACATTGGTCTTGGGATGAAGATGTGCAAGACACACTTTTTTAATTTGTCAGAAACTGCATTGCCATGGTAACGGCATATTATTGCAATAAATTAGGGGAAAATTTTGCGGATCAATCTAAATCCTCATTTTTCGAGCAGAGGTTATGAAATTCAGCACAAACATTGGTCTTGGGATGAAGACATGCAAGACATGTATGCTTTTTGCATGCGTTGCCATGGTAACAACATATTATTGCACTAAATTTTAGGGGAAGTACCATGTATGCAATGAAGTATGCAATGAAGTTACTATGCAATCTTCAACATTAAATAGGAAGCCAATGCAGAGCTTCAAACCAGAATTCCAAGGTTATGCAGGTAGATTTATATATACCTGTGTCGCTGAAAAATGGTACCCTCATTTTTGCGGATTAACCCTAACTAGGCTGGGGGGTGGGGCCTGGGAGACCCCCCCCCCTCACTGTTTTGCGCAATATATCAGAAATGCAAAAAGCTCGTGCCGCAAATACTGGGGATTGCTGGGAAATACTCCAAAAACAAATATTTTTCATCAGTAAATTGCAGCAAAAGGTTTATAATATTGAGAAAAAGGCAAGATCAACCACCTAGTGATGGCTGATCAATAGAAGAAACTTGTGTACTATTATGTCTTGAATTTCATATTATAATGTGAACTAAATACCATTGATTTACTCTATAATAAACATACAGTTCATGTCCTAACAAACCAACGAGTTATGGAAACCATCAACTTGGAACATCTGAAGTCTAATCAGAAGATAAATTTTAGTCACATTCAAAGCATTGGTTTGACTTAATTCATGTCTAATGTTAGGACAGGGGGTCAGGTGTCCAGAGACGTCATTAAATTAAAGCCGTCAAGTTTGGTGTTTGATTTCACGAAAAAAGTACATGTACATCAAATGGAGCCAACCATTATTATTTGTCATGTATAATGTTGTCTAACATAAAAGATTCCTGACATATTGCATGTAAAATTGTTCAAATTAGCATTTTCAATCATCTGTTAGGGTACACAACCTAAGAAGGCACACAATGTGGAGGTATACTACATGTTCAGGTATACTGCCCACGTTTTGACCAGGTATTGACCATGTATTTCCCAGTATTTCCCGCCTGGGCGGGAAATACAGGTATTTCCAACCCTGATGCAGTTCCAAAGCTACGGATGATTTTGTACTTGCACATCAGACCAAAAAATTGCTATAAAACATGATTTCAATTTCAATACCATTTTTTTTGCTAAAATACAGAAGTTTGTGATTATTTTTGCTTATTACAGATTGAAATCTATTAATTTTATGCTGTTTTTGATTCGCAGAAGTGTTCCCAGACATATTTCATTGTTAGAACAATGAAAATCAAAAGGTCAGAATAAAAACCCAAATAAATACATCGGAAATTTAAAAAAAACAATGAAACATATAAGAAATCAATTATGATACCTGAATTTTTTAAAAGTATATTTGCTAAGAATACTACAAAGAACATCTAGATAAAACATGAGCAAATTTGGAGCTTTAGAGTGAACAATTTCATAAAATTAGCTTAATTAATGAAATGAAATTATTTCAGAAAAATTTAGCCAAATACCCCCGTCCTTGTTTGAGTTAAAGCTTGATTAAATTGCAAATTGGAAGAAACTGATTAAGTTTCTCTTATGTTTGTCTTGCTGTATGTAGGTTAGTTGTTAGCCAAATAGTGTGATAAAAATTTAGCTTTCTGATTATGTGAATATTTCTGACAAAACAATTCTGCATTAATGAATAATTATCAAAAAATTTGTTTATTTCTTCAGGACACCCTGTAAAATGTACTGTGTTTCTTTTCATATTGGTTTGTACTACAGGGCGACCATCCTACAATAAAGAGACACTACAAAAAAGTGCATGGATCCCGAAAGAAAGGCTGTCAGGCCTACATACATGTCAAGGAAGTGATCAGGTTCACTGACTTCAGGGTAAAAAGTTATATAATATTGACTGGCCTTGAGGGGAACATCAAATATGTTGCCCACAACAGAATCATATTACCCTGAGTCAAAGACGAGGGCAATATGGTTCTTTTAAGGGCAACATTTTTCGTGTTCCCCAAAAGTAGAGCCAGTCAATAGTATTATTATTACCTACAGCTGTATATGAGGTATAATTCATGCCTATCATTTGTAGCAATGACAAACACGTCTGTTTGCCTGTCGGTCCCTCTGATTTCAGCTTATTCAGGCAGATATGTAATCCTGGCTAAACAATTGTGACGTAAATTGTTAACGGGTGTATCCATTGTTTAAATCTTGATAGTGTACATAATATTGTGTGTTTTCTCTTTGTTAAAATGCTAGCGCTCTTATTACAAGAAAGGGTGGAATATGGCAGAATGTTGCCCTCTAATTTAGTACAGTGGTCTATGGGTAAAACTCGGAAGAGGGCAATATGGCAAATGTTGCTCACTTCAGTTTGGGATTTGAAGTAGTGTGCAAAATATGGCATTCTATTTTGCAGCTAAAATGCCTTATACTGTATCTATATGCTGCCTATTATGCACTTTGCCTAGCAGGCATGTTTCAAGAAATTTTCGAAAATTCCAAAATGTTTCTCTTTATCTAAAATATATTACATAAATTTACTTTTTCCCACAGTTGCAAAAGATTGTATTCTTTAACCATTACTGCAACCTGAGCTATTTTGCCCTTCGCATTCCTCGGATTGTGATGTAGATTTAAAACTAACCTTGAGCAGTTGGTATTGCAAATCAATAGAAAATGACTTTAATTGCTTCTGAAATGTTCACCATGCAGTATTTTGGTTATGGAACTTCAACCTAGCAAATATCAACACCTTTTCGAAAAGTCAAATTTATTTAAAACCTTGTTCTCTCATTTTGCACATAGAGATGGCGTGCACATGTTGGCTTGATTTCCTTCTTTCGTCATCATTATGCATATTTCCTATCAAATTCGTTTGGCAGTTATTAGTGGTTTTGAAAATATTCAGTGTAAATTTTGTGTGATTCTGTGATAATTTTTTTTCCCCCAGTACCAGAGTTCAAGATTACATGTATCTTCAATAATATGTTCTGAAATTCCTATCTTGTTAAAGGATTCATTAGATGCATGGTTTGGGTTGATGAACATTATTATACATGTATTGGTGTTAGGATTGCCACTCAGAGTGGGGTCGGAAAAATGCCAGCCGAAGAATACGACAGGCTTTGGAAAATGGAGAAGAAGTCAACGCAGAGAAACGAGTCTTCATTAGATTCCCAAGTACTAAAGATCATGAGGAAACCCACAAAGTAGGGCAGGTATGTTGATAATCAATAATAATAATTGCATGCTTTGCAACAAGTATGGAATTTCTTCTTGCCCTTTATAGGTGTTAGTATCTAATCATAGTAATGATTGGTATATTTTAGTTGGCACACAAAAATACAAGGGCATGAGTTCCATGATCGTTGTCCAGACTAGGATATGTGGGAGTGGGGCACAAGTTATTTTTATCTGGAAAATTAAAAAACATGATCTAAATTAAACCTCTCCCCCCCCCCCCCCCCCAAAACAAAAAAAACCCAGCTCATGTACTTTGTGTGTTCTTCTGTTATTATTGTCATTTCTGTATTTTTAATGTGTTTTCTGCGATATAAAATAATAACAAAAACAAAAACAAAAATGTAATTGGAATGAATGTGCATATATATTTGCCCTTAAAGGCTTGTTCACATATGAGGTGGAAAACCGCGGCGGGAAACCGTCACATTTTTTTTGTGTACAAATCAATGGGATATGAGGTGGCAAAAAAAAGGTGTGGACCACTCAAATTCTTATAAAGTTAGCGCAAAATACAATGTCATGATTTTGTCTGCGCAACTTTTGGCAAAGCCCTCTTTTATTTGAGTGTTGACGCATTAACATGTAGGACCTGTAATGAATATTCATATTTGGTGACCTTTCGTATGAATCACTTCCGCCTCAAAAGTGCCTACCTCCACTTTGTTGTTGATGCGATGCAATGTCGTTCATGCAACTTTAACAATGAAAAATAGAAATGTTAATGTAATCTGCCCATTTTCTCAGTCGACAGCTAGCTAACGTAGCTCTTATTGTCTCCGTCAACTATCTCTCTTGACTTTTCTAAAGATAGTTAAAATCCCAAGAAGGGAACATGACTTTGATCTATGTGATATCACGCTCATATAATGGTATAAGCAGGGGCGTCGCTAGAGGGGATGGGGGTGTCACACCCCCCCCCAAAAAAAAAAATTGTTGTCAGCAAATGCGCCACTTCTGTCCTGTCTGAAAAAAAAAAAAAAAAAGGGAGGGAAAAAGAGAGAGGGAAGAGGAAACAGAAAGGAAAATGAGAAAAGAGAAAAGATAAGAAAAAAGAAAAGAAAAAAGGAAAAGGAAAGGAACAGAAAGAAAAGAAGGGAAGGAAAAGGGAAGGAAAGAAAAAGGAACAACTGGCCAAATTTTTTGCTCACTTGCTCACCCAAACACTGGAATGTGATTTGGACAAAAGGAATATCCTTCGGCAATGGGTTGCAGCCCCTCCCCCAAGGATTTTCAAATTTCCGATATTCGGGCAACTACCACTTCATATTTCGGGCAGCGAGGTGCAAGAATATCCACATACATGTATTATTTTGGGCAGCGGCGAGCAGTGGCGTACCCAGGATGTTTTAAAGGGGGGGGGGGATTTTTTACTCCAAAATTCTCTGACAAGCAAAAACAAAACAAAAAAAAGGTTATCAGTATTTTGGGGGGTCTTTTTACTCAAATATTATCTGAAGCAAAAAAAAAAGTTATCAGGAATTCGAGAAGGGGGGTGTTTGAACACCCAAAACAACCTTCCCCCCCTCCCCCCCGGTATGCGCATGGCAGCGAGGTTCTCAGATAATTATGTAACCTCTTTATGTAGCATATTTACTTTTTAAATACAAAAAGTGCCCAAAAAAATTCTTGCTCGCTCGCAAAAATTTAGAAATTGAAAAGTTGATATTCGGGCAAAAGGCGTCAGCCCCCTCCTTGCGAAAATGGGCCAGTATGATCAAGATCTCTACGTCTGCGATCTGCGATTTTCTTTTCTTTTTTTTTTGTGGGGGAGAGGGATTAGGGTGCAGCATTTTTGTCGGCAAATTTGGGTATCACACCCTAAAAATTTGTCAGCAAATTTGGCTGTCACACCCCCCATTCAAAATGTTCTAGTGACGCTCCTGATGATAAATGGCAAAATAATTATAATGAATGATAAGTGATTTTGAGCTTCTTTTTTTTTCTGAATGAAAAGAAGAAATAAAACTGTTCTATCTCAAGTTTCAAGTTTCAAGTTTCAAGTTTGTCTTTCAGAAATCACATGTAACAAAATAAGTATAACAGAGTATAATCATAACAATACAAAAGTATCGTCCATACACTGTATTATGCTTTATAAAAACGGGTTCAAGAATGTAGCAATCCTGATTGGTCAAATAACAACACGTGACCGTGCAAAAAAAAAGTACTAACGCACGGCGAGGGGACTAACGCACGGCTAATCCAGATCAAACACTAAGATTGTAAGAAAACACTAAGATTGTAGACCCTTTTTATAAAACTATAAATACATGGTTGTGAGTTCGTGCGTTAGTGCGATCCGGCAACACGCAGGTTTTTATCGTGGTGTCTAACACACTCGGCTACGCCTCGTGCGTTAGTACACCACGATAAAAACCTTTGTGTTGCCAGATCGCACTAACGCACTCCCAACCATGTATTAATAGTATAATAGCACACAATGTAGAATAAAGAAAGATGAGGAGACCTTGGTTTAGGGCTTGCTCCTCAGATGTTTGACAAAGATAACTGATTCATGAATACAAAAAAAAAAAAAAAAAAAAGGAAAAGAAATATATATAGATATTTACAAAATACACTCGGAAAACAACTACCCAACCATGCACCGACCACAGAATGGGCCTTTACTGAGTAATAAATCCCGTGGGGGGGGGGGGGGGGAGCACTCAGTATAATAGTGTGCGGCGGGTATGTGCCGCGGAGAAGACTCCCATTTTTACACTCAAATTTCCGTTCCAAAGCATACCATTTTTGTATTGTTGAGAAGTTGAGAAAAAGAAGAGAGAAAACCTATCCAAAGCACAGCTCTTTTTCATTCCGTCGCTCCGGCCGTTCACCTTGAACATTAAAATTAGTTCCAAGGCATGCAGTTTTCGCCCTCCCCCCCCCAAAAAAAAAAAAAAAATAATAATAATAATAAATAAAAATAAATTATGAATAAATAAAAAATAAATAAATAAATAAACAAATAAAAATAAAAAATAATAATAATAAAAATAAAATAAAAGAATAAAAAAAATAATGAAATAAATAAAAGAGAGAGAGAGAGAGAGAAAAAAAAATCAAAGACATAGTTCTGATGATCCTTATATTTCAATAACCACCAGTTCCGTAGCATCATATTTGTATATTGTAATCCAGTTCCAAAGACCCCCTTTTTTCTAAATTGTTAGTAGTTCCAAAGACCATCCTTTTCATGATACGCAAGTTCCGAAGCCCCCTTTTTGTCTTGCCAGAATGCCAGTGGCACATACAGTACCCTACCACTTTTGGGGTTGAGTGTTCCCCCCCCCCCCCCCCCCGGGCAACATCTACCCAAAGATGCGCATATCCCCAGCACACACTAGTCTGCAAGCACAGACCCTAATTTGACACTTTATCAGAAAATCGTTGTGTCTTGAGAGGAGCCTAATCCAGCTACCTACTGGTCGTGTCAATATAGGGTCTGTACAGGTTTGCCAAAACTGTTTCCCACGGCCAAAATCGGGCTCCACCCACTTCATCAGGGTCACCTGTGATTGGTTCCTAAACAATGTCCATCAGCATCCCCAGAGAATGGCTATCAGGCTTCCAGTTACAAGATAATGAGATTACTGATAAGGTCCAGTCTGTGGTTAAATTAAAACAACACTCTGCCAGTGACTATCTTTACCCACAAAATTGAATGGAGCTACACATACAATGCAGAGGTCTGCTATTTCCTGGGTCTATGGTCTTTTCTCATCCTGTAGGTCTCCAACTTTTCTTTATTCTGCAACTTGTTTTACCAAAGTTTTTTTTTTTTTAGAATCTCAATTAGATTCATCATGCTCTCATTCCCTCTCCATCTTCCCCCTCTCTCATGCTTTCTCTCTCTCTCTCTCTCTGTGCACTCTTCTTGTTTACAAGTAGGCATACCCCAATGTTCTCTTCTATGATTGTTTTGTTTTTCTCTAATCATATTTTTCATTTTCCTTCTCCCTCACCCCACCTCTTTCTCCTCTTCTTGTTTCTCTTCCTCATTTGTGCCTATCGATCGATCCTTCTCTGTAAGCAGATATTTTTTTTTTTTTTTTTTTGAAACTGCTCACTTCATCCTGTAGTGCTGATCATTTTTGTTGTTGTTTTGTTTGCATACATGTAGACCTACATGTATACCACTCAAGAAATTATTAGAAAAGTAACGTTCTCTTAAATTTTCTTTTTACTGTTTCCCCGTTCCCTCACTTCACTGTCTTTCCCTCAATTGGCCAATTACTGTTCATGCTGTTTGTCCCCTGAAAATATTACAATAAGACGTACAGTAGGCCTACCAATAACTATGTAGTTTTAAAAATTGCAAATTAATCTGAATGTTTTAAGCAGGAAAATTTCCCTTGTTTAAAGTTATGAAACCATGGACCCTATGATGAAACTATATATGCCCCTAACTAATAATCTGCATCTCGGCGAAGACCCCATCCGAATTTGCAAGATGAAAAGTCATACTGAATTATAATTGAAACTATAACTATTTCTCTACCAGTCAGTGAAGACCCTGTCCGATTTGTTCGAGTTGTCAATGATTTATGTAAGATATGTCCTAAAGGGGAAGTCCGATCCTTGATTACTTGAGTTTTATATAGAAGCAGAAAACTAAGACAAACAGATCAACAACATACAAAAAATTACAAAGTTTGTGGAAAATCGGACAACTCATAAGGAAGTTACTTATATGAAAAACTAGGGAAAAGAATGAAAATCACTTGACAAATTGGCAAACCTGCCATGAGCTTGTGAAATCATTCCCTCACAACTCACTAATCATTTCGTTTATATTGATAACACAAATTCTCATTTTTTTTGCAAGAATAGGATTTCCACATAACCTGAACCAAGTTCATTATGGTAACACGTTTTCGCGTAAACTCGAAAATATTGAGTTGGTTTTTATGATATACATTTTCATAATCACTCATTTTTTATATATATTGTATAGAGAAATTCATACTATACATGTACATGCAAAAATATATTACCTGCTTCAAGTTATGAGAAAATCACATTCCTTGACAAAAATGGGGGGAAAATGTTATTGATGTACATGTAAAGAAATTGATAGGTGAAGTTTGAGGGAATGAAGTGCATTTCATAGTTTTCCCTAGTTATTCACGTCATTAAAAATACATTTTACATTAGTTGTCCGATTTTAAATGGTTTCAAAAGGAAGTAATCTTACTGTTTTATTTTAATCATAATTGATTTGGTAATACGTCATTAATCATCATAATTATCGTTCTTTTTTGTTGTAATTGTTGTTACGAATCATTATCATTAATTTTATTTGACCATAAAACGAAATATACATACAGAGTAATAGATAAAAGAGACAGAATGTGATAAAACATGAATGGGATGTGGGTCAGGGTCCACAAAATTGACATTCTTCCCTGTTGCCAATGAAGAGCATGTGAATATTCTTTTTCCAAATGAAATATGTTAGTAAACCTGTCCATTTGTTCATTCATGTCGATAGGGATGGGAAGAACATGAAATTATCATCTTTTCCCTTTTATTCATAAGTTTATATTGAGAATATTCTTCTCCCTTTATCCCCTCTCTAACTAAATTATCTTATCTACCGCTCTTTCTCATCACTCGGATTTCTTTCTTACATTTTACTTTCTTCTCAGACTCTCTTTCTTTTCATCTCCTTCTCCAGAAAAAACAATGGTTTCTTTACCCTCCCCTTTCTTTCTCTCTCTCTCTCTCCCTCTGTTTCTAAAAATATAACTATTTTATTTTTATTTTATTTTATTTTATTGGCAAGACTCCCAGTGGTCTAAATAAGTGTGTGGCATTTTTATTGGCAAATTTTAATTTGTTTAGCCTGTCGGCATGTAGCCAATTTTTTTTTAAAGCTTGTTAGAAAATTTCCAGGTTACATTTACTTGACAAAAAATTCACTCTGACCCCTCCCCCATCCCTACCCCCCCCCCACCCCGCCAAAATGAAAAAAAAAAATGGTCTAATGATCTCCTTTTCTTCAAAGATGTTCTGTCTTTCTCACTCACTTTATTTTGCATAGGTGAGAATAAGAATTTGCTGCATTTTAAGAAACAAATATTCGAGAGCAAAAAGACGTTTTTATAAGCAGGAAAGATGAACATCAGAGTCGTTTGACTTTAGCTGATGAATAACACAATCGTAACAATTCAAAGCTGGATTATTTTTCTCATCAAAATTGTATTATAGACCGAATTACCAGTGAAAAAAAATGATAAAGTTCCCCAGTACACGACATTAACTCTTTCAGTATTCAATGTACATTTCTTCACTATAGGCAACCTTTTAGCATGTCTATTGATGATCTTCAGTTTGTTTTTCTAACCGGTTTCGTTCATCACCATCCCTCATTGATAAAACAAGCAGAACTGGAAAGCTCTTTGGTGTTTAGGTTCTTTTTTTTAACACTGCTATTGACAGAATGTTTTTGATATTAAATAAACCCGAAATTTCTTTCAAAGTCATCCTTTTAAAGTTGAATATTCCATAAATCTCATGCAAAATTTTGGGGAAACATTTTGGGAAATTAGAATGAAATATAATTGTTGGAGTATTAAACCATTCCTACTTTTCAGTTGGGCATCAAAGGGAAAGTCCACCCTGATATTAAGTTGATTTTAAAAGAAGCCGAAAAAATAAAGAGACAGACAGATCAATGAAAGTCTGAGCAAAATCCGATAATCAATCAATTACAAACAAATTGTTACTTCTGTGACGTATCTTGAGAGCTCCTTTTCCATTTGCGCTGTATACAAAACGTAACAAAAAGTCATCTATTTTCATTTTGTTTTTGTTTGTTTTTGATGAGGGAATAAATTTGTATCATACTTTTTTTTTTTTTTTGGGGGGGGGGGTAAAAGCATAAGTGAGATGATTATATCTAGGGTGCATATATGATTAAATATTTTCTTTATAGAAAGTAGAAAAATGTATGTTTTTTTTTTTCAGTACAGGGCAAATGGGAGAGGAGCTCACAAGATACGTCACACGGAGTTGCCAACTTGTGTTTGATTGATTACAGCTTAAATTAAAAAACTTGCTTATTTCTCATTGGATTTTGCTTAAACTTTCATTGATCTGTTTCCTTAATTTTTCTGCTTCTTTTGAAATCAAGTTAATGTCCGGGTGGACTTTCCCTTTAACTAATGACCTATAGAATGCCAGGTGAAATTCTATGAGGTTGACTTTATACTGTCTACATGGTCTATGCCATACACAAATTATTTTTGTTGGTGATTGGTACACTTTTATAATTAAACAGAAATTTTCTTTAAAAGTCTTCTTTTAAAGCTAATTATTCCATCCAATGCAAAATTTGGGGGAAACATTTAGGAAAATTAAAATAGAGGTGTGATTATTAGTAAATTGAACCATCCCTTCTTCTCAGTTTGGCATTAATTAATAGTGCAATGGCATAATTATGCACAAATATACCATGAACTTGCCTGAAGATTTTTACATATTTAATTGAAAAAAAGTGTCAGCCTAGTTTTGTTTTCCTATTCAGTTTGTCAACCATCACTTTAAACTGATTATAATCACATCTTGCTAGTTCATCTATAAAAGAAAGCTAATCTTGACAACAAATTTGTTAAACCCTTGAGTCAAGTAAAATGCAAATATATTGTTGTTAGAGTTACAGGAAACTTTGATGGGAAAAGGGCAAAATAAGGAGGAGACATGATCAAATTCCTTTCTTCTCAAAACTACAGCAAAAATTAGGAAAACTTATGCACTGTTCGTGATTCTCCATTTTTTGCTTTCCCATTCAAATATTAAGCACATTAAAAGAATTTGATGGTTGCATAAATTCTGCTATATATTTTCTTCAAATCATTTTTTTTAGAGTGTAAGACAATTTTTTTGGTATATTAAGCCTATTTAGAAAAAGGCTTTCTACTCTGATGTGCGGTAGCTACAATAATGATATTGGAAATCCCTCTGAAGGTCCTTTGTGTAAAAATTAATATTTTTCAAAGATGGTGATAATGATGAGTATTCACAGCATCTATGTAGCACAAAGTTTTTGTTATAACATGCAAAGGTGCAGGGTCCTCCAGTTAAGAGAGTATTTACATCTCTGCTGAAATAGAGGAGTTTTGAGGCCTGATATAGAAAAGTAAAGTAATACTTGTATTGTGATAAATGCTTTCATTCGATCTTGAGAATAATAGAAAGTCATAGTTTTCCATGGGCATATTTCCACATACAGCTGCATATTGTATCAGCCCATTACATTTAGAACAGGTGAAGAAAGTAAAAAAAAAAAAAAGTTGTGCAATTTGTAGCATGATATACTGAAAATGAGATGAGATTTGTGTCAGATGTGAGAGACAATACAATACTTGATAAACTCTCTCTCTCTCTCTCTCTCATTCGTTTTCAGTGCCAATCTGAAGAAAAACTATTGGTTTTGAAGTTTCAACCTTAGTATTTCATAGCTCGAACAATTGCTGTTACAATAAAATGTATAATAGCACTAAAACTTTTTGAAATCTGCACAAAACATTTTGTAAAAGTTGCTTTAAATTTTGATTAGTTGTGCAACAAATCTTTTCATCACAAAGAGTATGTGACATCCTTAAATCATTGAAAATCAAAATATTTTTTATTTGATACTAAGTTTGAATACTTAGTATGACATACCATACGCAGGCCATACTACTCTTTTGATGCATAATAGCAGTCACCTCTTCCTTCTTCAAACTAATAGGAAAGTAACACAAATTCATGATGGCAAAAACAATCCCTAACAGACCTGAACAGACCAAGGAGTTTATATGTAGGCCTACATGTAATTCTTCATACAATGCATGCAAGTATAGCATAACAGGGAATGGAGCATGTGAAATGAAGATGCATTCCAATGTGTTATGTAATGGTGCAATCTCCAGCAAGTTGACCTCAGTGGGAGACACTCAGCCAGCTCTGATAGTGAATGTCAATCATTGTTACCATGACGATCCCTCTGAGCGCTAAGCTCCTCCTATAAGCACAATAAATGCTTATGACCCCACTTGTTGTACAAACCCTGGTCAGGAGCAGCTACAGTACATGGCCTATGGTAGTCTTACAGCGCAGACTCTCTTGTACGACTGACCAGGGTTTGTGCCTGCAAACTAATCACACACCGGGTGAGCTAACTTAACTCACCGTGTGTGTGTGAAAATAATATATGAGCACGAACAACCCACCCATGGCAGCGATTAAACGTGCACAAACCCAAGCTGACACCACACAGAGACATCAATGAGTTACTGTGCAGAGAACAAACAGGATGGCATATGTACGGATGGGAAAGAAGAAGAAAGGGGATGGAAGCTGGCAAAGGAGGGGGAGGGGTCAAATATTCAAGATAATGCTACAGTACACAAATAATAAATCACTATAATTATATAGCTTGATAACACATTCATGTGTCATCCACGTATACCTTACTTGCCAAGTATGACTTCAGTCTACGTTTAAAAACTGACTCCATACTTTGAGCATTTGTTAATAAGAGAATTCCAGAACCTGGGGCCAGTGGACAGAGTGAACGTCGTCCTTGCATATGGAAATGGAGAGCAGAAGCTTGTCTACTATTATGGCTGTGAATTTGGTTATATCTTCTCTCTCTCTCTCTCTCTCTCTCTCTCTCTCTCTATTTATCTTGCTCTCTCTTTCTCTTTCCTTCTCCTCCTCCCTGCTCCCATTCCACCCACTTCTATTTCATGGATTCATTAGATTATTATCGGGGGGGGGGGGGGGGGGAGGGCGTTTTGTCCGAGGACTGTGCAAGCTGGTGCAAGCAAGGAGTTCTGTGATAACTCCTTGGTGCAAGAAGGTGTTGGGGCTAAACCATCAGCGAAATCAGATATCAGGGGCAGTGGCATATCTACGGGGGGGGGGGGGAGACTCGGGGGCATGTGCCCCGGGCGGAACTTGAAGGGGGCGCAAAAGAGAGAAAGAAAAGGGGGAGAAATACAAGAAACTTTATGGTCTTTTAGGGTTATTTGCACCCCAGTCAAGGACAAAATGCATAAGAAATGGTGTTTCATAGAGTTTGAAATGCTGAAATTGTCTAATGTTCGGTCGCTTTGCTCCCTCGCATGTTTAGCTATTGCACGCCCCCAATTAAAGCGCATATCTGGTGTTTTTAAAGTGTTAACCATTAATTGACTCTTTTTGATTTGCCCCCCTCCCCAGCATAAGGCTGGAGCTTGTTACATTTTGCACCCCCATAATATAAGTGCATAAAAAGCAATTTCAAAGTATAGGTTTTCCCGGCCAATTTCGTCAAAATAGCGGGCATATGCGTTATATGTCATTCAAGTTCGAGTGATTTTTGTAAGCCTGCTGTTCTCACGGTTCAATTTTAAACTCCAGAACATTCATCTTCGTCAAATTGCATTCAGTTTTAAACGACAACGTTTTCAAATTGGTCAAAATGTTAATCAGTTTGGCAATACACATCCGTCATTCAAATTCGTGCCAGTTTGCTTTACCTTAGATTTTGGCCGCATTTAGGTTTTCTATTTCGTTTTCAGGCGTGCTTCTTAGCACATAGAGCATTCAAATAAGAACGACCAGGACAACATACAGTATATGCATTATGAAGGCGGGGGGGGGGGGGGGGTGGCAATAAACTTCCCCTATTCTCACAATGGGAGTTATATTCATTTGTGAACACATGGGGGTTATCATTCCATCTCTCCCAAACCATCACCCCCCCCCCCCCCCGGCCCACCCAAGACAGGGTTTTTCAGGTTATGTCTTAATCCATACGTGCTAAGAGTATACTGTGTTGCTCTTACAACGAGATCATAAAGTGAAAGTGACAATAATAGGCCTTTTCTTATAAAGTTACTCGCTCCTTTTGTACACAAATTATTCAAATGAACATAAACAATACAAATACAAAAATATAATTTGGATGAAAAGGATTGCGCACATTCCATAGATGCTCGCCTGTAGACGGAATTGAATGTTTAAACGCATGCATGCAGTTTACATTTTCAGACGAAATTGAATGCTCTTCACCTGATTTTCTAAGTTGAGTGGTGTTATTTCAATTCGGTTTGACAAAAGTTCGCGATCGCACGATGAAAAAAATCCAATTGAATCAAATTATTTGTAAATTGAATGATGATCCTGATCATTATTCAAATTCGTTCTAAATTGAGTGCTGTTATCGACCATTTGGGTGCTGTTTTGACGAAATCGGACGGGAAAACCTATAACATTCGAAAGACAATTCGAAAGACAATTGCTGTATAGTGCGGAATGTGATTATGCAAAATATACTTTAAAAACAAAAACAAAGAAAGGGAAACAGAAAGACATGGCAGCATTGTAGTTAGTAAACAAAATAAAAAAGTAATGATTTCTAGTTAATCAAAATTATTTGAGAGGTAAATTCGTTTGATCATGATTATGCCGCACCTATGTCTTGAGCGACCAAAGTAGGCGAGTGAATCTAAGTGCGGATAGAGGGAATTTTGAGATGTCGATAACTAATTTTCATGCATTCCTATAATTATTTGAGAAATCGAAATTTTGAAATATCAAGTACAAATAAATTCTCGCATTTCCTTATCAATTTCCGACAAAAACAAAGTTGGGTGTCAGGCCGCTGTCAGCCAGGCCCCGCACAACCCCAGCTCCTTGCTCGGTTTCATCGACATCACATTCACGCATAAATTTGAAACTCTTGTCGAGAATGGCATATAGACTTTGAACTATTACTCTAAACTCTGTTTGCTATAGCATGCATGAAGGCAAATACATGAACGTGCAGTGCAAAGTGAGCAAATAAGTGTTTCAGCATCAGTACTCATCCAGCTTTCATCGGATTGGATATCATTGAGCAATCTTCAGATGCACTTCAATCCAGAGATCAATCGTGTAGGCCTATAATTATAGGCTGATTATCACCCAGCGCATTTCATAACTATATGCCATGCGTTAAACCGTATCATTGATTAAGATACAAAACTTGCTCTTATCCATAATATGGGTATAGGTGCAAGTTCTAAAAGGCAGAAAAAATCTGCAAGATCATTGCCGACATCAACATCAATGTCAGTGGAAAAGCAGACGAAAATCGCAACTCCAAAGGGCGATAGCGATATCGTCGTGGGTGTTGATCCGTCGTCTGATCAAATTATCCGAGTTGGTGGTGCGTCACTAAGCAACGGACAGTCTAAAGATATGGTGAGTGAGCATAATTATACACAATTATCTATTCGTTTGACATTTATAGAAAAGGTGTTCAATAAATATTATATAGAACTTAGCAAAATGAGATCTTCTGGCTTCTGCATACCATCTAAAGAAAACATTGCCTGATATCAATTTTGTATAATGGGTCTTTTGGCTACAATGATGAAAAGTTCGGCCTTTGTTTGAGTTAATCATGTCCACATCCGTTCTTGAATTAAGTTTTAGTTGAGTCTAGTCAAATCTCTTCCACAAGTTATTAAACACATTGAAATTACAAGTTAACACCATAATTATTGTATTCCAGAATACTCCTTGATTATTAAGAAAAATACAGGCGTATCTATAGGCACATTTCCCCCCAGGGGTCGGATGTCTCTTGCCCGAATAACAACTTTTTGGTATGCGGGCAAGAGACATCCAACCCTGGATACCAACTTTCCAATTTCTAAATTTTGTGAGCGAGCAAAGACGAAAATCCCACTTTCGGAGGACAATTGCGATTAACCCTCCCGAGCGAAATGTCGCCAAATATTAAGTAGCATACACTTTTGATAACAAATGCTGATTAAAGTCTGATCTTAATATCCACAACTTTTCTCTTTTCTCAGTGATAGTGTTAAACCATCACATTGGGGGGGGGGGGGGGGGTCCATTTCAAAGAGTTCGCTACTCCCTCTCGGATCACCGACACTGCATTTCGTATAGTATCGGCCTTATGTTATTATGAATTCTCTGGCACTTGTAAACACACATTATATAGACTGTCGCTGCCTATTGTGTTTACAGAATCCTCAAGATATATCGTGGGAAAATGTATTTGACACAACATTATGTTGGGTTCACAAAAAGACAAGCAGCATCTTTAGAGATAATAGAGAAAATATGAAATTTTGTGTACAAAACATATTGAGAGTTGTACTACTAAACTATTTTGAAGGAACATTGCCAATATGAGGATCGCCATAGAAAGTAAATTGAGACTTCAAACTTTCATAATTTTGTAAATTTCGTAATTGATTTTGATGGAACTTTTTAAAAATTGCTTCTCTCAGCTCTATCCTCTCTTTTCATTAAAATGGATATTTCCCCAGGGTTTCATTCTGCTTTAAAGTCTATTCTTAGAGTAGCGACCGAATGAGATTGTATGTTTTTGAAATAGGGAAACTTTGCTTTTTTATAGGACTTCAGTTAAAAATACAACAGAAAAAACAGTGTTGTGTGGTCACTGTGGTATAGTTACCAAGTCTGTTGTTATAATTAGGTAAAACGAGGGGAAGACAGGATCGGGAATACAGTACGTCCCAGAAAAAGCCCCCCCCCCCAAAAAAAAAAATAAATAAATAAATAAATAAAAATAAATAAATATTTGAAGCAAAAATTCATACCTGAGGATAGCTTAATAGGGGCTCTTCTATTACATGGCAGCTAAAGATCGGGCTATATTTCACGCTCGAGTGAGCAAAGGACACTTTTGTGAAAAGGTACAAAATCCAGACTTGACAAGAATTGGTATTTGTTCTGGCTGGTATCAGCAAAGATCAGAAAAGGCCTATAAATGTTCATATTTGGATCAATAATAGACAATTCATGAAAAAACAGGTTCTCTTTACTGTATGTCCTTTCGTATCTCATCAATATTTTCATGCTTCAGTGAGCAATTAACTACTTTATTGAGTGTTTGGAAATATTAGTTTTGGCAAGGTTTTAATTCAATCTGGCTTTCTCAGTCAACCATATAGTTTTGATATAGGATATGTCAGGAAATACCGTAAACAAGGCCTATTCTTTCAGAAATTGCCTTTTAATTATCAGAATATGAAAGTTTCTATAAGTCTTTTCAAGACTCAACTTCGCTGATGCCAGCCAGAACAAATCCAAATTTTTGTCAACCATGGATTTTGAACAATTTCACAACAATAACTTTTGCTCACTCAAGAGTGAAATATCGTTAGATGTTTTGGCGTCATTTGATAGGACATACCCTAAGCTATCCGTAGGTAAAATGTCATGAACATATTTTGAAATGTTCATTTGGGGAGACTTTTTCCAACTGTCAACTTTGAACAGTTCTCAGATTTGTTAAGACCAGCCAGAACAAAATAATGTAATAATAATTCTTGTCAAGTTTGGATTTTGCACCCTTTCACTAAAGTCGCTTTTGCTCACTCGGGCTTAAAATATTGCCAGATTTGTTTATGTCATTTGGGGAGATTTTTTTCCCACTGTTAACTTTTTTGGGACGCTCTGTAGTGCGACCATGCTATAATATATTCAATACAACACACTTTCATTCAGGGTACAGGCACTGGCGCAGACGGGGGGGGGGGGGCACTGGGCCCCCTATTCAGCCACTAAAAAAAAAGCGAGAGCGAAAAAGCGGGGGAAGTGAGAGAAAAAGGCCTAAAAAGGCGCTACAAGCCGTTATCTTTCTCTCAAAATTTGCCAAAACGTCAAAGTTTTCGTGCTTCGCGCGGGAAAAGGGAAATAACTTTGCTCTCCCCGCACCCACCCCTGTTGCAAATGTTGCGCCCAAATAACTGAAAAGCAGTCCGGGAGTCGAACTATAACTTTCCGCCTAAAAAAATTGTTTGCTACGAGCCGTTTATCTTTCTCTCAAATTTGTTAAAACGTCAGAGCTTTCGCGCTTCGCGCGGGAAGGGGGAAAATCCCCCCTCCCTGCCCCCACCCCTTACATACAGTGCAGTATTGCGTCCAAATAACTGAAAAGCAGCTAGGGCGTCGAACTAACTTTCCGCCTAAAAAGGGTACTAAAACGTCAGAGCTTTCGAGCTTCGCGCGGGAAGGGGGAAACTCCCCTTCCTTGCACCCACCCCTGTCACATACAGTTCAGCATTACGTCCAAATATTAGTAACTGAAAAGCAGTCAGGGCGTCGAACTATAACTTTCCGCCTACAAAAATATTGTTTGCTACGAGCCGTTTATCTTTCTCTCAAATTTGTTAAAACGTCAGAGCTTTCGCGCTTCGCGCGGGAAGGGGGAAAATACCCCCTCCCTGCCCCCACCCCTTACATAAAGTGCAGTATTGCGTCCAAATAACTGAAAAGCAGCTAGGGCGTCGAACTAACTTTCCGCCTAAAAAGGGTACTAAAACGTCAGAGCTTTCGAGCTTCGCGCGGGAAGAGGGAAACTCCCCTTCCTTGCACCCACCCCTGTCACATACAGTTCAGCATTACGTCCAAATATTAGTAACTGAAAAGCAGTCAGGGCGTCGAACTATAACTTTCCGCCTACAAAAATATTGTTTGCTACGAGCCGTTTATCTTTCTCTCAAATTTGTTAAAACGTCAGAGCTTTCGCGCTTCGCGCGGGAAGGGGGAAAATACCCCCTCCCTGCCCCCACCCCTTACATAAAGTGCAGTATTGCGTCCAAATAACTGAAAAGCAGCTAGGGCGTCGAACTAACTTTCCGCCTAAAAAGGGTACTAAAACGTCAGAGCTTTCGAGCTTCGCGCGGGAAGAGGGAAACTCCCCTTCCTTGCACCCACCCCTGTTACATACAGTGCAGCATTACGTCCAAATATTAGTAACTGAAAAGCAGTCAGGGCGTCGAACTATAACTTTCCGCCTACAAAAATAATTGTTTACTACGAGCCGTTTATCTTTCTCTCAAATTTGTTAAAACGTCAGAGCTTTCGCGCTTCGCGCGGGAAGGGGGAAAATCCCCCTCCCTGCCCCCACCCCTTACATACAGTGCAGTATTGCGTCCAAATAACTGAAAAGCAGCTAGGGCGTCGAACTAAATTTCCGCCTAAAAAGGGTACTAAAACGTCAGAGCTTTCGAGCTTCGCGCGGGAAGGGGGAAACTCCCCTTCCTTGCACCCACCCCTGTTACATACAGTGCAGCATTACGTCCAAATACTAGTAACTGAAAAGCAGTCAGGGCGTCGAACTATAACTTTCCGCCTACAAAAATAATTGTTTGCTACGAGCCGTTTATCTTTCTCTCAAATTTGTTAAAACGTCAGAGCTTTCGCGCTTCGCTCGGGAAGGGGGAAACTCCCCCTCCCTGCACCCACCCCTTACATACAGTGCAGTATTGCGTCCCAATAACTGAAAAGCAGCCAGGGCGTCGAACTAACTTTCCGCCTAAAAAAGTGTTACGAGCCGTTATCCTTCTCTCAAAATACTTGCTATAAGAGTTCCTCCCTGCACTCATCCCTGTTACAGTGCAGTATTGCATCCAAATAATTGAAAAGCAGTCCGGATTTCCGCCTAAATTTTTTTTTTTTCTCCAGCCCTCACAAAGTCGCTCAGTTGGGGGGGGGGGGGGGGGGGTTATCAGACGTTTTGCTCCATGATTCTCTGACAAGCCACAAAAAAAAAAAAAAAAGTACATTTTTTTCCCCCTCTCAAAAGTAGTCAGGGGGGGGGGCACTCTGCCCCCCTGCCCCACCTTGGGTACGGTAGTGGAACACACTATGGGAGCACGCTTCTCGTGCTCAAAACCGCCCCCCTAAAATGCGGTTGGATCCTTCACGTCTGCCCCCCCCCCCCCCGTATTGAAAAATCCTGGCTACGCCTGTGTGTATACATGGTATTTAAAAAATGCACCGTTTCCACAAGAGACGGTGAGACTAGACAAAAAAAAGGGGTGTCTTTTCATTATGCAACATGGGGGGGGGGGGGTGCAAGGAAGCCAACACCTATCCCTCGAATAAGATTCGTCCCCTATATAAAAAGCTTGCTTAAGCCCCTTTCACAATTGGTCTGCGACCAGTTTTGCGACCGCCTGCAACAGATTTTTCGGGGTGTTGCACGACCGATCGCTTGGTGTCTTGCGACCACTCGCAGTCGTTGCAGGCGGTCGCATGAACCTGAGGCGGTCGTGACTGGTCGCATCTGAACTTTGAACATGCTCAAAATCCAAACACGACCAGATGCGATCGATTCACTCGCATTAGGTCGTACGACCAGTCGTGCGATTCTCGTATGAGTGTTGCACAACGTTGCACGATTAGATGCGAGAGTTCGCGCTACTCAATAGTCGCAGTGGGTGGGCTGGAGGTCGTGCAACACTCGCACGTGCGCTAGCGACCTATAGCGACCAGTCTTGCGAATGGGTGCGATTGTGCTAAGACCATGAGACTGTTGCACGACCGATCGCAGCACATCTTACAACGTTGTACTACCGTTGCACGACTGTATGAGACTGTATGCGACTATTCCTCGGGGGTATATATAGGGGGACTATGGAGATGATCCTCTGCAACAGGGCCCTCCTCTAACAACTTTCTCTTCTTTGTAACTTTCTTCTTTGGTATCTTGACTATTAAGAAGGCCAACTTGAAACTGACTACCGGTCAATTATGGAGGGGGTTTTTATACCCCACGCCACTCGCACGAATACTCTCACGACCACTTGCACCGGTCTCATTCAATCGCACGAGCGATCGCATGGTCTCACATCCACTCGCACGACCATGCAATCGATCGTGCGACTATTGTGATTGGCGTCAAGCCACTCGCAATCACTCGTGCAACACTCGCATGTGAACGCAAGACCACTCGCACGAGCATATGCGAGCAAATGCGACTTACTCGTGCAACGGTCTCTTCTAGTCGCTTTTGTTTTACGACCGCTGTTGCATTTGTGAATGCCTTTCTGCGACCTGATGAGATCGATGGCGATTGAAGCCTGTTGCAGCCTGTCTTGCGACCAAATGGTCGCAAACGGTCGCAGACCAATTGTGAAAGGGGCTTTACGTAATCTTGCGACCCCTTGATAGATTACTTCCATCATTACAGGGGAGCTCATCGAACAAACGACAAAAGTGTTGCAATAATACTTTTGAAACTGAGTTCATAAATCATGACAAAATACCAGTTGATTTTTAAGAATGTAAATTGATCTATATAGAGAGGGTGGGAGAGAGAGAGAGAGAGAGGGGGAGGGAAAGAGAGATAGAGAGAGAGAGGGGGGGGGGGGGGCTTATATAGGGTATATTCCAGTGGTAGATTACGGCTTGAGGGCACGGGGGGGCACACTCAACCCCAAGTGGTAGGTATGTGGCGCAGGCAAGACAAAAACGGGGCTTCGGAACGAGCGTATCATGAACAGGATGGTCTTCGGAACTACTAACATTCTGGATAAAGGGGGTCTTTTGGAACTGGATTACAATAGAAATATGATGCTACGGAACTGGTTGTATACAAGGATCATCGGAACTCGTTTTCAACTTTTCACCAAAAGTGATATTCTTCGAAACGGGACGGGACTGGCCAGAACGGCCGGAACGACGGAATAAAAAAAAAGCGGTGCTTTGGAACGGTTTTCTCTCTTCTTTTTCTCATTAAGAAAAAAATGCTATGCTTTGGAACGGAAATTTGAGTGTAAAAATGGGGGTCTTCTCTGCGGCACATACCCACCACACACTATATATTAAGTGCCCCCCCCCCCCCGGGAGCTTGAGGGCTGGTCACATTTGTCCGATAACGATAACGATGAGGAGATTTTTCATTAAAGGTACACCCGAGAGCAGCCCTACTATTAACAGCCAGACACGAGGGAAAACGAAGAAGAAGGAGAAGGAGAAGAAGAAGAAGAAGGAGAAGGAGAAGAAGAAGAAGGAGGAGGAGGAGAAGGAGAAGAAGAAGAAGAAGGAGAAGGAGAAGAAGAAGGAGAAGGAGAAGAAGAAGAAGGAGGAGAAGAAGAAGAAGAAGAAGGAGGAGAAGAAGGAGAAGAAGGAGAAGAAGGAGAAGAAGAAGGAGAAGAAGAAGAAGGAGGAGAAGAAGGAGAAGGAGAAGAAGGAGAAGAAGAAGGAGAAGGAGAAGAAGAAGGAGGAGGAGAAGAAGAAGGAGGAGAAGGAGAAGGAGGAGGAGGAGGAGAAGAAGAAGAGGAGGAGGAGGAGGCGGAGGAGGAGGAGGAGGAGGAGATACGAGCAACACGTAGACACTATGTACCGTGCAAAATCTCGTTATTGGTTTCGGACAATGTGACCAGGCCATAGGACCAGGCCCTTTGGTGTATCTCAGAGGCATATTCCAGAAAGAAAGGGGGTGGGTGGGAACTATGGGTGGGAATCACGTGTTCGGTCGGGGAGGGCCCGGGGGTTCACGAGTAGTATAGTCAAGTATTGTAACTCCGAACAGATTGTATTACCGAACGTGTAAAGTTAAGCGCCTAAAATGGGTTTTCATACGCGTGGGATTACGCGTATGAAAACCACACTATTGATACCAAGGTTGTGTCTTTTTCCCATAGGTTTCACACGTTCGGAATTACGGTACCTTTTTCAAGGGACCAAAACGCCGCGTCGTTGGGAAGGGGTTCACTCGGATGGGAATATCGTATTAAATCTACGTTGTCTTTTTAAAATTCCATCAACTTCTTTTTTTGTAGGACTTTGAGCATTCAATATGTATAGTTTGACAGATATTCGTTTCATATTTTATTTGCTATCGTTGATTTTCTGAAAAGTGTTCGGACACTGGATCAACCACCATATTTTCATTATTCCCGGCCTACTTTTTTAAAGAGATAATTAGATAGAATGCCTTGCTAAATGGCATAAGTGCCTTACCGTACCGTGGACGGGACCTGATCCAACCTACGATCCTCGCATTTCCAATGTAGTGCGACACCTCTACACTATTGTTATCATTATTCTTTTACGATGGGTTTTTTAAAAAAGTTAAAATTTTAGAGGTACGTATACGCTGACTCCGACCATGCACCAATGCATGCAATGGTAAAGCTAAGTTAAGTGTTTCATATATTTTATAAAGCTTACAAGTTAATTTGTTTCGTTTGCTCAAACATGGGCCGCGGAACCGGGGGAGGGAGGGGGGCTGCAGCCCTCCTCCCCACTTTTTTGAGCAGACAAAAGTAAAGTTTCGGAAAAAAGGTTCGAAAATTCAAACCAGCCCCACCCCCCCCCCCCCCCCCACTTTCAAAAATGCTCTGCGGCCCCTGTCGACGGTATACGTGTCGATCACCGATATCGCCGGCCTACGTTCTTGACCGTGAGCGTGTAGTCCTTAAATTCCCGAGGTTATTACCACGAGATCGATGATTATTACTCTCTACTTCCCTTTTGATGCAAAATGGATGCCCTTTGGCCTTCTCAATTTCGGAAATCATAATAATGTTCATCTATCAATCTCCAGGGGGGCGTTTCATGAAAGGACTTGTCGGATATTTCATCCGACAAATTTGCTCTCAGCCAATCAGATGCAAGGATTTTAGTAGCTTATAACAGTTGTTGGATAAAATATCTGACAACTTCCTTTCATGAAACGCTCCCCAGGTCACGCGATTGACCGCGCCTGCGACACACCCATAGGACACACCCCTTTCACTTGTACCGTTCCTCTCTCTTCGTCGAGCGCGCGCCGCGCCGGCGCCCGCGGCGCGGCAGCTCCCGATATAATGCGCGATCACAGTTAGCAGCTATAGCTAAGCTCCGATTTGATCCGGTCGCTTTGTAAATTTTGCCCTTTACACTCCAATGAATGGCTGTGATTTAGTTTGTGTATTCATCTGACTCGATACAGGCAATTGATTGAATTGAATACAAATAGCTTGCACTCTATGTACCCAGCTAAAAGGGTTCATAGTTTCAATTTGGGTAATACGGTGATACCATTCTTTTATCTGGCTTTCTTCCTGATTGTTCCTGTGTTTCCGGGTGGTGTTCGACATTTTTGGAATCTACATCATTTTACAGTTGACGCGCAGGCAGGGAGGCAATATTCCTATTTCCTTGAAGATCAACCGACCAACTTTTAACAGAATGGCAGACGAAGGCAGGGTAATGGATCTTGTGAATCTCTGGGTTTGTACCTTGAAAGCATGCTGCCCTTGCTTCACTTGGTTTTTTTTCAGTTTCACGATAGATCTACATCATTTTTCCGTGGGTCTATTTGCTTCCGTTTCCCTATATTACTTTCTTGCTCGTTTTTCGCTTCTGTTCTGTATTGCTTTTAGTTTGATCAAATTTAGGCTCTCATTTCTAGTTTACTAGCAGATCAATTCTGTAAAGTGCCCAATTAACTCTAATTTCATAATTTAAGCGAGCATGTCTTTAGTAATTTTTTTTAAACATTCAGGAGAAGTACCGGTACGGTTATTTATGGTCCAACACACACCTACTAGTAGCTAGGTGTCTGTTGGACAAAGGATAACTCCTTGGTTGGACCCATGGTTGGACCCATGGTTGGACCATAACCGTACCACGTGCCAGAACTTGATAGACGTTTAGTTGTTCTCGGATTACATTCAGTCCAGGCTCGCGCTCGGGCGCGGCGACCACGAGAGTTTATTTACGCCACAAACCTTGCGCAGCTTAGCTTAATCCCTGGAGTCTCCCCATATCGGCACTGTACCGCTCTTTCCCATCCCACCATGCATGATGCTTTCACTCTCGATCTCTAGCTATACATGTATAGCGCATTGCCTGGCGCTGGCCTGATAGCGCACACTATGGCACACGCTATGCACAGACTAGAATATACGCAAGCAATAGAATGCTATTCAAACGCGTGGTGCTGGCGTGTGAATTAAGGGGGGAACTGACGCCGTATTTATTTGTGATGTGTATTATTGTCTCACACAGTCACACTGTGCAATAATTGTAGCTGATTAGGTATGTAGAGTGTTGTATTTCATGTTCCATATGCCCGTCTTGTTGATTGATTTTTTCAGTAATCCTGGTATGGGATCATAATGATGTATTGCTGTGTCGTAGTAGCAGGGCCGGCCATAACTCCAGGGAGCTCCAACGCGTAGCTTAGTTTGGAGCTCCCTGGAGTTAGGCGGCCAGGGTACCCAGACGTTGTGTGTCCGGACAGGTTGGTTATCCGGACAGGTCATTGTTAAACAGAAAATTTAACAACTTTTCATGCAAATTTTCACAAATCTTTCACAGGATAGGTTGAAAATCATGTGAATTGCAAATATTCACTGATTTTAGTGTTACTTAATGCATATTTTTTATAATCTAACAGCAAAATTGACAGGCTAATTTTTGTTACATGTAAGTATCCGGACAAACAACCTCCACCCCCATCCTACTACCAGTGCAGTGGTAGTGCATGTAAGCTGATGTCCGGGCCAGGCAATTGAAGGTTCAAAGCCTAAAAAAGTTGCAAAGTAGTGTTGAGTGAAATATGAACAGAGAGAGAGACAGATCGACTAGAGTGTACCTCCCACTAACAAAAAAAAATATATGGAGATGGACTAGAAAAATGTATGGTGGTGGTGTGACCATATTTTGCACAAAACCTAAGTTTGGGCACTGGGCAATATCTCATGAACTAGAAATGATTTTGAAAAACTGATGGCCCCATTGAAAAGAGGAATCTAAAATTACCTGGGACAATATTTTCTTTTGAATTGCATGGGTGGGATATTATTAAGATATTGACAAAAGATTGGCAAATTTTGCTACTTTTTGCGTCAGTTTCCGAAAAATATGAATGATGAAGTTACCGAAAAGGGTCTAGAAATCCTCATTTTGAGAAAAGATAGCAGCAAACTTGTATTAGGGAAATGTAACTAGTTCCATTTCCCTGCTTGTAAGTAAAGCATGATATTAATGATTATCTGATATTTTATCTTCCAAATGGTGCAGTTATCTTATCTTGATGGATTTTAGAGTACGTAGGTCAAAGGTCAAGGTCACAGAGGCCAATTTTTGAAATTTCAGGTGTTAGCCTAATTCTCGTGATAACTTAAGAACCATTTGAGGTATGAACTTTAAACTTGGTACTAGTATGTATTACCCAGGCCCCTAAAGCTCCGCCATCTTGTCGGGGTCCATTAGAAGGCCCGATAAGCACCTTTGCATAATTCATGAGCGTAAATGCATGATTCATTTTGTAAGATGCTCCCCGAGAGTAACATTTGTTTGTACGCGGTATGAAACACATTACGCGCATCAGCTTAGAGCATGCGCAGTGAGAAAGGTCAAATTCAGTAATATATGCATTTATGGTAATGTATTCATCACTTCAACGTACAGATTCGGCGAATCAGCGTCGGTAATTTCTAATTGTGGCAGACGGTACTCGGTCAATGCACTTTACTTGTAATCGATCTCCGAATCAAAATATATCGCTTTGCAAATTTGTAAACAAGTAAATAAAGCTAAAAATGTAACCGGACAGACCGAATCAAATCTAATCATGGATACAGATAATGTAAAAATAAATGTAAAGTACTTGACACGTCACCAGAGGCATTAGTCTCTTTTGCTGTTGATATACTTAATACCGGTGAATATATTCATTTGATGTGCATAAAGGATAATGATAAATAAATGAATATATAAATGAAACATATATGTATAATGAAAAAAAAAAAAAAAAAAAAAACCCTCTTGCAGTGTAGGATTTTTTTTCAGGGATGATTTTCATAACAGAAAGGATAATCTTCATTTGGGGGTGAGGGAATGGGGTCCTTTAGTTGATTGAGGTTTTTCTTTAACTTTTTAATTAGTCTTGATGTGAATGATTTTTTTTTAAAGTGTACGTTTGTTCTTTTTTAGAAGGGATTTTTAATTTTATTAAAAGGAACAATCCACTAGCGTAGCTGAGGGGAGGGGGGCAAGGTGCCCCCGACAACTTTTCCTCCCTTTTTTTTTTTGTTTGTCAGAGAATTATGGAGGAAAACATGTGATAACCCCCTCCCCCCGAGCGTCTATTTTGAGGGCTGAGGAGTCTTGATGTAAATGATTTTTTAATTTTTATTTCTTTAAAATAATATAAGTGTACATTTGTTCTTTTTTGAAAGGGATTTTTTATTTTATTAAATGGAACAATCCACTAGTGTAGCTGAGGGGGGGGGGGGGCAGAGTGCCCCGACAAATTTTCCTCCCATTTTTTTTCTTGCTTGTCAGAGAATTATGGAGGAAAACATGTGATAACCCCCACCCCCCCCCCCCTCCGAGCGTCTATTTTGAGGGCTGGGGAAAAAAAGTTGCCCCCCCCCCCCCCCCCCCCCCCCCCCCCCCCCCCCCCCGAGTTTTGGAGAGCCGGCGAGAAGAAAAAAATACGGGTCTCCCTTCAAGCAGTTTTAGAATTTACAATTTTTTGTTTTTTGTTTTTGCTTGTCAGAGAATTATGATTATGGAGGAAAACATCTGATAACCCCCCCCCCCCCCCCCCCTCACTGAGTGCCACTGGAACAATCAAAATACCGGGAAGAATTATCTTCCAACTTTTACTTTGCATTTGTGAGTAAAATTTATATGTTGCCATTCACTAGGGTACCCAAGGGGGCCGGGGGCAAGGGGGGGGGGGGAGCAGAGTGCCCCCTGACAAGTTTTTTTCAAAAAAAGGTAATTGGGTTCCTGAACAAGATTCTCGACACCCCCCCACTGAGCGACTTTTGAGGGGCTGGTGAACTATTTTCAGAACCGATAACTTTTTTTTTTTTTTTTTTTTTTTTGCTTTAATGCTTGTCAGAGGAAACCTGGACCCCATAAAATCTGATAACACCCCCCCCCCCCCCCCCGATCCACTGAGCGACTTATGGAGGGCTGGCGAGAAAAAAAAAATCTTCACCCCCCCCCCCCCCCCCCCCCCCCCCCCCCTGTACGACTTTTGGAGGGCTGGGGGGGATTGTCACCATTGATAACCCCCCTTTTTTAACCCCTCTTGACGCCAAGGTCCAGATACGCCACTGTTGCCATTCCTTTCCAGCTTTCATGCCTGTAAGTCACCACTCAATCACAAGTCTTATACAATACTATTCATTTCCATCAACTTATGATTGTCCATTCAAGTCAAAGCTTATTGTCTTCACTCTTCCTTTCACATACGCAGGGGTGTCGCTAGAGAATTTTGAATGGGGCAATAGTAACCTTGCCGAGAAAAAAAATTCCTACAAATTTCAAACAATGAAAAAGTAAAACTGAAGTTCATATTTTTATATATTTTTTGACATGCCAAAATACTGACAGTTTGAAACATTACAAATATTAAGGTGTATTACCATCCGCCACCCCAGGGGTGCATCCAGAATTTTGTAAAAGATGGGGCACACATTGCAGAAAATTCTCTGACAAGTTGAAAAAGGTCATTTCAAAGGAGGCGGGGGGAGGGGGTACAATCTTGAAGTTGTATACTGAAGGTATGTACCTCTGTATCAAGGGGGGCATGGGCCGGAAGTGCCCCCTAAATCTGGTACTGCCCCCTTCCACCCCCCCCCCCCTCGAGCGATACCACTGCTTTTTCTCTCATTTTTTTATCTTTCTCATTCCATTCTAACTCTGGCTTACCTTTCACACAAACTTTGCATGTAACATTTCTAGTTATGGAACCCCTGCCCCCCCCCCCCCCTTTGAATACTCTATGTAAAAGTATATCACATGAACATTATCACTAAAATGAGAATTCAAGTTAGAATTAAAAAGCTCTCAGAATATGTAAATGTTTAAGGTAACTAGATGACTTTCCATCCCCTTAACATGATAAAAGAGATGAACTAAATCCTTTTTTGTTTTGGTTGTCTATTTAATAACAATAAATATCAATTCAAGCAACAAGTTTTTTGAAGAAAAAAAAAGAAAATCTTGAAATTGAACACCCTTGCAGAAGTCTAGTGGTAAGTCAAATTTTCATATCACTTACTAGTGTATCATTGAATGAATATTCGTTTTTTCTCACAAGTTCTCAAGCAATTTGCGTATCAATCATGTCAACTGTTTCATTCTATTATACTGTTGAAATGGTCATAAATCATATCTAGGTTTTGTTAAATTTCATTCAGCTGAAGGCACTTATTTTCTAGAATTTCAGCAAATGCAATATTCCAACAAAAATCTTCCAAATCAGAAACCCTTGTTAGGGATATCTGTATTGTTTTATTCTGAATGAAATTGCCCACTTCATTACATGTATCCACTCGTGAGACTGCTGATCTAGTTAACAGGAATGAAGAGCTGTAGTGGTAATCCGTAGGTCTGTTGAATGAAAAGAGAAAATGGAACAAATTAAAAACTATTAAGGTTGTAAACAATAAGAAAGGACTGCAATGTGCCAGATATGTATATATGCATGACTCAAACAGAGTGAATATTGCTTGATAAAAAGCTATTTTACCCACATTCATTAACATTAAGTTCTTTTGTAAGCATGAAAATGGAAATGATGAATCCTTATAAAAATTAAATAAAATTCCCATATTTGACTAAAAATTCTTCTTTTTCATCAAAGGGAAAGGAAATTACAATCGTTTCTTTTTTTTTTGGAGGGGGGGGGTGGGGTATTGCCAAATTTAATTATGCACAGTAAACGCCTACCTCTCCAAGCTTGATCATGCAGGTCAGTATATCTGCTCTTTGTTCATTTCTCCTGATTGTGTATCTCAATATTCTTTCACCATCCATTGTAAAGAATTATGCTGTGTAAAAAAGGATAAATAAATTTATAAGTACATGTGTAAATGAAAGTAATTTAGAGGTACACAATATATATTTCACAGAAAAATTTGTACTCCTCTAATTCTGACTTTTTTTGATCTTCTCAAATATCTAAATACATCTAATTCAGATCATAGATCAAAGCTCAAAAGAGACCGTTTTCACAGAATGTATTGTGAATAAATGTGAAGTTTAATCTTCTCCTTCTTCTCCGTGTATTTGTATTTGATTATGATTATGAGAAGGAAATAAATGTATTTTGAATCTTGAATCTTGAATCTTGAATCATGCTTACACACAATGCTGGGCTTTATTGGTAATGGTTTAAAATGTTTGCATAGTTTAAGGACAAGCTATTCAAAAATCAGTGGCAACTAGTAAGGGTATCTGTAATATGCTTTTAACGAATGCATTTAGGGACCCCTGGAAGCCCTAATTGCTTTTATAGTTCATTTCCTTGTTTCCTGTTAAATTACAATATTTATGATAATCATAAAATTATTTGAATTACATTACACATGTATAAGCATATAGATACTCAGGAAATGTTCTGTAAACTTAACTGTAATTTAGGAAGGCTAAATTTCTGCTTCATCTTGTATGGTCAACAGTTGAATAATGTTTGAATAACATTTCTTGGGTTCCTTTCCATTTTGATCTGTTAAAAAAAAAATGAAAACAGAGTTGTCACTTTTTTGGTCTTTCTTGTTACAGTCATAGCTACATTGATAATAATTGTTTTTATCAGGTAAATAAATTCCAATCCATTAATTTTCATAGGTCAAAATTCAATAATCATTAGCTATCTTATGGTGCATTCAACTTCAAGCTACATCAGTTTCTTGGAAAGAAAAAGAAACAGCCTCAGCAACAAAACTTTCTAGTGATGTGTGTCTGAAATTTTGAACAGGGATTCCTAAACTGGCTTTAACGCCAGACTGAATTTTTGCCCAAAATACATTTGCCTACACCCCCCCCCCCTCCAAAAAAAATAAATAAAAGAATCATAGTCTATCAGACTCTAGTTAACTTACAGTCAGTTTAATTGACCAAATGGCATTAATTGAACCAAATATAGTAGATCCAAGTCTTTTAAGAACGAAACAAAAAGTCAGGCATGAAAGTGAAGTTTAACAGAGTTCTTATCAAACATGGTTGGAGATCTACTTTGACTTTTTCCCTTAAGCACAGCTTTAGCCCTAGCCAAGTCTACATCTACTCAAGATAGACTAGTCTATTCTTCAGACTTCGGTTTATGGAAATAAAACGTCAACAAATATTCAGAGTTCAAAACAGTAAACCTCGTGTAACATTAATGAATTTATATCTGCACTAATTTTGGTCTAACGTTACACATCTTATCAAAATCATCGACATTGTAGAATCCCACCACCACACAGTCACAGTTTCCAAATCTAACAAGTAGACTACCGAGTATAGTCAAGGATTGTAATTCCGAACAGATTGTATTACCCAACGTGTAGAGTTAAGCGCCTAAAATGGGTTTTCATACGCGTGGGATTACGTGTATGAAAACCACACTATTCAAACAAAGGTTGTGTCTTTTTCCCATAGGTTTCACACGTTCGGAAATACAGTACCTTTTTCAAGGGACCAAAACGTCGCGTAGTTGGGAAGGGGTTCACTCGGAAGGGAATATCGTATTAAATCTACGTTGACTTTTTAAAATTCCATCAACTTCTTTTTTTGTGGGACTTTGAGCATTCATTATGTAAGTTTGACAGATATTCGTCTGATATTTTATTTGCTATCGTTGATCAGGGTTGCCATTTGGCCTTTTTTCCGGCCAGATTCCAGAAATTTGGCCGTATAAAATTTAGTTTGGCCGTGAAAACAAATTATTTCACGGCCAAAAAAATTTGGCCGTATTCTGGCCGTAAAACAGAAATCTTGGCCGTGAATTTTTATTTCTGGCCTTTTTTCAAAATCGATAGGAAATGTTACCAGAAAATCACTTGAAATATGTAAAAAAGCAATAGGGTGTGCATGCGCGCATCTGCACGGCGTGTGATATGCTGAATTAAGCCCTTGCCCGGGTCTATGATCTAGCTTAACTCTATATAGATACGGTACAAACTTTACACACTAGTCTACTAGTATTCTGTGCTGCATATACATGTAGTTGGCCGGGGCGCACGGTCTATTTTATTAGCATGCGCATATACATTCGCATGACTGCATATATACGTATGAAAACGCGGGATTAGTTGCATGCATGATGCTCACAATTCTTAGACTCAAATACAGAAACTTGCATGTTGTCGCTCAATATCATGTCAAACTATTTAAGCAGGCTTTATTGTAAACTTAGGGGGAGTGCAGAAGACAATGAATTTGAGTATAGGGGTATACCCTAATTTTATTTCTAGGTGATATAATTTGGCCGTGAAATTTGGCCGTGAAAAAAAATAGTTTGGCCGAATTTGGCCGTAAAATAGGTTGAGTTTGGCCGTGAAGACTAGCCACGATCTGGCAACCCTGTCGTTGATTTTCTGAAAAGTGTTCGGACACTGGATCGACCACCATACCTTACGTTAGATCGAAGTCAAACTCCAAGTTGGACTAACGAATACGCTTGTGTGCAGCACACATATGAACAACATACGAGGAAAAGCTCCCAATATAGGCTATCATAATTCAACGTGTTTACTAACGTTAGATCTAGATCTAGAGTCTAGATCTACTTAGATCCAACTTGTCATGCTAACTGCATGCACTGAATTTTTGACGTTGTCGAAATAGCCACCGCGCCGGTGGCTCAAACTGACCCGGGACTGCCTGGGTAGCTGTCACGAGCTGCAGCGTTTGAGGACAGCAATCTCCGTGTCAAACTACCTCTCGACGATAAATTTAGAACTGTAATTTCGAGAGAAAATTGTTTCAGTTCGTGTTCAACACAACTCTTGTCAAACCTTTTAAAATGTAGAGAAATTATTATAGATCACCTAGAATATACATTTTTTTGCTATTAATAAACTAAATATACGAAATTTACTCATGATTTGAGCTCTACTCACCTTGTACTTTTGAACTAACATCTCTCATTCCCTGCGGGTGACATCACTGCATAAATATGCATAATTAATAGGTCTTGAAATTGACGAAGTTGAGGTCAAGTAAATCTTAATCGATACTATCGAATTATGCACATATTCATAACCTAGCATCCAATCAAAGTTTCACAATAAACTGACACGCACAAGAAATATGAATAATGCAACGTATCGGGTGCTTATCGGGCTCTTCAAATGATCCGAAAGAGGCGGGGCCTAATTCCATTCGCGTAATGATTTCCGCGCGTGCTGCTTTCCGTCTAGTAAATCTATAATACGTCTATGGTATTACCATAGGAAGATGATCTGATTAGATTTTGGGATACGTAGGTCAAAGGTCAAAGGTAATAGAGGTCAATTGTGAAATTGCAGGTTTTAGCCTTAAAGGTAATAAACAGTACTTAACAAAATGAAAGTTGGCATAAAACTGCTCAAAAACAGTCTCATATTGTTCGGCTTGCATAAAAAGATACATGAGTGAGATAATCCGGTATTCTATTCATGATTTCCGGTGATTTTCAGTAAAATAATTCAAATGATCGAATATCAACGGTTACCTTATACCCTCGCTAAGGACCACCTACCCCGATGCTCCCGGCTCAACGGCGCACAGTGGTTAGCACACAATGTTTACACATGTGTGAACTGTCAACGCGGTACCGCGCTTGTAATTCGATGTTTATTTTTTGGATATTTTAGCCATTTCTAAACCATTTTTCTTCAAACAAATGTCACCTACGTTCGAAATTAATCATTTCACAACAGTATATGTAGTAATTTCCATTCCAGCTGACAAAGTAGTTAAATATCCAAAGCGCCACCTTTCCCACTACTGTACGATACCTTTAACGTGATATCTCAAGAACCATTTGATCCATTAACTTCAAACTTAGAACTAGTATGCATCACCATAATGAGACGAACTGATTAGATTTTTGTTCATGTAGGTCAAAGGTGACAGGTCATAGAGGTCATTATAAAGGTGTATGTGAAATTAATGTTTTTTTACCTTTGTTATCACCATATCTGAACTATTTTGTATTCATAACTAGGAGGAGATAAAGTGATCAGACTTTTGGTTTATAAGGTGTAAGGTCAAATGTCAAAAGGTCAGTTAACATATAATTAGAGGCTTTTTATTCTGGTTATCACAATATTTCAAGAACAGTTTGCAGGGAGTAATCCCGATGAAGTAGTTTAAAACATCAGCTGATGATTCACTGTAATGTACGTTTCATATGTAAGAATTGATCTAGGTTTTTGTTACTTGTATAAATTTTATGATGAAATTATAAAGATCATGACACAGATGTGTTGGTAGTGTCGTTAAATTAAAACATCCATCCATCAAGAACAGTTTGAGTCATCAACTGAATTTAGGCGGAGGCAGATAGGAGATGCAGTCGCATTCGTCTTGTTTAAGATCAGATAACTCCAAAATCCTTCGTCGATTAATATCCTTGTTGGAACCACTTTTAGTCCAGAACTTTTCTTTCCATTTGGTATAAATCTATCTAAATGAATTATTGTAGAATGTGAGAAATCATGGATCGAACCTCACATTCCTAGAATTTGTTGAAATGTGCTCGAAGTCTGGTCACCCCATCATACAGTATGATACTGCCTAGTAGTCTGGGAGCCTATCACGAAATATTCACCCCATTTTACCCATAAGATTTGACCCCTTTAAGTTACTTAAACCATGTAAGTCATTGACAAAAAGGTTGTCAGCCTGAATGTACATGTAGCCGTCGGGGTTTAGCCCCCAGAGCACCCAAACAGCCAAAAGAGACCCCAAAGTTGGGTCAATCTCACCCCATCTCCCCCCATGCACCAAACTTTGTCAGTAGGAAGTACCATGAAACCTGTCTATAAAGACCACTCAAGGGAGACGAGAAAAGCGGTCTCTATGAGCAGGTGGTTGTTATGTACAGGTTCCAATAATACATTGTACATGTTTCAATGAGAAACACTTTTCAAGGGAAACAAATTTATGGTCTTTATCGACATGTGGTATTTCTGTACAGGTGGTCGCTAAAGCAGGTTTGATTGTAGTATGACTGGACATTACAAAACACCAACAACAACAAAAAATGAAAAAAAAATTGGTTGGGATAGGTGTCAGATGGCCCCTAAAAAATGGGGTAAATTTTCCTCCTTGAAGCCCAGGGACCAAATTTTGTCAGAAGGAAGAGCTGTACATTGCAAAAATATAAAAGCTGACAAAATTGTCCATCAGGAAGGGGGTGTCAGACTCTCTGGAAAAAAAACCCACCAAAGAGCCCTTTGACAAAGCTTTGCCCCTAAAATGCTCTGTATGTTAAGAAAAAATTTTTACCTTCTGACTATGATAACTCAGAAGTATTTTATTCATTTCAGTTCAGATTTACAAACATAATTTTGAGTATTATAGTTTTCTTGAGGTGCAATTTGGTGTCCATTCGTCATTTTATTAAAAGGTATTGAATTGTGAAAATTTATTGCTTTCTAAAAAGTAGCCAAAAATATTTTCAGGATAAGTTTACACACCCAATGTCCATCCTGACCTGTTAAAGAACGCGTACATTGTTGAAGAGCTTGTAATATATCTGTGCTGTGGTACGTGACTGCCATGCTGAAATGTGCTACTCATGTGCTAAATACTCAGATACCAAGCAAGCTTCTCTATTATGCCTTTCCAGATGGTCAATGGGTGTGTTTATATAGTACTATTACCGTGGTTTATGCTAGCGAGAATGTTTTTTTAGCTTTGTTATCACCAAATCTCAACTATTTTGTATTGATCAGTAGGAGGAGATAAAGCGATGAGACTTTTGGAATAAAGGTATAAGGTCAATGAACATGTAATTTTTGGCTTTTTATTCTGGTGACCACAATATTTCAAGAACAGTTTGAGCCATGAACATGACTGAATTTAGGCAGAGGCAGACAGGAGATGCAGTCGCATTCATCTTGTTCATATAATGGTTTAGGCCGGCTCCTGACAATGCCTTTCAAACTAAGCCCACAAAATCTATTTGTAAAACTTCTTATATGAACTGGCAAGCTCTTATATTTTTAAATGGCTGCAATTTTTTTTTTTTTTTTAGAGAAGATGAGTAATCAATGTATATTAACACATGGCCTATTAAAGACAATGATTGTTAAATATTTTTTTATGAAACTCTTTTCAAGCATTTACATGGATTTTAATGAGTGTTTAGTAAATAGTATTTTACATTTAATGTAAAATACTGTAGATGTTAGGTTTCCACAATTTACAGGACCACACAGCAATTCCTTATTGTGAAAATTAAATTGCCATGATCTTACATTTACTCTGTTGATATGAATTTTCTTTGATAAAGATTTAAATTGGTAGTGAAGTGAGAACTTCTGAATAAACTTTTTTCGTGAATATCGTTTTGAAAATTTCAGTGCAAGGCCTACCATCTTGGATGACAAATATTTTTAGTTTGACAGATGGTGGTATATTAGCATAGCATATTATTACTCCCCCCTCCAAAAAAAAAAAAAAAATGAATAAATTAAGAGAAAATGATCTCATGGAAATAGAAAGCAACACATTTTATGAATATTTATTATGAAAAATGACAAATAATGCTGTGTCATGCTAACATTTTACATTAACAATGCTGTGTGGGATGATATTTGAACAGCACCCTCATACAGTTAAAAAAACCCAAGTCAAGTATACACACGCACACTTTTCAGGGTGAGGACATTATTCTTATGTGCCTAGAAAGATAACACACTCATTTACTCAATATAATCAAATTTGAGTGACAAGACAGGCAGAGACTATCAAAAGCCTGGGAATAGCTTGGTGTTGGGTTTGGTGCGCCAGCTCGTCTAGAAGTCCAAAAGGGCACGTTCCATGTGTATAGTCTGCCAGCAGACTTGCAGAGTCATTGTGTGTGCTTGTGTGTGTGTGAGCCCAAGCTCTTCGCGGTGGTAATTTCTGAAAGGGATCTGGACTTCTGGAGTATTGGTATTTTAGTTTATTGGCTCTGTGGGCATGTTTGTGTGAACACTAACAAGGAAGCAGCTTACCATAGACGTTAATTCTTCACTAAATTGTCTACTTTAGTTATTCGCTTCCATTTCTTGTTGGTGAGTTATGCTTTCTCCCTATGTCCATTTGTAGAGATTTTTAAATACATGTAGAAACAAAGCTTAATTTTCCAAAGTTTTTACCAGTAGGAGAAAATTGATTTTGATGAAGTTTGACCTCATTTGAACTCAGCAATGTAACATGCATGGATATTGACTGTTATAACTCTGTGTCTTAAAGCTATCATAAATTATCAAATGAGAACACTTCTGGCGCAGGGCCAGCTGAACAAGAAAAGAATAATGACAGACCTTTGGATTAAGAATGTTAGTAATCTTTGTTGGAGGAATCACTTATTTTTACAGTCCTTGATTGAATGATATTACTATTTCTTTGTAAACAATCTTTATATTTATTATATTTGACTTACTGAGATTCATTGGAATGCTAACTTACAGCTATGATACACAAGCTGCAAAAGTAAATTATCCATTTGTAACATTTTGCACCGATCCATCATATAGTAACAGATATATATACTATGAGGGACGTTAACTTTAAATCTTTTGATTGAATGCAGTGTATCTGGCCATGAATAGGTTGGCAAATAAAGAGCCGGTAAGAATGCAAGAATGCGATTACTTGTTATTTTTTTATGTACTGTACCCAAATGGGTAGTAGTCAGTAAGAACATGTAGGCTACATTGTACATGTATGCAAGCTCTTGTACAAATACTGTTTGTGCCACAGTAGCTGGGGCTTTCTAAGCATTGCACTCTAGTATCTACCTTGCCTCCTGCATAGAAAGTTTTTTTTTCAAATTCAATGTTCTATTTGAACAAAAATTTCTGCTGACTCATTCTGAAACTTGGAAGGAATGATACATGTAGATGTGAAGATATCAACTTGTGGAGACTCTTGAAATAGAAAGAAAAAATACAGTACATTGGACTTTAATTTTAGATATGAATGATTATGCAATGTTCAAAATCTAATCATGTTTTTAATCATCCTAATCTTTTCACTATCACAAATGCTGAATGCTACCTACTTATAACTGTAGCTGTGCTCATAAATTATTACATGTAGCTTACTGAAACTGATTTATTACCAATCTCATTGTTACAGCCTCTGTAACTGTTTTGTCCTAATGGTAAATTTAATTTATACAGTCAATAAATGAAGTTTGCTCGATTGCTTGCCCAGGCCCAGGGTAACTTTCATGTGGCTTTTACCTAGCATACCCCCTTGGCCTTAGTAAAAAGTGGACATTTAAAATGTTATCCTTTATAATTAACATGTATGTACCTCTCTCTAAAATGAAAGTTGATAATACTGTAAAATGAATTTTTTGAGTATTCAAAGATTCGCGAAAAGTTTCATGCTGCTAAATAATCAAATCACAATTGAAACAACATAAAATTATTGCAATTTGTGAAAGTTTATTGCTGCAAAATTGGCTGTCATCAACAATTCGCGAAAGTTTCATGTCCATTCGACACTCCTATACAGCCAGCAGTGAACTTAGAAAAGTTCTTTCCTTTGAAGTTTTTTTGTTGATTTGTAATCGTAAGTGGTCAAAGAACATGTTCAGCTTTGTTGCCAAGGGGTAACCTTGAGCACTTTGCATAATTTGCTTGTCAAAATCCAGTGTGTTATTCATTTTGTGCAGCATAACCTGTGACGCGACGAACGGAGGATATACCAGGGAATGGTATTGTATCACAGGTTTCATTGCACAAGATTAACTACACTGTAAGCGTTGGGTGCAGTGCACACATTGTGCGTAAGTTGTCTTGGGTTATTTTACATAATATCATGAGCAAAATGCTCGGAGTTACTTTGGGGGCAACAAAGCTGAAATTGTTTGGAGACAACATGTTATCACAAATCTGGAAAAAAAAAAAACTTCAACGGAAAGAACTGTTCTAGGTTCATAAATTTTTAAAATGTCAAGTCGACTATAAAGTTTTTCCCATATTTTTTTTGTACACTGTAGTCAATGGCATCCATGTAACTTTGACTTCTATGCCCCAAATATTTATGCTGGCACCACCAGGTTTAGAGGCACATCACAAACCCTTATCAAATCCATGGCATGGAGCTATACCAGTATGTTCAGTTTATAGCTCTATGATTGGGCCCAAAGATCCAGGCTGTATGTCTTAAGCTCACTTCCTTCCTCCCTTGCAATGGAAAGTGCATTCTTGAACAGAGCCAATTATTGCTTAAACAGAACCAATTGCTTGAAATTTCAGCAGCCACAAGTTACTGTTTCAATATCAAATTTCAGCTCCTCATGAAGATTCAGTGTAAAAAGAAAAAATTACTTTTTTGATCATGGGATTTTTTCCCCCTTTGATTTTTTATTATTAAAGCAAGATTTACTTGCTTTGATTTGTATGTATAATATGAAATGTTTTTCATGGAGCTCTTTTTCAGCTTTCCAGAGCTCTTTTGAACCAAGTCCCCTACCATTCCCATACATGTATTCTTTTCACTGCAGGTTGTTTAATGCCAATTTTATTGTGGAGTTGTAAATGTTCGAAAAATGCTTTCTTATTGGTCCATCCATGTATGGATATCGATGGAAATAAGAGACTGTTCGATAATTATTTTCTTTATATTTATTGTTCAAATTAAAGAAAAAAAAGATAAAGAGAAGAAAGAAGAGAAAAGAAACTCACTAAACCTAGTACCATTAGTATATTTGGAGGTTTCAGAATAAAAGAAAATTGCACCTCCGAAAATGAACCATGAAATAAAAACATTCTGCCACTTCTGCAGTTGGTACTAATGGCCTATCTTGTTCAGATAACAATAGCATTCTGTGTCCACTCTTCCGCTGTCAGAACTAGAGATAACAAGGTAGCTGTTTTTGTAGCAAGGACAAAAACAATATTTTGGTACGATATGTATTTTATGTTATATACCATTCAGTTTTTGAAATATTCCCTTGAAAACGGCTGTTTCATCTGTCAGTGAAGGGAAGAAAAAAGGTCTTTCTTTTGTTCAGTTTTGGTGGAAGTATAAATTTTACACAATTTAATTTACATACACATTTGTACCTCTACAAAATGGCTATGGTATGGCAATAAAATAATGCTACATGTACATACATGTAGACATTTACAGTGTACACATACAGTAGAAGAACATGTTGAACAGCTGAAGATGCATCAACTTGAAATGCTAAACAGTATTGTGGATGGAATGGTACTAGAAATTTTCCTATTTATGAAAATATAATCATTTTGTCCTGTATTTTGATAAGGAAAGTAGACAAATGATTGATGGACTGGACAATGAATCTTTGCCGAGTCTTCATGGTCTTCTAGGACAGACATTTCCTGAGGATCTAATGGCTTGAAAAAAAGAGTAACATCATTTTGATACATGTACTTTTCTTTAGATCATTACTAGCCTCTATATTAGCAGTTTACATCAAAATTGTCATTCATTAACTTAATAGCTTTGAAACTGTTATTAATGTATCTGACATGTATACACAAATATTATATGTCCCTGTTTTGTTTTTCTTTATAACTATTATTATTTTGGAGGGGGTCACTCTGTCTTGAGAACTGTTAATAAAGAATCGAAGTAAATAATATGTTTTATAATAAATATCAGTACATACATGTACTGTAGTACATGTACCTACAGATTTTTGTTAAGTTTACACTATGGAGGTTGTGGTACTATGCAGTTTGCCTGTAGGTAAATCCTTTCATATAATGAATGTTGCACATTGAGTAGATCTGTAAAAGGTCTGTCCTAATAGAAGCATGATTTCAGTGCTGTTCACATTTAGGCCTACACATGTATTGGTACATGTGTGTATGTTAATTTATGTAGTGCCTGGCTGCCTGCAGGCTATTAAAACAGGTTCAACTGATAATTCTTCAGAGCCAAGTTTGCTAAAGGTCAACCATATGTATCTTTAGACCAAGAAATTTGGTCTCTAACCATTTAGTCTAGTTAGTAACCTTCACTTCCGACTCTTCTGGCAAATTTAACTGGGAAAAAAGATATATTAAATTGGACAATACATTACCAAATAATTTAGTCTCTTGAACTTTCGGCGTAGTGAACCACTTGACTCTGAAGTTTAAAAACTTTTGTCTATTGCTTGAGCCTTCCTGCTTGATGTTCAGAAGCATAACCCTAACCCTAACCCTAACCCTAACCCTAGTTACTAAACAGGATTTGTCTGGTGGTCTTGTATACCTCGGGATAACTAGGCTCTTTTAAATTACATGTCTTCATGTACTTCTGTTATATACATTGTAATGGATAGCATTGGAGGTCCAACATATAGCCTACAGTATACATATGGCAGGCCACCAAACTAATACCCCTTTCTTAAACCTCAAGTGTGCATAATACTTTGATAGCAGCATTATATTAAAGAGTTAATGAATCAAAATAATGCTAATTATTATAGTGCTGCTACTGATCGTAATGATCCTAAAATACAGGGTTTGTGAAAAGAATAATGCATATTCTGTATTTTTCCTTGTTTGGTCCATGGACCTACATGTACATGTACTATGAAAGGTCACTTGATTCAAATGATTTCGCGCACGATGCTGGTTTGTGAGAGGGTGCTTTGAAAAAATAATACTTCTATTGTATGGCTTTTGCAAAGTTTGTGAACACAATTTCTAATGCTTAATGCACTCTATTTTTAGCACGTAATACGGAGCATGGGTTTGTGTGAAAGGGATGTCGGCTTCTTTTCTTGACGTCTGGGCCTTGTCTTTAAATGAATCAAATCAAATCAATCACAACTTCCTAGGTTCATGTCCAGTTATCAACTGCAACTCTGTACACAAGAGATAGATCTTAATTTTGCGACTGAAAATGGGATTTGTGATCAGTTTGGATAAATTGTAAGTTCTGTTTATAAGACAGGGCCCTGGGCTTCGTTTCATGAAACTTGCTTTCACTGACAATTTACAATAACCGTACAAAGTTACTGAAATCCTTGCATCTGATTGGCTGCGGGCAAGTTTGTCGGTAAAAATCACTGACAAGACACTTGATGAAACGCCCCTTGGAGTGATATTTTGTGAGTCATTCAGACCTTTGGAAAGTTGTTTCTCTATGGGTTCAAACTAATCTTTAGATCTGGTGGTGGACTGCTTTTGAGAGAAACTGGCTGAAGTTAAAAGATCAGTAGTTATGAATAGCTTATCATACAGTAGATTGGTTGAAGTGGACCAGCCACATTTTTATAACAAACTTATGTCAAATCTGCAGATTATTCATTAAAAATCACAATTCACTTTTGCACAGTATACTAGACCATGTGTACACCCATTCCTACATGTGCATGTAACTACTTGTACAATTTTCTTATCTTTATTTGCTTATTACTCAGCTATTATACATGAATCTACTTATTGTTTGCCAGATATCATTTATTGGTAGTCTTGGAGACTTGAATGTTCATTTTAATTCTTTGTTTGATCAGGGAGATCTGAAGAGCTCTCTGGTTTGATTCTATTCAAATAAACTTCATGTCCTTTCTTGAACGTGAGAATGCTTTCACGTGGTTGTTCAAAAATTGAATACTGTTAGATAACCCTTAAACTCAAAATTTTGAAGGCATCAAAATCAAGTGCTACATGTATTAAGTAACTGCCTTTTAACAAGTGCTTTGCTTAACTCTTAATTCATTTTAGGTACTACTGTACCATTTCAGTTATTGAAACTTTGAAAGATTCATAATTATTGAAGAACCATAATTGTATAGAAGAATAATTTGTAAAAAAATTATGCTTGCTACACTATGATGCGTAAATGATGATTTGATGTTAGATTTAATGATGATCATGCTACCTATGTAAATATGTAGAATTTGAGTCAAATTTTTAGCTCATGTATAAGTTTTCACTAATATAATTTTTTTTTGAAGGGTGACTTGTCAAAGTGCTTTGAATTTCATTAGGAAGGGAGTGCTACTATCATTCTTTCTATTTATTTTTCTTCAGGAGAGTGGTCTGTCTATGCTGAGGGACAGCATGAATCAGGATGATGAGGTTCCTCATATCTTTGTTGTCCTAGGTGCTTCTGTGAGTATAAATCACATCTTTAACAGTAATTTCCTCCTAACAGTCCTCATAGTCAACAGGGTTTATTCAGATTAATTCAAACTTCAACATTAAATAAAGGATGTGCTTTATATAATAAGTTACACCAGAAGATGATATTCCTGGTAAGTATCCTTCCAACTACACCTACAGTACTGTACTTTACGTAATGTGGTAGGCCTGCAATGTACGAAACGTGTAGGAATTATCACTGACGAGAACAGTCTTCAGGAAATATGGGGATTATCTCTCTTCCCCATTAATTTGAGGTGGTTTCAATTTCTCTCAGCACGAATTTCCTATCAGTTTCAGCCCAAGTTATCTGTGTGTACTATTCAGTGGGTTAACATTCAAACCCATGCAACCGGCACTGAACATAATCCTTTATCATTACCGCTCAGGACAGTGTTTTGTTCAAATGGTGTTTGGTAAATACAGGATGATTTGGCTTCTCAAAACACCACACACTTTTCCATCAGCCAAATCCATTTGCAAAATCATGGATTTGTCTGTTTATTTGTCACCGCTGAGAACCAGATTGATCTCCTGTGTTGACTTTAAGCCTCATTTACATCCTAAATTTATTAATAGATTTTAGTCGTTAGTCCATCCAGGTAAACAAAGAAGATGAACAGAAGGGATTATTTCCTTGGGATATACATGTATACCCTCTGTCAGTAGTGTTTAGAATGGTCCTATATTTGTACTTAAAAAAAAAACGATGGCCACTGATTACAATCGATAAGATCATAAAAGAATAATTGTTTCAGATGAAATAGATCGCTGTAATGTAAAAGGTCAAGGTTTTAGTGATGTATTATTCCATGATCACCTTGTGCTAGTAATAAATAGAGTGTTTCTATCCGGACAAGGTTAATTATGAGAGGCGAGATGTGCCATTGCCCTTCATACATGGCAATATTCTCCTTTTAAACCACAGAGTTGAAATCTCCTCTGGCACCAGTGGTGTGCATGGCTCTGATCAAATTAGTTCCCTCATTGCATCTGCCCTAATGAGATTGAAAATGCATAACGAAACCCTCCAAATCTAATTACTTTGTCACCATGCATTTTGACTAGTCCAGAGTGGAATATGTCATGTTGAGCGCACTTTTTAGCCTTACTGTAAAACATGAGACATGTTGTATGTCTGTATATTCCTCCCCCTTTGGGGGGGGGGGGGGGGGGAGGAGGGGGGAGGAGGGGGGAGGAGGGGGAAGGGGAAAGGATGGGTAACCTGGGGTGTATACATGTATTTTTAACAAAAATTTGTTGTTGTATGTCTGTATATTTCTCCCCCCTTTTTTTTTTGAGGGGGGGGGGGGAGGGGGGAAGGGGAAAGGATGGATAACTTGAAGTGTACATGTATATGCTTTTTGGGGGGGGGGGTTCAACAGAAAAGATGACATGTAGTAGCTGCAATTCTAATTTTTTTTCTTGATATTCTTTCATTTTTTTAGTATGATTTATTTTGGAAAAGAGATTTAAAGCTTTCAAACCCTTTGTCATGTTATCACCCCCACTTTGTGTAGTGAGGAATGAATACATGCATGTACATGTACATTAGGGAATTTCCCACAAGATGCACTTTGACATTTATATTCTCACTTAAAAGTCCTTTAAAGAAAGTCTCAAAAGAAATCACGCAATCGCGAACAAGGAAGTTGAGATAAAAATTTGAAAAAATGGATTAACATGGACCTTTATTGGCGATAATGATATGACATTTATAATTATTTCATGATTGTCCATGGGTGCTTGTCGACTGAAAAAATGCTAATTTTATGTTTTATGAAGATCCTAGATCCTACTACAATGAAAATGCTCATAGTATTTGCCTGTGATAATTGTGAAGGATACTCAAGAAATATATTTTGTAATTGACACTGAAATACATTTTATTTTACTTTACTTGAAATGCGGAAAATTGTGTGCTGGGAAAATTTAATTGTATCGCCATCTGCATGTAAAGATAAGACAACCCTTCTTAACTTAATGAATATGAGATAACTGTCATTAATTGTGAATTACAACTGTCGGACACATTCCATTGTAATTTGACGTGCAAGTAAGATTTTATGCAAGTCATGATGTTGCCAAGTTCAATATTTGAGATAATATAGTCCTCCAGTAATCAAAGCAAACATTCATTTTACTGTGTCATACTTGAAGCCAAGTGAAGGGCTGTCCCATTTGACTGCTAACAATAATGATAACTGTACATGTATAAAGTGTTCCTAAATCAGTCTCCTGAAATTTATGTTGAAGAGGTATTGGAAGTTGATGTTGCAGGTCCCATCTCACCACTTTATGATAATGAGCCTTCCGATTTTCTTGGATCAGTAGCATATCCAATACCTTTCCCCATAAATTTAAGGATACCAAAATAGTTATTGTTGTTGTTTAATCAGTCAGATGGTGCGATGAGACTAACCCGTTAATAAGTATTATATATGTACTTTTTAATTCCTGTAGACACTTTATTTGCGGCTAGATTTTGACAGGTTTTATTTACGTGTATTCATTTTTATTTACGTGTATTCATTTTTTGTTTTTGTTTAATGTATACATTTATGTACATGCACTGTATGTCACAAAATTATTTTAATCAAACTTCATCAAACCATATTTCAATTTTGTAAGAAAAAGGCCAGTTGTAATTGAAGGGTAAAAGTCATTGCCATGGACGGACAATATTGATCCATTCCCATTCATTTTGATTCAGTCTTTAATGGGTTTATAGATTAATAAGAAGGGCAAAAGTCAATGCCATTGACAGACAATATTGATCCATTCCCATTCATTTTGATTCAGTCTTTAATGGGTTTCTAGATTAATAAGGCTTTCCAGCAGGTGAAATGACTGGGATAGGGTTCAACTCATGTAGACAGGAAAAAGCAGCTTTCCAAATGGATTTTATTAATCGATTCTGTGCATGTACATATATTAGACTAAAAGAGAAAGAGAGGGAGGCATGTGAGGAGGGTAGATGAAGAAGGGGAGAATAGATAGAATAGAAAAGGGGGGGGGTATGCTGTAGTAGGCTTAGGCTAATAGATGAGATCTTTAATGTACTGTATCTCTTTCTCTTGTTCATGTCGGTCTACTTTTTGTCATTTGATCATATTTTTATGAGATATGTTATTTTTCTTTTTGATATTTTTTTTGTCTTTCTCCCTTTCTGTCTTTCGTTGTTTTCTCCATCTGTTATATTCACTTTCCTAAATACAGGGAGACTTGGCAAAAAAGAAGATTTATCCAACTTTGTGGTAAGTATTGTGTCCTAGAACATGTTTATTCATTTATTGTAGACAATATTTTTTCTTTAACTCTTTACATGTCACTCATATAAGACTCCCGTGCCACAGTCTATTTCTCAAGGGTAGTTTTACCAACATCTTCATGGTGGGTCGCCAATTTCCAGTATGAAATTAGTACATAGAGGTGATCTAAGGGATTACCAGGTAGCGAATTAATACCAGAAGTGGGTTATTATACAAAGCTTTGGTATTGCACAGTGCATATTCTTTTGTTAATATGTTTCTATTATTGTGCCAATTTGCATGTGTGGCACACCTGCGATTGTGCCAATTTGCACTCATGGCTATGAATGGTTAATAGAAAGAGATCAGATTCATATACATGTATTTGCATTATATATCAACAATGAAAAACTTAAACATAGTCAAAATGGTGTGCTCTAAATTGGATTTATTTTCTTTTGTTCCATTAAACAAATGTCTTATACAAAATAATTGATCATTTACATTCACCTGCAATCAATTGCGAATCAATTTCAGCTGTGTTGGTAATTCATTCCATTCCATAACTTCAGCTGCATCTAATCAAATGTATGATAGAATTATCAATTGATGGATGATACATCTTTTTGTCCTGGATCTAGTTTGCTAGGATACAGGCATACATATTTGATCTGTGGTTTGACATGGCAAAATAACCACGGCCATTTTCAATAAACCGGTGTTTATGCCATACAGATAATAAGAGATTGGTTGGGACTGCACTATAGCTCATCCTCATCCTGACCATCAATCATATGTAGTCTTAAAGATCCAGACACGCTGGTGCCAGGTGATTTCTTTCTGAATTGCTGCTGCTCTTTAATGATCGTTAGTCAGAATCATATTAAATATTGCACATGCCATCAAGTTAACTGTCTTTATTACTGTGTTCTGAAACATGTCACAGTCAGCGCTCAAAATACGCGGAGGCGATTCGCGATTCGCGATCGTATCTTAAATAATCACCTCCGTCAGAAAATTAACGGTGACGATTTTTCTATGACCAACCTTAAAAATCGCCTCCGTGAAATTTTACTGTAGAAGTGTAGCTTTATGCCACAAAACACTTACAAACCTGATTTCATATGTCTAATTTCTAAACTGTTAAATAAATTAACTCTAAAATTCAATATTCTTACGAAAAACGTCAACCTGAACCCGACCTGAACAAAGTTAAAACCCTCGGCCTCGAGCTCAGCTGTTTTATGTAAACAAACATACGAATCTTACGATCGATCGTGCAGCAGGCGCACTTGGGGGATTTGATAATAGACACTTTCTCGTGTGTGCGTAAGAGCGATGTACAGTGCAGGCACACAACCTGCTGTCTATGATCCAACGCGCACTTCGCTACTGTACGCGTTGGATTGGATCACAGACAGCAGTTTGTGTGCTTCCGCACTTACGCACACACGGGAAAGTGCCTACCCGTACGTGCCTACTAATATACATCCGTGCACGATCGTGTAACTGTATAGAGCTGCAGCGCGCGCAGACTTCGCCTTGCATATATAATGCACCTTCCTTGACCTTGCATGACCTTCGCCCTAGCTTTTGCTATACGCTAGTATACGATTAATGATGGATAAATTCGTGTATCATGTTCGTCCGGGAAATTGACTGGCAAATTGACTTGATATTATTTATGTTTGGAGTTGAAACCAAAACCTTCATGAAGTTACAATTTTGCTTGTAATGCCTTGCATTATTTACAAGTTAAAGAGTTAAAGATTATTTATTTCAAGCATGAATTGAATTTTCTATACTTCAAGGAGTACAAAACTACCTATATACCATGAGAAAGTACTTCAAAGCAGTTGCAGATTCTTCACCTTCAACAGTCAACACTCAACAGTGAAATAAAAGGCACAGAAAACAATTAAATTTTCTCAATGGTGTCTTTATTTTGTAAACCTCTTTAATAATGTTTGAGAGGTTGCAGAGATCCATATTTACATACAGCTACAGTACAAATAATCACTTATTGTCATGTCATTGAAGATTAATTAAGACTTAAGTGTTATTTCAGGAGGATACAAAGTCATTGACAGTACTAATTCCATGAAAATGTAAATATTAAAAAGTAGCCCCCGTCATTACAAAAATGACCTCCGTGAGAAAATTCATGGAGGTCATTTTTTTTTTGGAATTTGAAAAAATGACCTCCGTGGAAAAAAAATTAATTTGAGGCCTGGTCACAGTTAGTGAAACAACAACAAGATTCCTTAATGCCCTGTATGACTTTTGATAGCGTGTTATACTTCGTTAAGCAAAACCAACAATAGAGTTACCATTTCCAATATATATATATATATATATATATATATATATATATATATATATATATATACCCCAAACTGGGGGGTGTTTCATAAAGCTGTTCGTAAAGTTACTCATGACTTTACGAACGACTTGAATATGAAATGCCAGATAGGATGCCCAAAGTTTTTCCTGATGTTTTAACAAAGTGTGACTGTATTTCTAATAACCTCAATTAAATTATGGCAAAAAACATACTTTGCATTAAAAATGTTTGTTATAATAAGAATGATAATCTTCATCTGCACGGTTCAAACTGTAGTTGATGCAGTTAAAAATGATTGAGCATCCCATTTGGCTTGTCATATTGAAGTCATTTGTAAAGTCACGCGTAACTTTATGAACAGCTTTATGAAACACCCCCCTGGTGTAATAGGGAGACACTCTTTGTATTTTTTCTTTGTACTCGTGTCTCCCGTACGCACCTCATATCTCCTGTACGTAGGTCGCGCTACTATGATGGAATAAACCGCATTGTCGTGTGTCTCCGAAAAGCAGTATCCAGTGAAATATATATATATATATATATATATGTGTTAACACAATGTAAAACAAATTACAATTTATTTGTCAGAGCAGTGAGGCTGAAGGTGAAGTAATACACCTATGAATAGAAAACAAGTATATTATTATAATAGGAAAAAGGGTAAAGTCATTATTTTGCTGGGTGAAATCATATTTTACCAGATATAAAAAGTTAATCTTCTTAGAAACGATTTGTTTTGCAATAGAAACTGATTTGAAGTCTGAATATAGAGACTTGTAGTGAAAGTGCGATCAAACATAGGAGATTCATCTCGACCAAGAGGCCATTAAAAGCTTTTAACAGCACATATTCATTGGGCCATGAGGCTGCATACATTAAAATAACCATCCATTTTTTTCAGCGTTAGGCTTTGAAAAACCTCCATCAGTCAAATTTGTAGAAGCCCTGAAAGAAGTTGGGTCGCATGGAGGAAAATATGCATTTTACATTTATGCTGGTTGTGTATACCTAATGGTGGAAGTGACTGCTTGCGATGGAGATCAATTTGTATGCCCTCCTTTTTTAGAGAGCAGGGTGTGTGTGCTTGTGTGTTGGGATGGGATGGGGGATGGGGCTATTGCCACAGGTGATTGAAATTTGATCCAGACACTACAGCATCATGTTCCTTAGGTCTCTTAAATCTGACAGCATGTCAATTGATTCAACTACAGTTAGCTTGGCTCTAACAAGTCGGGTTCCCTTTATATATCCAGCTTGTCTTGGCTTCAGTTTGAGCTACTGCATAGACTAGGCATATCTAGGGATGTAGGTAACAGTGTCTATGGCTGAATGTTATGCCATGTCATGTTGTAGGCATATGATTTATCTGTGTGTATGCTGTGGTCAATGCACAAAATGATTTTGTCACTCCCAGTCTTTGTCAGAGCATTTCAGTTTAGGCTGATTAGGTTATCCCTGTGTGAATGTATGATCATAGGGTAGGATTCATTTTTCTGTTTCCAAGCCTAATAATTCATTTTTATTCCACTCCACTATATTCATTCAATCAATTTATAGGTTAGCTGGAATCATTAAACAAGCACATTGTAGTTAGAAGTACATTAATTTGAAAAAAAAATCAATGTAGTATTTGAATAGTACAATGAAAAGCCAAACAATATAAGATTTTATCGCTCTAGTTCATATTATCCCATGTAGGGATGTAGAAATTCCTTTGCAGAATTTGAGACTCTTCCACATAAACCTAATCCCGTTATCTAGCTTTTGTTTCTGTTTGTAGGAAAACAGATTAAGATAGCAAAACAAGTTAAATATAGACTGACTCCAGTCTGAATTAAGGACAAATCTTACAGGTTTGAATTACCATGTTAAACTACATGTAATCACTCTCACCCTAACCACATTAGGTTGAGGGGAACATGTTGATTTGCGAAAACTAATCTTTACGAGTGTGATGTGAAGAAATGTACATCTATATCCTTGTGACATTGGAATTATAATTACGATGTTCAGGGTTTTTTGTGTATCATGTATTACAATAAAATCCATCTTGGATTTAGCACTGATCAGTCTGAGATATCAAACCATACCATCTCTGCACTTGTACATGTAGATCACATTAAAGGGTACCAATCACCCAAAATAATTTTGCCCTGTATGTTAGAGGTTGCATGTCGTTATATTATATTCAAAATACGGGCTTCAGATATTAATTCTATAAAGAGATATTGCAATTTTAATTACACTCTCTATAAGCGTAAAGTGACTCTTGAGTAGACTACTCGACGCACCCGTATGTGCTCGTCAAGGTAAAGGCTCACACGGAACCAAACTCTAAGTTTGGTTTTGCGCGAGGATTTTCATGTTATCCTTTATTTCCTTCATACTCATTAACTGTTGACCTATAGAATACCAGACAAAGTTCTTTGAGGTTGATTTTATACTTTCTAGCTGTACACAAATTATGTTTTCAGATGATTGGTACACTATGTCTGACTCCATGTTGAGATAATATGTTACAATGTTTCTCTTGTCAAATTACTTTTACCCCTTTCTCTCATCCACTTGTACTTCTACCATAATTTATGTTTATTCATTCCACTGAGTCTACTTAAACATATCTTGGATTTCATCAATAATACATTGTGATAAAAAAAAAAAGGTACTCAAAATTTCTTGTGATGCAAAATACAAGTGAAAATTGATAATTACCGGTAGGAGTATTTCATGGTTCACAAATCATGGCAATTTGCTTAAATAAGTATGTGTATATGGTATCCTATTTAAAGATGAGAAGTGTAGAGCTAAGGTATATCCTAATTTTTTTTTACAGGTGGCTCTATAAGGATGGTCTCCTTCCCAAGAAGACAACCTTTGTTGGGTATGCGAGGTCTGTCATATCTATTGATGAGCTTAGGAAGAGAGCCACCCCATACATGAAGGTATATATTGTAGAGGTTTTAATTTTATTGTTGTGACTGTACAAGGTATCATGCCGATGAATTCAGAAAGATTTTCAGGACATTAATTCTGGCCTAATATTTAATGAAGCAAGATCACCTTTTGAATCTCTAAAACATAAATTAAGAAAATTATCGTGCAAATAAATGATAGTTAATGCTATTTTGATATATTTTTACCTGAACTTGTAATAAAAGATGCATCCCTCTCTCTCACTTTCTCTTTCTCACTCTTCTATTTCTCTGTCTGTCTCTCCCTTTCTTCTCTTTCTCATCTCTATCTCTCAAATTCAACTTCCTCCCGCCCTCTCTCCCTCCCTCCATCCTTCCTTACCTCCTTCCTTTCATTCCTCCCTCCCTCCCTCCATTTCTCTCTCCCTCCATTCCCCCCTCTTTCTCTCCCTTCCTCCTCCTTTCTGTCCCTTCCTCCTTCTTTCTGTTCCTTCCTCCTTCTTTCTGTTCCTTCCTCCTTCTTTCTCTCCCTTCCTCCTTTCTGTTCCTTCCTCCTTCTTTCTGTTCCTTCCTCCTTCTTTCTCTCCCTTCCTCCTTTCTCTCCCTTCCTCCTTCTTTCTGTTCCTTCCTCCTTCTTTCTCTCCCTTCCTCCTTCTTTCTGTTCCTTCCTCCTTCTTTCTCTCCCTTCCTCCTCCTTTCTGTTCCTTCCTCCTTCTTTCTCTCCCTTCCTCCTTCTTTCTCTCCCTTCCTCCTTTCTGTTCCTTCCTCCTTCTTTCTCTCCCTTCCTCCTTCTTTCTCTCCCTTCCTCCTTTCTGTTCCTTCCTCCTTCTTTCTCTCCCTTCCTCCTTTCTCTCCCTACCTCCTTCTTTCTCTCCCTTCCTCCTTCTTTCTCTCCCTTCCTCCTTCTTTCTCTCCCTTCCTCCTTTCTGTTCCTTCCTCCTTCTTTCTCTCCCTTCCTCCTTCTTTCTCTCCCTTCCTCCTTCTTTCTCTCCCTTCCTCCTTCTTTCTGTTCCTTCCTCCTTTCTGTTCCTTCCTCCTTTCTGTTCCTTCCTCCTTCTTTCTGTTCCTTCCTCCTTTCTGTTCCTTCCTCCTTTCTATCCCTTCCTCCTTCTTTCTCTTCCTCCTTCTTTCTCTTCCTCCTTCTTTCTCTCCCTTCCTCCTTTCTGTTCCTTCCTCCTTCTTTCTCTCCCTTCCTCCTTCTTTCTCTCCCTTCCTCCTTTCTGTTCCTTCCTCCTTCTTTCTCTCCCTTCCTCCTCCTTTCTCTCCCTTCCTCCTTCTTTCTCTCCCTTCCTCCTTCTTTCTCTCCCTTCGTCCTTCTTTCTCTTCCTTCCTCCTTCTTTCTGTTCCTTCCTCCTTCTTTCTCTCCCTTCCTCTCTCCCTCCCTTCCTAACTCTCTCCCTCCCTTCCTAACTCTCTCCCATCCCTCTAATTTTTCTCCCTCCTCTCTCTGCTTAAGATAAAGTCACTTAAACAAAAAAATCACAAAGAGTATTTTCCAGGCAAGTGATGTGCATGGCTCTACACCTATATCTGAACCTTTTTCATCATGTATTTATTGATATTTCATCTTGAGGAGAAGGTGAAGATTATTCAATGTAGCATACACATTCACGCCTGTCTGCATTTACCAGTAATGTTTTTATTGGGTCGCATTGGGTGGGTAAAGTAAACCATGGTAGTGTCATAGAAATTGGGTCAAAAAATCTATCTTGTTTTCTCTTAATTGAGCATCGTCAAAAGAAGCGTGTGGTTCAATTGTTCGATTAATCACGCTACTTGGCCTTGTCCTTCAGCCATGTGTAAGGCAATGTTATTGAAATGACGGCTGTATTGAATCATGGAGCTATAATTGAATCAATAGGTCGTCATGTGCAGCTCATGTGCATTGATTTGTGTTTAAACAGTGTAATACATTATCATAGATAGCTAGTTCCTGTATGCCTACTGGATTGTGTTTTAGTGCAAAAAATTGATGGAAGTTGATGAACAGGGATTTAAAAGGATAAATGTATTTCTTTTTAAAGGGCGATCCAACCTTTTTAATAATTTGATTTGTGTGAAAGTAGAAAAATCAGAGAAGCAGATTGGCGAAAGTTTGAACAAAATCGGACAACCAATAAGAAAGTTGTGATTTTTTAAAAGTTGTAATCACTATACATATGGGAATATCAAATTGGCTGAATCGGTATGGTTACTGTGATGCAGGGCTTTAGCCAGGATTTTAAAATTGGGTGTCCAAATTAAAAAGCAGGGTGTCCAAAAAATTCGGCGAGCGCAGCGAGCGGTTCAGGGGGTCCAGGGGGCAGTGCCCCCGGTGGGGGTAAAAGGGGGCAGCGCTCAGTGGGGGGGGGGGGGTTATGGGGTCCAGTTCCCCTCCATAATTCTCTGACAAGCAAAAAAAAAAAAAAAAAGGGGGGGGAACAATCGCAAATAGGGGGGGGGGGGGGGCACAATGCATTGTTTTCCGCATGATTTTAAAAAATGGCACTAATTCCGCATTTTTGAGGCAGGCTTTGGCTTTACAGATTGATATTTTGAGGTGACTATGAATGTGGTAAGGAACAATTTCTCTGTGTGGTGTATCCGGTCGTAGATCTAGCGATAGTCTCATTACACGGATGATGATAATTTTTAGACCTCTCATTGTAACAGTGATAATGCGTTTCGGAAAGAAAATTTTCACAAAAGGTGTCGCGCAAAGACCAAGTAGCTACAGCCTAGACCCGTACGCACGTAAGGTACTTGTTTGTGGGAGCGTTTATGACTTCGACTTCTGCTGAGAAGCCGAGGATATAAATTATCGTGAATACAAAACATCTTTACAAAAACTGAAAGGGCGTCCATCAAATGATTTTTAAAAGGCGTCTTGCAAATTTATCTTTAACTATTAAAAGGGCGTCCATCAAATGATTTTGATCAAGGCGTCTTGCAAATTTTGCTGGGCGTCTTCCAGAAGAAATGGGCGTCCAAAAGACGCCCAGACGCCTCGCTGGCTAAACCACTGCTGTGATGTAGCGGCAGTCAACTTTCCCTTTTGTCCATTACACAAAATGACTATAATTTCAATTTTTCAGAATGTATCATTGGTAGGATCTTTTTCTCTTTAGAGGACCGAAATGTATAGCAATATGCTTTCTACAATATATTTTGAGTATTGCCGGAATTTAATGATATTTTGGTGTACAAGTAATGGGAGATAGGACCTTGAATATGTCACAATCGATTTACCAAATTGCCAATTTGAAATTCGCATAGGTGTAGTGCTCTTTTTAAAAAAAACATTAACTTTCTTATTCTTTGTCCGATTTCTTTCAAACTTTCATCATCCTACTTATCTTATTTTTCTCCTTCACACAAATCAGCTTTTTACAAAGGTTGGATTGCCCTTTAAAGGGATTCGGTAACTTTGTGGAGGCTTGATTTAATAAATTGTTGAATTTTGATGTCTGTCTTGTTTAATGATGTTCAGAAAGATAAATAACCAGGCATAGAAAGGTTTTCAAATATATAATGCTATTATTAAGATATCTATGACTGAATACTCCCATTTACGAAAGCGTATGGCCATACGCTTTAGTCTAACACTGAGTCTATGGGGACAAATGAGTCTGGCATTTCCGGTCACTTGCATATGTTTACTTTTGTGAAGCACATGATGATTTAGAAGTGCTTTTTTTTTTTTCCTGGGCTTCATTTTTACACCATATTACATCCACTGATAGCATGTAAGGCCAGGCAGCTCAGATTTTATCGAGCCTCTAAAAAAGTTACCAAATCCTTTTAATGTGTTCTTATTGGAAAGCCTAATACTTTTTCCAAAGTATTTCCAGAATGAGATGGTTCTGAGCAGAAATTAAAGTGGAATGGAAAATGAAAACAGATATTTTTGTCATCTAATTTTGAATTACAGTGAAACATGCTTTAAAGAACCACCGGTATAAAAAGACCACCTATCTTTTAAAGACCAATTTTTTGATTTACATGAAAAGTATTTCAGTGAAACCTGTACTGAAGTCACTTGTGCCAAAAGTTCTCATGCTCATAAAGACTGCATACTCTGTTTATATAAGGGGGAGGAAATTCAAGAAAATTTTTAAAAGCACAGAGGGATCCTGCTACAGTCTAACTTGATTTATGTAATTCTTATTTTTAGAGAGTCATTTGTCATCTGGTTGCTGTTTACATGATCTCTGCTGTACAGATGAAAGCATGAAGATGATGTTAATTGTCTTACAATGTTGTGTTTTTCAAAGTTTAATAAAGTCCCTGGCCAGCAGTACTCAAAAGTTTCAGTTCTTTGATTAAAAATGGCACAATTCATTATTCTTCCCAATTCCTTAATGACCTAATCGCCACTGTTATGTTTGCAATTCTTTGACGAAGGACTGCCTCTAGTGCAATTCATTATCATGCCAATTCCTTGATGACAATTCCTTGATGATTAAATTCCCATTGTAGTAATGTATTACGTATGTTTTCAATTCTGCATAGTTACTGCAGTGCCTGCTCGTCAGTGCTTGTGAATTTATTTTTTTTTCAGTGCCTTGAATATGCATGGTCATTGTGGTGCAATTGGTCATTATTCTCATTATGTACACTGACTGTTATTACAATTCCACATTCAACAGAAAATCTATATTAAAAAAAAAAAAAAGTCTTTAGTTTACTTGTATATGAATTATGAATTCCATACTTCTGTGCAACCAAGGTTTCCACCAGAAAAAAAGGTAAAAATACAATCACTGAATGAAATTGTTTGGCTGAAATGTTAGTTTTGGTGTGTTTTTTTTGCTAAATGAATGTAAAAGTTTTTGATTTCTCTTTTTGTGATTTCTTTATCAGCATTATTTCATGTTTGAAACTCTTATGTGCAAGGCTTTATACATTTGTATTTTAAAATGTTCTTACATGTATATAGAAAGATTTTCACTTGACCTTCCAATGTGATAGCAAAACAGTGACAGCCAATAAGGAATAGCCCAATTTGTCATTTTTTTTTTAAAATGTAGATTTAAGCATACTTTTATACTATTTTGTGATATTTCAGATAAAGGATGGCCAGGAGGAAAAGCTGAATGAGTTCTTCAAGGCTAACCGTTATGTCAAGGGATCCTACACTGATTCTGCAGAATTCGACCACCTCAACGACGTCCTGAAAACCATTGAGAAAGGACAGAAAGCCAACAGGCTCTTCTATCTAGCTCTTCCACCCTCTGTCTTCAAAGATGTGACAGCACACATCAAGGCAGCATGCATGGCAGAGAAGTAAGGATGCGTAGATGAAATTGCTAAACATATTTTAGTCGTTAGTTTATCAAAATTATTTTCATTTTTTATTCATGATGGTTATCAGTTATTTTTCAGTATTTACATAAGAAGTGACAATGTTTCATGAATATATCATAGTAATAATAATTCTCATGATATACTTACATGATACGTTTACTGTGAAAGTTGTCTGATAATGATGATAGGATTTGTATCTGGATTGTGCCTTAAGTGCCTTTAAAGGGTGACTAAATTAGAGAGAAAAAGGTGCTGTTTCCATGTATTTTTGCTTTCAAATCACGAATCTGGCAATTGATTGTCAAAATTATGTCTCGTTTTGGCGAAAAAGGGGGAAAAGTAGAGGTTTTGGGACCGTTCCTTAAAACTCGTGAGCTGATTTGGCTAATTGACATCACACCCCCAAGTGACGTATGAAGAGTAAGAGGCACAAGATCTGCAGGCTGCGGCAATGTAACATTGTACACACAATGCAGTATTTGACCCCTCTGTTCAACGGACAATTTATGAAAAAGGGAAATTAATCAATATAGTCTTAGGAGTGAATAATCATTATCAATATATTTTCTACAAGATCAGTGAACACTTTTGCCCAAATATACCGCTCTTGTTTTGTTTTTTAAACTTTTCTTTGAACAATGTTCTCATCCATCTGAGCTTGCCGAACGATAGTTTTGCATTGGTCTTAAACGCGTACACAGCCGTTTTATGCGTCTGTGCAATGTACTGCACATCTTTAGTACGGCAACTATGTTCCCCCTCGTACTAAGCGACTGGTGAACGCTTTTGTTTGGTTTGTTTTTACTCTCGCCTTTTTTTTCTTCGCTTTACATGTAGGTACAAGTACTGACTTAGATTTTTGGCTGAATTCTTCGAGTAACTTAGAGAGATGGATAGTGATCGCGAGTCCGATTTGGAGGACTTTTTTGAGTCAGATACGAACTTTGATTTATCAAATGATTTATCGATCCCGAAAGAGAAGAAGCTCAAGTGCAGTGGCAAGGGGAATTCGACCATATATGTTTGAACCATAGGTTTGAACCCCTCGCAGAAGACGCGCCAGGGCATGGTGAAGGGGCCGCGGGGGAAGGGGCCGTGGGTGAAGCTGCTGCAGCTGCTGGTTGTACTCCACTCGCTTGGCCCTTGCCACTCTGCCCGCGTGAGCATACCTTTGCGACCCACAATTTCCGTAGATTTTCATCTTTAGGAAAATGATGTACGTAGGCTTACATCATCTTTAGGGGTCTTGCTACAGCCCGCAACTATACACCGATTTGGCATTACTGATGAAATTGTGTCCCAAAATCAAAGTTATTGTGAGGAATTAAACACACGAAGATATGCGATGCAAATGGTCGATGCGGTGAATGTCATGCTCGGCACCGGGCTGGGCCTGCCGGGGCCTGCGGGCGCGCACGGTATACAGATTGGTGGAATATTTTCCCTTACTTCTCGTACGTCACAGATCACGTGATCATGATGTAGCTTCGATGGGTTTTTTTAGGGGCGGGGCTTATGACTGTGTAAATCAGCAAAAATTTACTTTTCAAATGATTATGAAATACGACTGAATGCATAAAAAAGTGTGTGATAGATATTTTTTGGCTCCTGATGACTCCTTCCTACGAAAAATGGGCAATTCATTTTCTATTTTAGTCACCCTTTAATGATTATGAAGGGCACTTATCCTTTTTAAGTTTTCTTGAAAATGTAAGGAGAAAGTGTTTTTTTGCAAGATTGTATTTGTGAAGATGATGCCTGATTAAGATGGTGCATTATTGGGCCATTCTTAGTCACGTGTGTGGCTATTGTGAGCCCTATAATTTCAATAACCTTCCACGTGTGTTGGTTTTTCATGTATATACAGCAAATACAGGCATAAGTAAATGGATTTAATAACAGAAAAGCCAAAAGGTCAATGATAATACCTGTTCTACGTCAGAGGTAAAACAATTCAGGTCATGTGTGTGACCTTGCACAGAAGCAGGTTTTTCAAACTTGCATTTCATCTTTAAATCCCTCTGAATTTACAAAAGCTTCAATGTTCATATTTATGGTAGGTATATTTCATGGTACTATCTCTTAGAAAATAGCATTAATTCTGTTGAAAGTTGCATAAGATTTTTGTTATGTAATATTTTGTATGATGATGTATGGTCACGTGTGTGACATTGGGGGGGGTCACGTGTGTGACATGTCATAGGTAATGTGTACAGATTTGGTGAACTATTGAAAAATCATATAATATTTAGTATTTTTAGTTCATTTTGCAATAGCTCTATATGAATTATCAGTACGGTAGAAAGTGATTCTAAGGTCTTTTCTTTATGAAAAATACCCAGGGAACACAATTTTTTTTCTTTTTCATTTTCATACATTTATGACATCATTAATTGATATATATATATTAATATCCATCTTTCAAATGTATATTAATCAGGTTTATATCTTCGAACTCGAAATGAAACTGCTATCACCTGAAAAGTCCTTATCAGATATTACATATTAGGTCAAAAAAATAAAAATCGTGATTTTTGACATTCTTTCAAATTTTGAGCCAAAAATGGCATTTTTAGGCAAAAATGCGCGTGGCATCCGCCCGTACCTTAATCCTCAGTATTTTTGCAAGAGTTTAAGCATGGATGCTGAGCATTACCCAAAAATGCCGTCGAATCTTTCTCTAGAGCCTTTTTTGATGTTTGGCTGGCCTACTATAATATCATTATCATTGATATTTACTATTATCATTGATATTTACTATTATCATTGATATTTACTATTATCATTATTATTAATGTTCAGACCAATGAATCAAAAAAAGAATCAAAGTTTCATGCTGATATACATGTATATGCATCTTCAGCTTGTTTTATAAACTCTTTTCAGGAGCACATTTCAATTGGCCAATTATATTATATATATCATACGATAGCTAATAACAATTTGATCATAATTGTACATGGTTACGCAATCAATTCAGAGGATTAAGCAAGAGGAATACAAAAAGTGAAAACAGAATCATTAGGTCAAGAAACTTAACAGTAATAGATGAAAAAGACTCTACACATGACTTGCCCAGTACATATGCACTTGACCATTTGCACTCAGGTCACATGTGTGACAAAGTTAGTTGGGCAATATTTAAAGAACGAGAATCATATTCGGAATGATATTTGGTGAGATTGAGGACACATACAAGTTAGCTTATGACAGGAAAAATATACATTATCCAAATTGTATTTTTCAAATAGCATAAACTTTTCATGTTTTGGGGTCACATGTGTGACATCAGAATTACTTAACCCTTTTTTTTGTTGTTGCATGAACATACTTCATTTGATGCCAGGAATTTTAAAAAGAAAAACAAGCTTTAAAATCCTTAAATTGGCAACACATTGAGAGGTTCAAAATCACTGTTTCTTATCAAAATTGGCAATTTTGACAACTTTTCGACAAAATTACTAACCATGTATATTGTTTCAAAGACATTTCAGCTTATTAGATGCATGTAGCACTATAAGAAAAATGTTATTGTTGCCAATTTGCAGATCAAAATGTGATCAATTTAGCCCTTAAATAATTCCTGTCCTGAATGGGTTAATTAAGTAACATGTTTACATTAATTTGATAGTTTGGAGGTACATGATTATGAATAGAACATTAATTCAGATTTTAATTATTAGCTGCAGAAATATGATCTATTCCCTTGTGGTTGAAGTTATATTTAATCCTTTATATTCTAAAACATGGTTTATATTCAGTGCATTAGAAGTGTGGGTTACAAAATAATTAAACTGAACCAAAAAGAAAAAAAAGCTGTTCATAATTGTGATAATATGTTTACAATTCTTGTTATTTCCATTCACCAGTGGCTGGACCAGAGTGATCGTTGAAAAGCCATTTGGACGCGATCTTGAGTCCTCCTCTCAGCTGTCTACTCACCTTGCTGGCCTGTTCAATGAACAGCAACTCTACCGTATTGACCACTACCTCGGCAAGGAGATGGTTCAGAACCTCATGGTTCTTAGGTAGGCAGGAATGATTATGTTGAATCAACCACTATCTCAACAAGGAAACAATCTGTCATATTAGTGATAAGAAGTTTCTAATGTTTTGCTCATTTTTATTCCACACTTTGTATTATATTCTTTATTTCCCTATATTCTATATTTCTCTATTGTTTAGAAAAGAGACAAGTTCCAGAACAGATCAGCTGTAACAACAATGTAGAGATATTATTGTTTGTTTCTTTTTGTCTGTGAATATCTATTAATAGAGATTTTAAAAAAGAGAAGGAAATATTACTTTTAAAATAATTTTACCTTTTTGGTCTACATACATATTGTAATTGTGCAGAAAGAAAATTATATTACTTTTTATCTCTAAATGGCTTTCTCTTCACACTAGATTTGCCAATCGTATGTTCAGCCCGATCTGGAATCGAGACAGCATTGCTTCGATTGTCATCTCCTTCAAGGAACCTTTTGGTACCCAGGGTAGGGGAGGCTACTTTGATGAATTCGGAATCATCAGGTAAGATTGTAAGAGATAGTGCTGTTGTGCCCTGTTCAGATTATGTGCCCATGTAATTTTAGATTTTCATTATAGGTTTCTATGTAAATGTAACTTGTTCTTTCTCTTCTCTCTAGATCTCTGAAAACATTAGATGTAAATACATTAATTCTATATTTTCATTTACTATTTTTATGTATACATTCTGTATATTGTTTGTTTTCTTGTCTACAGGGATGTGATGCAGAACCATCTCCTTCAGATCTTGTGTCTTACTGCCATGGAGAAACCTGCATCCACAGAAGCAGAGGATATCAGGGATGAAAAAGTGAGCTCAGTTTGGAATTAAAAACACAGGAAAATTAAAGTCATACATCTAAATGACTAATGGTTCTTTTTGATATCATTTCTATTATTCACTTTTGAGATGAAATAAGTGGGGGGAAAAACACTTACGTTACAAACATTTCATGGAAGCCACTTGTAGTGCACCCATCCAAACATTGATGATACATCAAAAACCATATGACTCACGAGTATGTTATTTACTCTCTTACAACACAGGTCAAGGTACTTAAGGCTATGTCCCCACTGACCATGGACGATATTGTGTTGGGTCAGTATGAGGGAGACCCAGACGGAGAGGGTGATGCTAAGGAGGGGTATCTAGATGACCCCACGGTACCCAAGGGATCATCCACACCCACCTTTGCCATTGCCAAGTTCCTGGTGAAGAACGAGAGATGGGATGGTGAGTGAAAGAAAATATTCTTTACTTTGGAAATAATTTTGAAACTCTTCTTCAAGGAATATAAATGTGTAGAAGAGCAAGTCTGAAGTATTAGGTCCTCCTGTGTACCGCACATAACCCAGTATCAGGGCATTGAGAACATAATGCACATAGAACCTATTATTTTCCTGAATACAGTCAACCTCGCTTAAGTCGACGTGGCGTGTGTCGAATAGTCGCTTAAGTCGTTGAAAAAAAAAAGTCCAAATTTATCCTCATAGACTTACGTGTGTTAATTCTGTCTGTAAGTCGATGTTTGTAAGTCGATTAATCGCCTTTGTCCATCAAATTCTCAGAACCGTTCCAAAGAAAAACATTAAATTCACACCGCCCAAGTCGAATGTGCAACCACTCACTGTCAAAAACATCACAAACACCGATCGATTTTATTTATCGACTAACAGACCTGCTGGCGCGCGTGCGACGCATGCTTCTCCATTCATAATCTCCAGTCTCTCTCTCTCTCTCTCTCCCTTATCCCTGGCCCTCGATAAGATCTCCCTTCAAACCTTTTTGATCGTGGCTTGATGTATGAGATTTGCAACAACTCTCGATCTCAAAATAGAGACTTCATTTATAATATGTAATTTTGTAAGAAAGTGCCGGTTGAAAATCCAGTCATTACAGCACATCGATGTGCTAGCTAGCTTTATCAGATTATTGGCCGCAATATACCATGGCATAGCATGAGTTGGGAAGGGTTTCCATCACTGGCACGAACTTTGTTCAGCAAATTATCTCATAAGAAAACTCAGGCACAGGAATTGTGGAACGTTCTTCGAAAGTGCCGAAACGATAAGGATGGGTAAATCCCATAAATAAAATCGCTGTTATTGGTTCAACATCGGCAAGTTCATTCGAGCTTCGCATGTAACCACTGATCTCTACGGAAAAACCGTCGAGATCAGTGATTGTAACTGAATGAGTAAACATTTGGCGCGAAAACTAGCGTATGTTCTGCGCATGTGCAAGTCCATCTGGAAACACCACAGCGCTATGATTGGTCCAGTATCGGCAAATTTGGTTCAACTTCGCATAGCAACTGAATATCATTTAAGTCACGTGTCGCGTAACGGGGTTCAATGGGGGCGATGGCTCATGTTCATGATGTTATTGGCTGCTTGGTGTTACTAAGTTTAGTAAGTTAGGCTCGAAATAACAAATTAGAGGCAACATTGTTCCTTAGCTAGCTTGACATGAATCGTACGGCGTCGAGTAAGAAGGGGGGCTTCCCGTGGGTATGAAATTTTTTATTTTGGAATCAGAATACGCGTTATCTGAAATCAAATACATTTGAAACGTTTAAAAAGACATTTATATATCGACATTTATTTTATTTGTTTAAATTAATTTGTTTAAATGTTGACAGCTAACAAACGTCATCGTCATAGAAATCAGATTTTAAAAAAACTTATTCTGGAGCATCGTAAAGTGCCTTCTCCTTGACAAGAAATGTGACTCGCGATTTAGATTAGAGAGCAGAGTTATCCAGTCAAATGTCATCAGTTTTCCCTGATACAATTCTTGCCAGCCTCGTTAGAGAATGATATGGATCATGATAATTAAGATAAAATGAATATTTATTGTTTTTAAAGCACGTCGTATGTTTTCCACTTCAAAGAAAATAACTTTGATTCTTTGGGCCTATTTCAATGAATATCGTTATCGGGAGATTTTAAATAGCAGAATTGCCGAGTTAAATTCATGCAACAGGTAACAATATTTTTATCAGCGTCGTTAGAGAATGATATGCTCTGTCGTGAGAAGCTATAGAAATTGTAATTTATCAGAGACACGTCACAATACGTTTTCAGTCCTTTATTATGAACACTGATTTTCAAACATCATTTAAGATATCAAAGGGCATGCATCTGATAAATTATTTTACCAGCGTCAGGATGATGTGCATCGTTAGAGTGAGAACACTCGATGTACTTTTTAAAAATTCATATATCGCTCACGATGACCCAAAAATAGGCCGTTGGAAAGTAAACAATTTGATGACAGATGATAAGACACCATAGTTCCTCTTTTTAAAAGAAAATGTAGTTTTATGCATTTTGTTTTATTTTCTTTATATTGGATATCTGTCATCTGAAGTGGGAAAAAAAAAGAAGGAAAAAAAAAAGGCTCAGGCCTCGAATGTTCTCATTTTCTGGATGTCTGTACAACAAAACTACGGCATGCATGGGATAAGGATTGTAGTGTAATGACACTGTTCAAGCCACCAGCCGCGCCGAGGACAACGGCGGGGCTGCATGGTGCCGGGGACAATGCGTAAGCTGAATTTTCTTTGACTTTCGCGTAAGTCGAAAATCGCCTAAGTCGACGCATTTTACTCAGTCCCGACAAGATCGACTTAAGCGAAGTTGACTGTATTTGGTCTGATATCATCAGGTATACCAAAATATTTGATATGGTCTGTAATGTATTGTGACAAAATACCTTGAACTGGACCAGGAACTTTAAATATCAACGTCATAAATTTATCATGATATGTAAAGACTTTTGGCCTTGTTTTATTTTTAAGTTTTAATATAAATTGCAACTTCTGTAGTCCTATAAGAACTTTTATTCACTGGAGATGTGTTTTGGAGATAAACTTCAATTCTTTTTTTCAAACCAGTATGATTCAACATTGTAAGTATATATGTCATGTCCAAAATTAAACATCACATATGAAATTAATTCTTTCTGTGATTCTTAACATATATTAAGAATCTGAAGTCCTCTAATTTTTTTTCTATCCCAATTTTTTTTTTTTCCAGGTGTGCCTTTCATGCTGAAATGTGGAAAAGGTAAGTCAATAAAGCCATTTTCTACCAGTGAATAAAAGATACTGTTTTCCTCTACTTCTACCCCTCCCCTTAAAAAAATTGGTAGCAACTTGTTTTGATTCTTCTTTTATTTTCTTTGTAGGATGTAATTTTCTTGATCTCAAACCTTTGAAATCAGTAAAGGCTTATTCATAGTTTACAGGTGTTATAGAAATGGGAACTCTCGTAACTTCATAACTTCCAGTTAGTGTGATCTCCTAAGATTTTTATGTTAAGCTGTTTCTGCTGTTTTGTGGTGGGCATATGCAACATTTTAGTTAGAGTATACTTTTTTGATTAGTACATGCATCCATAACATGTCTATGATAAATCTTCCATAATTTTCTTTCAGCCTTGAATGAACGGAAGGCTGAGGTACGTGTGCAATTCAAGGAGGTACCAGGAGATATCTTTGGTAATATCATGCGTAATGAACTGGTGATCAGGGTACAACCCAATGAGGCTGTGTATGTCAAACTCATGACAAAGAAACCAGGCATGGCCTTTGGTACAGAAGAGACTGAACTTGACCTCACCTATGGATCCAGATACAAGGTAATTGTATATTTGACCATCAAAGTCATTTAATAAGAGACAGGAAATAACTGTTACATTGTATGCTGTGTGTCGACCACTTGCATAGAAAGACCACTTGTCAAGAGTCAAGACGACCACTTTTTTTGTTTCCTTTGAAGTTTTTCCTCTTTGAAAAGTATATGATCTAAATCTGTATATAAAGACTACCTGCCTATGAAAATTGCTTTTCTCATCTCTCTTGAGTAGTCTTTATGTACAGGTTTTACTGTTATATGAACCAGATGTAGTATGAACAATATCTAGTCCGAGGAAGCAGTTTTGGCATTCATTAAGAATAGGGCTTTATGCCTGAACACTCCTTTATGTATTACTTCAACATTCAAAGAGGTGATGGATTTTGTGTGGAATTCATTGGTTTATTTGACACGTAAGGTTTTGTGAAATGGACAGATTCTTCTTTAACACACTAAGAAACTGTATGATTTAACATCCTAAGAAACCAAAGCTAGATTTGTACATGACTCTCATGGAAGAGAGATTGAAAGAAACTTGCTTTATGCCAAACATTTGACTGCTCTCACTTTGTCCTGGTGTTCCTAAAACACCTTCATTTGCCAGCAGATCCACAGTGAAGTGCATGAGCATTTTGAGGATTGAAAGAGTGGTAAGATTAGAAGAGAACAACACATACTTTATTTTGATGTGATTTTGTTTGGGCTACAGGGTCTTCCCCTACCTGATGCCTATGAACGCCTTATCCTGGACGTCTTCTGTGGAAGTCAGATCCACTTCGTAAGGAATGATGAGCTAGCTGAAGCCTGGAGAATCTTCACACCAATCCTACATGAGATTGAAGCCAAGAAACCCAAACCAATCCCATACAAATATGGAAGGTAAGTGCCTTCTATCCGGTAAGGTTCTTTTAGGTGTTTTTCCGCAACTGACCATTAATACAGAGCATCGTGAAAATCAAATTTTTGATTGCTTTAGGTATTAGAAAGTCAGATTTAATACTTTTCCTACTGGCTCTCTTGATTTGTTAATAAGATTTGTTAAGAAAGTTCCATACTTTGTAAATGCCCATTTCAATTGCAGTTGTACTCTAGATTTGACAACATTATGATAGTTATTGTGTATTGCATGAATCAGAACCTGGCCCTGTGGTTCAATTATTCACCAATATTTCCTGAAATTCCTGGAAAATTAGTCATTTTGCATGTCTCACAGAACACTTTTAGCACCTGAATTTTTCAGAGAAACGGTACAGCAGCCAGTATTCACAAAGTAATTATTTGTTATCTTTTTTCCCCGACCAGTATTTGAATACACAATGAAGCTACAAAAACAAGTAACCTCCTGAATCTTGTGTTTGTGGTACAGACTTCATGGTGTATCACAGGAGGAAGTAGGATTTAGGGTTGTCAAGTTAGTATTTCATAAGTAACATGAACACTTCCGAATAAATATCACATCTTTGACATCTGGAATTTCATGCCACAACTTCTCATAGACAATACAAGTGGAATATTTTTTCTTTTCTTTTACTTTGCAGTCGAGGACCAGCTGAGGCAGACGAGATGGCTAAAAAGAATAACTTCCTCTTCACAGGCACCTACAAATGGAGCAACCCCAACAAGTAAATCAATTTTGTTAAGATAGAAATTTGTAAGCACAAGTGTCAACGATGTGAATGGATACATCATAGGAATATTTTGAAGTTTATGAGGATCAAAGTCATTGTCTTGTTTGGAGTACTAGTCACATTTTGTATGATGTTATTTCTTGACTTATTAACACTGCTAAAATACACAACTCTTGCAGCAGTATGAGTATGAGGCATATTGAGGGAATATGTGTTCTATTTTATTTGAAGTTTTGTCCATTGATTTCAGAGGAGTAGAATTGCTTTCTAATGCAAGTGTTATAACATTTTGGATTCCTGTGTGTGCACTATTCTGTCAAATCTAATTATTCTTGCAGGACAGTTCTGTTCAAAGTAAAAGTTAAATGCTATATTGTGACAATTCTGATCAGAATATAAGTGCAATTTGAAATTTCAGGATCCACATGTTCATAAAATACCCATTTAGAAGAGTATAAATAGTGAACTTTGCGTAGTGCTGTACTCTGGAGTATTTTAATCAGTTCTAATAAAGAATTGAAATACTCTAGATTATTAAAATGTACTGAATTCCATTTTAGCCAATCAACTTAAACATAATTATCTTATGCAAGTTGATATAATTTATTTATTCTATCGAGAATTGATGGGTTGAAGGCCAATGTGAACTAAAGCAATTATGAAAAAAGTTGGATCTTAAGTCTAAATTAAAGCATACTGGCATATAATTTTTCACAGTAATGTGCCAGCAGAAGGTGTCTTAAGTGTAATGCAATTTTGAATTAATAAGCACCTAAGTCTCTATGCATAAAATTACTTGATAATGTTTATTTATGTGAGAATAAACAGCAATTAGATGTCTATAGAGACAAATTTCAGAAAAAAAATACCAACAGGCTGAGTTTTAATTTGTAGCTGCTAATTACTTTGTACTGCTCTTCCGCAACACTGCTTCTTCCTTCTCAGATTTTGTGTTATATTGCTGCTAGCTTTTGAATTGTATACATGCTCCAGAGAACAAAGATGTGATACCACTAGAGTTGGACAAATTGTGATTCTGTATCCTAGAATTTACAAATTAACTGCAAGAAGCTTCATTTATTCATAAAAACTAAGTTTAGGCAGATGGAAACTTGATTCTCCTTCTTGTGGAAGTGAAGATCTCTGACTTCAGTCTTGCAGGGTACTCTGTTACTCTGAATTTTTAAAAATTGTTTAAGTTTAAAGAATATTTGGTTGCTATACTTGAAATTAAACAAAATTACATGGTAACTTACATTTGAGTATCTGCCCTTGAATTTGAAGATGGGGACTTGAAACTCTTTTTTATTTCTAGCACTTTGTTGACAATTCAAATTTATTTAATGCATTTACGTGAATTTTGCTCTCCACCAGCTATGTGATATCATTCCAACCTTGCATTTTCCCTGCCCTCTCCACAGACTGTAACATCTTCCAGTCTTCACTTTGTTCATCCTTCTTCCACTTCTTAAGGCATCAGGCAAGATAAACAGGACCATTGATTACTGGGGGGGGGGGGGGGGGGGGGGGAGGTGACATAGACTAATAGATTAGTGGTGTAGGGGTATCCTGTTGTGTTTTTAAACTGCAGGATGATAAAGGACAGTGGAAATTTGGTTATTGTTCGAGTTTCCTGATGGAAAACAAGTTTGGCTAATTTGATCTTCTTCACCATAGAAGAAGAATTGCCAAGTCAAGTTTACTGTGTATGCACATGAACTCAAATTTGTTTTCATTTTAACAATGTGCTGAATCTTAGAATGTGAAATTTCATTTCTGGTTTCTCATATGCTGTAAAGCAGTTTCTATCTTGATAGCTTGTTGTAAATTCCTTGTTCTCATACATGTAGTTGCAATCTAAAAACAGAGTCTCATCTCATAATAGAATATGAAGTTACATAATGCCACTATTTTTTTTCAAGACACACAATTTGGAAAAGATAATTTGTATATTTTGTACCAACTGTGTATTTAGTTGATTTAAATTAGAACATATTCCAATGGAGTGCTTCTTCAAGAAACATTGAACTCTATCAGATTGCAAAAATATTGCATCAGAATTAGCCATTTTTCTTGTTTATTAGAAGAAAACATGACTGGAAGTTACCAATCTGTTCTTTATATTTTTTTCTTTTTAAATTGGTGTTTTCCATGAATATGTTTCACTTGTATTTTGCTTCATCTGACACGTACATGGTAAAGTCTTTAATTTATCAATTTCTTCGTAGAATCATAGGAACGTACAACCTTAATGAACTGTAGCCTTTCAAATTTGTTTGACTTTTTAAAAGTAGTGAACTAAAATTCAAAAGTACTTTTTCTTTACATCCAAAATAAAGTTGATTTGTTAAAAAGAACATTAATTTCCTACCCAGTTACTGATATTTTCCCTATATATAGATATATTTAAGATGTCAAGTATTGCACAATTTTCCTGTGATATGGTGAAGAGTATACTAAAATATATATTTGATATGCAAAGCATGATTTAGATAGTATTTTATACACAGAATAGATGACTCATTTCTTGTATTGTAATAAATGGGTGATGAATTTATAGAAAAATAAACTATATTATTCTGTGCATGATTATTTTGTATTTGTTGGGAAGAAAGACAAGTATAGGAAATAAGAAAATTTTGGTTATCAAACTAAACCCCTCAAAAAAGTTTGGAAACTCAAGTTTTGATTATATCTCTCTCGTTATGGCATAATCATTGCTTTTTTTAGAACGATTAGAAAGTGTGTTTATTCCTCTTTAAAATGAGACCACATTTTTTTTAAATGACTGTGGAGCTATTGTTCCTAACTGCATGGTCATCCATGAATGCCAATTCAAAAGAATCATAAAAATGAAATTAATGCACTGTGGTGACATATCAGGCAAGATTCGCTACTGTTTGTAATCAACTTTCTGAAGCATCATGCATAGGTTAACAAATGTTGAAAAGGCCCGGACAATAGGGCAACTCAAAGCTGGAGTTCTCAAAAAGATGTTGCAATGTGGGTTTGGAATAAGTCCCGGCACAACATCAAGTTGAAAACAAAGTTTCGAGATACTGCTAATGTCGAAGATAGACCAAGAAGTGGACAAAAAAAACAACAACAACTGAGAAGATTGGTTCATTACCCTCTTGTCAGATCTTCGACATTAGCAGTATCTTCGACAATAGCAGTATCTCGAAACTTTGTTTTCAACTTGATGTGGTGTCGTCAGAGAAAGAAGAGTGCATAGGACATTTTCAATTTTGACCCTTCCCCCTTATTTTGATGTACTGCACATTCCATGATTGAAAAATCATAAATATAGTATCATTTTAAAAAGAAAACACTCTTTCTAATGATACTAACGATGATTATGGCAAGAGAGATATAATTGATCATACTTGGTTTCCAAACATTTTTTAGGGGTTTACATACTACCCTGTCCATACTTCTCGGTAGATAATTCTTTCTCTCTTTCCTTTCACTTTCTCTCTCTCCCCCTCTTCATCAGTCCTTTTTCATCAGTCCTTTTTCATATCGAGATCTAGCTGCAGTTTCAGAGAAATATTGATGATAGATTCCACTGGTTTTAGAAAAGATTCTCCAATTTTGAAGCAGATTCAGAGAGAAAATACACATAGTAGACTTTAGTCCCTTCCAGTATTAAATTTTATTTGAGGAAGCGATGTACTTTCACTCAAATACTAAAGGTTATGAACTACTACTGTAACTTGATTATGCACGATTTTGGGGGCTTAAATTTTGAATGAAAGTGTACCTTCAAAACATTTCATATAAAGGGTTGAAATATACATGTATAAACTTTGATAAACAAAGCTCTGAATAAACAAAAACTAACTATGTTGTAATACACTGCACTACTGAAATGAAACATATGACTACTAGTTATTGAATGATTTGTTAGTTATTCATACATATATTACAGGCTTTCAAGCGCTCCTACTCTTTTCTACTTTTTTGACAATCCTCCTACTTTACTTTTTTTCCCATTTCTCCTAATATATCCTACCTTTTTTCAATTTCTACTTTTTTTCCAAACATAAAATTTGAGATATTTGTGCAGTGCTATCATGCACGAGAATCTCACTGTAGCTCAGTTATTGTAGGTCCTAACAAGCAGTATGCATATTAAATCTATGTAAGTGATGTGAATATTACAGATATGACCCCTGTTACACTGACAAAATGAGTCTTGGCCCATAAAGTGTTAATTGGCAACAGGTCTGAGGCCAACCCTCCCCCTCCCCTCCTCAAAACCAACTGTGTGCAAACCTCTTTATGTATTTATATGTTTAACCCTTCCCTGTCTTTTCTTGTTATCCATTCTTATTTTTCTGTCTCCATCTGCTTCTCCTCTATTTCATTATGTATTTATATAATATTGAATGGCCTTGAGTGGGATACAAGGATATATCGCACGAGCTATGAGCATATTTCACGAGTCGGCACGACGAGTGAAATATTTTCAAAGCGAGTACGATATATCCTTGTGTCCCACGAAAGAAAAGCCATTCAATACATGTATTATTATTATTAATTGTATGATACCTAGTTCCTCCTTATGTTTTCGTATTGACTTCGACATAAAACAAAGGTAGAAAAACATTTTTGTCCTTACCCAAGCATCTTGCAAGAGCTGCGCGCATACATCCATTGTCTTAATCTTTGCGTATTTAAGCGCGTATTCACTTTTTTGCGCGTTGCTCGCACCCCAAACCATGAGATATGGAGATATATTGCACGGTCATCCGGGTACTTTTACACAAACCATGAGATATTGTTTTAAAATTGCACAGGTCATCCGGGTACTCTTGCGCAAACCATGAGATACGCCAATTTTTCTGGTCGCCTGAAAACCCTTCATACAAATAATAATTCTTTGTATTCTCTTTCCTTGTGTATTTGTCGGTTTTCACTTGTCTTGTTTTCTATATTTTCTTATGTATTTTTTTGTTTTTCCTTCTTTCTTTTTCTATCTTGCCCTATGTATTTGTTTTTCCTGTCCCCTTTATTTTCCATTTCTATTCCTCCTTATGTAATTTTGTTCCTGTTTATGTTATCTATTCATTCTATATTCCCTATGCATTACTGTGTTTTTTTTCTATTTTCAAATTTGTATCCTTTTTTTTAAATCTGTATTTCTTTGTTTTTCCTTCTCTAGTTTTCTATGGTTACTGATGTATTACTTTTTTCTGCTTTTCTATCATGTTCTCCTTTTATATTTCCTTACATAGTTACTGTTTTTATCTTTCAAACTCTCTTTCAATATATCCCTGTGCATTTATTTTTTCTAAAATTTCTATCTCTGCATGTGTATTTCCAGCCTAGGAAATTTTTTTTTTTTTTTTAGGGGCTACTTTTTTTTTGCCTTGGGGCTACTTATGAATTTTATGGGGCTATTTCTTATATTATTGGGTCTACCATTTTAATGGAAAGTGCAGATTGGTTATCAATTTGGGTTTTTTTGTGATATTGCGATTGCTGTTACATTGGTACTAGTACTATCTCATGCACAGGTTTACTTTACGTCACACTGCCCAATTTAATTTTAAAATATAGATTTTTAAAATTTTAACTCCCCCCCCCCCTCAGATTTTTCTCTTTTTTTTCCTCAAAATTTGAAGGAATAAATCAACAATAGGTCAATTCAACGATAGGTCAATTTCACCCAAATTTGCTGTCATTACGCGTATTTCCCGCGGAGATGTTTATTTTACGCGAAAAGGCGGGCTTAGTGTGTGTGTGTTTTTTTTTTCTTTCTCGCACATACTCCTAAATCCGCTTGGACGTACGTATGTACATATACACTGTGAATGCGCACAGTTCCAGGCGATTTTTCTTTTCCGATTTGTTTTTCGCGGATACCATCTCACTCGATGAGCATTGATCTCGCGCGCGATAAGTAAAAAATTCCGTTATAAATCCGCCGATTTCTTGATTTGTAGAGCGTTTTCGGTGACCCTGTTTCTCACAACCCGACTTAAGCGCCGCGTGCTTTGAAAAAATGTCGCTAATTCCGCATTTTTTAAGCAGGCTTTGGCTCTACAGATTGATTTTTTGAACTGACTACGGACTTAATGTGGTAAGGGACAATTTCTCTGTGTTGTGTATCTGGTCGTAGATCTAGTGATAGTCTCATTACACGGATGATGGTAATTTTAGACCTATCATTTTTACAGTGATATTGCGTTTCGGAAAGGAAATTTTCACAAAAGGTGTCGCGCAAAGATTAAGTGAAATGAAGCTGTCGATGAATTTATACAACCCTGATATAGAATGCGGGTAGTTACTGTAGTATGTGTGAAAAAAGCGCTATCTTCAGTTTCCTTGTAGATATCTGGCTATAATTGTCATTTGGTCTAGCGCTCACAATGCTACACATTCGCGATGTACTAAGCTCCGAGTCAACAGCGAGATAAAAGGTTGAATTTAGCTGCGTTTTGAGCATAATAGTGATTTTCTTTCGAATCATTGATGGGGGCGACTCATATGAAAACGGTCGCCCCCAAATACAGGTTTTCCAGCATTTATTGGGGCGATATGGGGGCCGACGAAGGCGAAATCGCCGTCGCCCCCGTGTATTTCTTTGATATTTTTTTTTCAATTTTTCTTCTGTATCTTTGTTTTGCCTTCTTTCATCTTTGATCTCTATCTTTGCCTGTGTTTTCTTTAATTAAATTCTCTTTCCATCTATTCTTATGTATTTCTATGTTTTTCACTCTCTGGTTTTCCGTCATTCCTTATGTATTACCCCCTCTTGTTTTCTTTACTTCCTTATGTATTTCTGTGTTTTCTTTTCTCTCGTTTTCTATCTTTATTTAGTTCTTTATTTCCCACTTATTCAATGTTCTCATTCTATTCATCCTGACGTATTTTTCTCTTTTTTGTTTATATGTCTCTTTCTTTTAATATGTAAAATTGTAAATTGTGAACAAAAACATGTATTTATTCATTCATTGAACTTCATTGACATATCCATCAATATTTTGTTCGAATATAACAGCAATAATCAGAACAATAATAATGATAATAATAAGAGTAACACAGTTAAGACAAAACAGAACAATATAGCGTGAGTGTGGCATTCGAAACATAAACAAAAAAAAAACAACAAAATACTCATAATTGATCAACTAGAATGCTCTTTCATGAAATATAAATTATCAGATTATGTACAAATAGTGTAAGGTGATGAGAAAAAGAGCCATTAAAAGAATTATATACATATACTTATACACTATATGTAGATATGCTTAATAATAAAGAATTTAAAGGTTACCACGTTGATCAACAGTATATCGCAAAAAGAGCGTCTTCTTCGAGTGACATTATGAATATGAATCTCTCAAAACTGTTTATGTTTTCAAAGTTATTAATGAGTGCTTTAAGATTATTTAAAATCAATTCTCCTCTTTCACAATTGAATGTTTTCGGTAACACCATGTGGGAGCCTCTGTGAAAAGGCTGTTGATATATTCTTTCGTGAAAAAATAACCCACTTATGGGGCGTTTAGAGGAATTTAGGAGAAGTGAAAGGAGGGAAAGAGATGGAAATGAAATGAAATTAAACACTTACACAAGACTATTTTTGGTTTTTGTTTTCGGTGTTTGTATACCAAAAATGAAGTGAAATGGAAAGAGGAAAGAAGAAGAAAGAGTGATCGAGATCAGGAAAGTTCTGAGTAGGTCACAGAAGTTTGGAGAGAGTAGTTCTGAAAAGAACTGTTTGTATTCCTCTGTAGAGTAGTTCTGAAAGACTCTGAGTTTCCGAACTATGGTATTCTTTCGGTAAAGGAGTATATCTATCCCGACGCGTTTCGAACAGTGTGCTCTGTTCATCGTCAGGAGATTAACTCGAGGAAAACTGCAGTGCGGCGAGTATTTATGCAATACGTATTTACTTGTTTCCTCTCTTTTTCTGTCTTATGTATTTCTGTTCTTGTTTACTATCTTTATCTATTTGTATATGGTTTGCCGGGCAAACCTATTTTTTCTTTTTTTCTTTGACCTTTCCAAGAAACCAGACGAGGTTAACGCACTTTGCCGTCAGCGGTAGAGGATAGTTCCTACAACTCGCAGTTACCTTTCAATTTGACGTCATAGAAATGAATATGTATAAGCTTGCCAAGGCAATGTACGTAGTCTTGGTTCAAGTTGGAACACCAATAGGTCAGAGGTAGCTCAGAGAAGACTGTCTGGCGGCTTGTTAGAGCAGTCAATAATATGATCGAAGTGGGGAGGGGAGGTGGAGGGAGAGGTTGAGGGGGGGGGGCATGCAGAGCCGACGTCCAAGCCAATTTGGGTTTGATTTTTCTTCCCTCATGGGCAGGGGCGTCGGATGGTGGGGGGGGGGGGGGTGGCAATGAAGGTATATAGTACCCTTCATGATTTTTAACGCCTCTCAATTACCAGCTTCTTCATGGTTACATGAAGCAGGTAGGGGCGGCGGAGCGTCTTTCAAAAATGGAGGGGGGGGGGGCACCAGCAAAAAAGGGGCACCTACAAGGGAGAATTTTGTGACATTGGTATTAACCGGTCTAATTAACATGATTAATACATTATCAAGTATCATATTCTTCCTTCTTATTGTGGTTCTGGATACTGTTTCAGCTTCCCTAATTTACCAGTTGTGTGTGATGGTTTAATGATCCATTTGCAGGCGAGCGAAGCGAGCGTGCAAAAATTTTCAGATTTTTTTCTAACGCTGAAGTCGTTTGTGCATTATTTACAGCTATTGAAAATGACAACAGCAAATCAGTTTGGGGGGATTTCGAATGATCTTTTAATTCGTACATTAACCCTGTCGTTTTTCTTTAGGATTACATCGATATCAACATACTTTATGGGATATGCTTGTCATTGCTTGATTTCATTATGTATTATAAGACCTAGCGAGCATAGCGAGCGAGTTTGGGGAAATTTTTCGGAAAATATTACACTTACTTGGTGTAAATTATGGGCACATTTAAGCGAGCGGAAAGAGAAATCCTTCGCTTGGGACCTGGGAGTGGGGTAGGCATTATGCCCTCATTGCCTCCAACTCCAGTGCCTTACATTGTAGTTGTAGTAATATGGGTACCTGTTACTAAAGCCGCACCGATTCTTTGAAGCTATAGATATGGCTCTTTTTTGTAGGAAACAGTGGGAAATATAGACAACATGGGGCATTTATCAGAAGAGGAAAGGGCGCTTATCAGTGGTGGAAAGGGGCACTTATAAGAGGTGAAAAGGCGCAATTATGAGAAGAGGAAAATGAGCTCATATTAGATAGGGAAAGGGCCACTTATCAGAAGGGAACGGGCACGTATTAGAAAATAAATGGGCACTTTTAGTAGTAAAAAGGGCAATTATAAGGGAGAAAGGGGGCATTTATTTTTCAGAAATAAAAAGGGCACCCTATATACACATCCGTGTTTACATTTATTTATTTAGCATGATTGATTTCCATTTGTATTACATTTTCATTCGTCAGGACCAATCTGTAAATAATACAGATCTCTTGTTTTCTGATATCTGATTCTTGTGATGTAGAATAAATATATTTTAATGAAAACATCTATCCAGGGGCGTCGATCCTGGGGGGGCCGGGGGGTGATTGACCCCCATAAAATATTGGGGGGAAACATATCATTTTGCCCCCCCCCCCAATAAATTCGGAGGTGTAAAATAAAATAAGGAAAAACTGATGCAAAACTCGGGAAATGAAACCTTCCAAACAATGAAATACAAAAGGTTTTACACGGTCAGACTTCAATTTCGCCGCGCGCTCCGCGCGCAAATTCTCTAGTCTTTACTGCGTCATGTAACCATGGAGAAGCTGTTTTTAAGAGGCGTTCCAAAAAATCATGATGCCATTAAAAAATTCTGAACATACATAATTCAATTCAAAGTTTAAATTTTCATATTTATTTAGTTTTTTCTCTATTTTTTCATATTTTATTAGTGTTTATTTTTTCTATTTTTTCGTGTTATATCTTCTCTACTCAATTTGCTGTTATGTAAGATATATTTTCCCATCATTTTGTCGTTTTCCATGTGATATTTAATTCCATTTTCTGTTCATGATATCGATATGCATACTTTATTTAAGTTCAAATTACCATCATATCTTTATCAAGGCTATGACGATCAGAGGCAGCGCTCCGGGGAAGGGGGGGGGGGCAGGGGGGCAAAGTGCCCCCCTCACTTTTTCAAGTACCCCAAAAGTGCACCTTTTCATAGCTAATAAGTGCCTTTTTCTTCGTATAGTGCCCCCTTTTCTCTCTAATCAGTGTCCATTTTACCTTCTTATGAGTGCCCCTTTTAACCTCAGAAATAAGTGCCCCTTTTGTTTTCTGATAAATGCGACATCGGTAGATATAGCTATGGGTATGTATAAAGTCCACAAAGAAGCCTTATACATATAGCTCCAAATAATCAGAGAGGCTTCATAACAATACATTCCCCTACTGATATCAGCACAATAGTGAGGCAGTGGAGCAGGGGGTAGGAGGGGCTCCAATGCCCTAAATCACACAAGAATGAGCAGTGCTCCTAAATTATAAAAGGAACCAGGACATTTTTTTTCTAAAAACTTTCCAAAGCTCACTCGCTACGCTCGCTCGCTCGCATTTACTATTATCTTCTTATCATATTAGGAAAATCGCTGTATATAATTCAACATTCGTTGCCTTCAGCGTTAGAAATAAATCTTAAAGTTTTTGCTCGCTCGCTTCGCTCGCTCGCAAATGAATAATCAGGCTATTACACTCAAGTGCAAAGTAGTTTTATCCATAACCATGTTAAGATACAAACAATAGCGTGTCGAAAATGATCCTCGGTTGTGCATTGATCAAAATGTACTGGTATACTAATGTTTCGAAGTGGTATTTTCCGCCTTGTTTCCACCCTTTGTAGGTGCTGCTTTTTGTTGGTGCCCCCCCCCCCCCACTTTAAAAGACGCACCGCCGCCCCTGATGATGATTGCATTGAGTGCGAAATGATCATCGTTACGATAGGCTGTCTTGCCCCCCCCCCCCATCCGAAAAACGGATCGACGCCCCTGCATCTATCAAAAAAGAAGCTTCAAGTCTCTTTTTTTTTTTTTTTTTTTAACGGAATCTGCAATATTCGGTACTGAACGGTTATAATTATGTAATCATTGATCCTTTTTAAAAATTGTTTACTAAATACACAAATAAATGATTAGGCCTCTTGATATGCAATACAGTTTCGTTATTAAATGACGGGTGCAAACTTTTGCAAATGTTGCCAGATTTTATCATGTTGACAGTAACAACATTCTCTGATTTACACTTCAATTAGTCATATGTTGACTCGGTGCAAGGCGCCTCAAAATCCCCCCCCCCCCCAATCCCCTTTCTTTACTCTAATCTCTTATTCAGGCTATAATTTTAGGCATATTGGCTAAGCTATAAAAGGTATATAGAGAAGTGTAAATAGGTATTGACAAGTTTGTTTTAAGACATAGATGTAACGAATAACATGAAAGATAATAAGTAACTTTATCATTTAAAAACAAGGGGTGGGCCTAAGGGGGGAGTCGGTAGCCTCGCGATATTCGATTTTGGCACTGATTCAGATACTATAACCACCGAAGACCCTAAATTTCATTATCATATTACGCCCTATGAATTATGTAACAATACAATCATGTGTGACGTCCAGGGTTTCTGTTGCTCCGTTGTCATGATCGCTTTTTATAATACCATGTATTTCTAAACGTCTAATATTGACTCTGTTATGTGTATGGATCATGATTTCAAAATAGTATCTCTCACAGGGGCAGTGGCGTATCCAGTATTTTGTAAAGGGGAGGGGGACTAAATGCAGGGCTGTTAACTTTGGGGAATTGCTTGGAGGGAGATTCGTATGTTCTTCTTCTCGCCAGCCCTCTAAAAGTCGCTCAGTGTCGGGGGGGGGGGGTATCCGATTTTATATGGGTCCAGTTTTCCTCCATAATTCTCTGACAAGCAACAACAACAATAAAAAAATAATAAATCACAAAACAAACAAAAAGGTATCAGTTCGAAAAGAGAGATTCGTATTTTTTTGTTTGTCTCGCCAGCCCTCCAGTCGCTAGTCGCTCAGTGTGGGGGGGGGGGGGGGGGGGGGGGGTGGAAATTTCCCCCTATCCCTCCAAAAGTCGCTTAGTAGGGAGTATCAGATTTTATGGGGTCAGTCCAAAATTCTCTGACAACAAAAAAAAAAAAAGAGGAATAAGTTCTATAAGGGGAGACAAGTGCCCCTGCCCCCCCCCCATCCCTTGCTAGTGCATACGCTAGTGAGCAGGGGAAGACAAGATTTGTTTGGCTATTTGTTTGTTTCACTGGTGTATGGTCTTTTATAGTCGGGTAACACATGTAGGCCTACTTCGATTTCCATAGGCTTAAACCTGCGTTTGTAAAGCTATTCGTTCTTTAAAAAGAATACACATCTTTTGACAGAAACATTATTTGGTAGCGTTTATTTTTCCGTTTCTTTTTTGGGGTAAATCACTAGCGGGCAAGGGGGCAAGGGGGCAGACTTCCCCCTGACAACTTTTGACACAAAAAATTGTCCCACCCCCTTTTCGAACTGATAACTTTGTTGTTGTTGTTGTTGTTGTTGCTTGTCAGAGAATAATGGAGGAAAACTGGGCCCCCTAAAATCTGGCAAGAAGAAAAAAATACGAATCTCCCTCCAAGCAGTTCCCAAAAGTTGACAACCCTGCATTTGTGTGCCCCCCCTTACAAAATCCTGGCTACGCCACTGGGGCAAATACAACATAATTGTAACATAATATGAAAGAACTAATCTTAGATTTGAATTATGTTTATCTACCAAGTAAAATCACTAAAAGTCAAACTGCAATTAAAGATGTATAATTTTTGGCCATGGTACTCGAATTTCCCGAAAGGATCAAAATCACAAGATCGTCATAAAAAGTACGTTGCCATAACTATTTATTGTGAATCTCTCTCTCTCTCTCTCTCTCTCCCTCCCTTTTTAATTCGCCCTTCTTTCTCTCTCTCTCTTTCTCTCTCCATTTTTTCCTCATTTATCTCCTTAAGTGTTCTTTTATTTAACCTCAAACTACCACGTTCTGACAGGCCATAATTATTCTACTTCAGAAGCAGTGAACGCGCTATACGAGGGGGAGCATCAGCAGCAATAATGTAATTTTCAAAGGTGAAAAACTACTTTTATTGATTAGAAAGTCACATCACAGAACGCAAAACAAATTATTTCAAAATATATTGATCAAAACACCCTTGAAATCAAATTCTGATACTTTCACCCGTTATCAACTGCATACACAATGTCAGGTATTGCCAGCAGGGGCTGCAACTCATTTATTTATTACATGTATTAATTTTTGTCAACAAAATGTTTCATCCCGCGGTGAAGATCATACATAGGCTCAGGCGTAGAGCCTTCACAGTAAAAAAAAAAAAATCATTATAATTGTCTAATTAAAAAAAAAAAAAGATCCTCCTCTCTGGAACGAGAAACTTGACTAAAACTTGGCAGCAATCATTCTCCAGGGATGGGGAAATAAAGTTGTTCCAACAGAGGCCCTGCATGTCCCCAAGGACAGTTTGAGAGCAGTTCCCTGAAGACCCTTTTCTTCATAGTTTTGCCTTGAAAGAAATTCTAACACACTTAGCGGGAATAAGGGGAAGTTTAAATAGGAGGGGGGGGGGGGTTGTGCCTCAAAAAGGTACTGTGAAGCATCTCCCCACCATGACAGTCCACCCCCCTACAAACTGTCCACGGCCCCAAATTAGACAATTTGGTGAGAGCCAGAGCCACTGTGCCCCTTTCTTTCTTTCTTTCTTTCTTTTTTTTTACGTAGAAAAGGCCTTTAGCTTCTACATGAACCAAAATGTCAGGAAATATTATTTACACAAAAACATTCATCCCGCACAATTGCAAAGGTTTTGAATGGGAACAAAATTAAAGAAATATGAGTAACCTAAACAGCTGTACAAATATTATAGAATCAACGTTGATAATTAGATTGCATTTTGGTACAGCCTAGTTATGACAAAGGGTGGACAACGAAGTTTTGTTTAAGAGTAAAGAATGAAAACGATAAATGACGTGATACAAACTGGCAACATTCAAGAAACTTCACAGTAAGGAATAATACCACTAGCTCGAAGGGCATTCTAGAAATATATTGAAGATTCCTTTAAATGTATATCTTAAGCTTCGCACCCAAGCACGGTAATAAGACATAATGCAGATAATATACAGTAATGTACGTTAAGACATGAATTGGTATTTTATTAAGAAACTTCATTGACATCGACATCAATATTTTTGTTTTACAATACAAAGCATTAGTATGAAAAAAGTAACAATCATATGGAAATGAAATGGAAACAAAGAGAGAAAATATAGCAAATCATAATAGGACTACTCAGATTTGACATGTGACAAATAAATTATATAACATTATCAAATTGGATATCATATTGATATAAATAATGAAATAGAAAATCATAATGTCACTACTCATATTCAATATGTGACAAATTATATAACACTGTATCAAACTGGATGACATATTGATATAAACAATGCAATAGAAAATCATAATAGGACTATAAACATGAGACAAATCATATAACATAGTATATCAAATTGGAATATTATATTAATATAAACAATGATTGGCTCAAAACAATATAATCAGCGAATCAAAATTCACCACGGGTATTTATGATGGATTTGAAATATCTTACAGAACAATCGATTGCATTTTCATTGTCCAATTTCATGATTTTACAAATTTCTCTTCCTTATTAAAATCTTTGAATGTTTCATGTATTTCAGTAATTTCAGTAAAAAAAAAATGTATTTCTTTCGGTACTAAATCTCGTACATTCCGTTATAGGGTGAAATTCATCTCCAACTTTTCCCACATTACATTCCTTACAAATTCATAGATGAGAGGGGATTTTTTTCTAGACCGTCGGCGCCTATGTTTTTCGGTTTCTATTGGTAGGTTGTGTGAGCTAGTTCTAAGTCGACATATATTTTTGCGTAGTTTGTCATTTTTAACATGTGCCAAGTATTTTTCTGTGTTCATATCCTGCTTGAAAAATCTATATGTTCTAAGTTTATTTTTCTCATTACCATGTATACAATCACTACATAAATCCATCTTTAACTGACAATCATAAAAATTCATCATTTTCATTTCTATTTCTTCTCCAACAATTTTGTCACTATCTGTAATATCTTCTAATTCTACACATTTATTATTGTCATCTATGCATACATATGATTTACATTCCCTGAACAGCTGGTACACATTCCCTAGCCAACTTACATATTTTTTCGTGACCATTTTTTTTTTTTGTTGTTGTTGGTTTTCTTCAAAAGAGTGGTATAGTAGTGAATCGTTATCTATACTTCTCATTCGTGAATGATATTTTGCTAAATTTCTGCAGATAAGTGTGATCAAAGGGTATGCTCTTTCTTCAGCTAACACCGCCAGTTTACTGCATTTCTTATTGATACCTAATATATTTCTTAACCATTGCGAATGAACATTTTCTATGCTATTCTTAAAATATATTTTAGAGTTCCCCTTTGTAGCTTTCCCTAGCTTTTCAAAATCAACAACAAAAGCTCCCCACACCTCTGATCCATATAAGAGTATAGGTTTTACTAAAGAATCAAATAGATGGTTAGCTATTTTGATATTAGGAAGGCAATATCCAAAAGATTTGAATATAACCCTTCTTGATTTATCTGCTAAATTCACCAATGTGTCAATGAATTGATTTGGACAAGAGCGGATTGCAAACAAATACAGATTGCATGTAAAAAGAGTTGAAACACCAATAGATATGGGTAAACTGTCTTGTATTTCATGCATCTAAACCATTATTTTCAATATAGCAATTACCGCTTTCTAAAACATAGCTAAATTTAGGCAATTTCCTGCGCCAGTTGAGTTGTTGATTGATACTATATGTAATAACCATAGCGCCATCTGTGTTGACTGAATGCATATGTCCGTCTGACACTTCAACCTCTGTTTTGTAATAAAGTCTTGTTAATCTGTACTACAAAGTTGCACCCGATTCTCCTTTATTGCGTGGTGGCAGCGCTGGATTTCGACCCACAGCCTGACTAATACTTGCTCCTTGCTGGGAGGAACTTTGCTGGGAAAAGTACAGCCGGGTGCACCGTAAATGTAAGTTTTACCGTGGACTAGTAGTATCAGTGCGCTTTAGAGTAGTGTTCAGTCCCACAGCCTTACAATGGCGTGTGCTATGCCCAAAGTACCCAAGCAATGGTGCTTGGGCAAGGTGGAAACCATTACCTCATTTGAGAGTTGGAGACAGAATCTCCTTTATACCCTAAACCTAGACCCTCACTTTGCACCCTTCTTGAATGAATCCGTTACATGGGGCAAAAAGACAAAATCAAATCTTACAAGAGGTTTCACGGATGACCCTACCTCAACCCCTTCAGAGTCGCGCAAAACTGCCCAACAAAAGGCTACCCTGTTAGACCTAATGCTTGGCCAGATGGCGCATGCCCTAGGTTGTAATGTGTCCCCCACCTCTCAGTCGGCCCACCAGGCTGATGGATCATCCCCCTTGCAGGTCACTGGTGAAACCCGTCTCTCTTTCTGTCGTGGTAACCATGTGTTTCGTTTCGAGGGATTGGTCGTTGAGAATCTCGATGTCGACGTTCTGGCTGGCACTCCATTTATGGAGCGTAATGATGTGGCTATTAGGCCAGCCAAGCGGCAGATTACCTTAGCCGATGGCACTGTGTATGCATATGGTTCCAACGGTAAGCCTACGGCTGGTCATGCAGTGCGCCGTGCACATGTTCTTCGTGCCCCTCCTCAAACTACCACCCTTTGGCCAGGTGAGTTTCTTGAGCTTGCCCTCCCTCCAGAGTTCGTAGAGGATGAGACCCTGGTCTTGGAGCCTCGTACAGATTCCCCTCCTACCCCCACCCTGACGGAATTTTTTCCAGCCCCCAGCATTGTCTCGTGCGTAGCGGGTAGGATCCGCATTCCCAATCTTTCTGAGGCCCCCTGCATTATCCGTCGCAATGAACATTTGTGTCAGGTTTGCCCCGTGCTTGCGCAGGATGGCGATCAGGTCGCCCCTCTCGTCTCAGATCAGAATGCTGCACCCTCTATGTCTCCCCGAGGGAAAGGACCTCCCCAGTCTGCTGAGTCTGTGGTTGTAGATCCTGATGGTATTCTTCACTCTAAGGTTAGGACTGATTTTCAGTCTCTTCATGCTGAGTATGATGGTGTGTTTAGCCCTTCATTCAAAGGCTATAATGATAAGCTTGTTGAGTTGCAGGGCAAATTTGATGATCTGGAAGAGCTCGGTGTTTTCGCACGCCCTGAGGATGTTGGTATTACGGTTGAATATGTTAATCCATCCTTCCTTGTGAAAAAGCCCAATGGAGGTTCCCGATTAGTAACAGCCTTTGCTGATGTTGGACGTTACTCCAAGCCACAGCCCTCAGTCCTACCAGATGTTGATTCCACGTTGAGAAAGATAGGACAGTGGAGGTACATTATTGCTTCTGATCTTGCAAGTGCTTTTTACCAGATACCTCTCTCACATGAGTCAATGAAGTACTGTGGTGTTGCTACGCCTTTCCGAGGTATCAGAGTGTATACCCGTTGTGCCATGGGTATGCCGGGTTCTGAAACTGCATTAGAGGAGTTGATGTGTCGAGTTCTTGGAGATTTGTTGTTTGAGGGGGTTGTTGTCAAGCTTGCAGATGGCCTGTACTGTGGTGCCGACACCCCACAGGCCCTTTTGCGGAATTGGTCACGGGTTTTACAGGCTCTAGCCTCCAATGGACTGCACCTTTCTCCATCCAAGACGGTAGTCTGTCCAAAGACCACCACTATCTTGGGATGGGTCTGGTCTGAGGGAACTCTCAAAGCAAGTCCACACAGAGTGACCACTCTGTCAACCTGCTCACCTCCTTCTACTGTGAAGGGCATGAGATCTTTCATTGGTGCCTACAAGATGCTTGCTCGTGTGCTCCCTAATTGTGCTTCCTACTTGAGCCCCCTTGATGAATCCATTGCCGGTATGAAATCTCCGGACTGCATTCGCTGGACAGATGAGCTGCACAATGCTTTCAACAAGGCTCAGTCTGTCATTAGGTCTTCTCAGACTGTCACTCTGCCACGTCCATCTGACCAATTGTGGATAGTTACCGATGGGTCTGTTAAGAACTATGGTCTTGGTGCGACCCTGTATGTCACAAGGGACCAGAAACCCTTAGTTGCGGGATTCTTTAGTGCGAAGCTTCGTGGTCGACAGATCACCTGGCTTCCTTGTGAAGTAGAGGCACTATCCATCGCTGCTGCCACCAAGCATTTCAGCCCATACATCATACAATCATGCCACCCTGTCTGCATCCTTACTGACAGCAAACCTTGTGTCCAGGCCTATGAAAAGCTATGTCGTGGGGAATTTTCCGCCAGTCCGAGGGTCTCCACATTTCTCGCGACAGTGAGCCGGTACCAGGTTTCCCTACATCATCTGGCAGGCTCGGCTAATGTCCCCGCCGACTTTGCAAGCAGAAATGCTCCCCCGTGTCATGATTCGAAATGCCAGGTATGTGCCTTCATCTCTCAAATGGAAGACTCCGTTGTCCATCTCGCTTCCATTGAAGACATTCTCTCAGGGAAGGCTCGACTTCCATTCACGTCCCGCCATGCATGGGGAAAGATCCAGTCTGAATGCCCAGCCCTTCGCCGCACACATGCCCATCTCGTGCAAGGTACTCGCCCATCTAAAAAGCTAACAGATATTCGTGATGTGAAGCGATATCTCCAGGTTGCCACCATTGCTAATGATGGCTTGCTAGTAGTACGACAGGACCGTACATTCTTGCCACAGCGAGAGTGTATCATTGTTCCCCGTAATGTGCTACAGGGAGTCCTTACTGCCCTTCATCTCCAGCTGAGTCACCCTACGCCACATCAGCTTAAACAGGTAGTGTCTCGGTACTTCTATGCCTTAGACCTTGATGCAGCCATCTACGAGTGACCCCCCAAGTGTGGTAGGGGTGTCCTTTGCCGCAGATGTCATCAAGCGTTCACGACAGCTCATTTTCGTACTCAGAGAAACTGTCACATCGTATACCGTGAGCACCTTGATACCGGACGAACGCAAGGAGTCCCTCTGCAATGCTCTCCTTCAGTTGTGCGTACCCTTACGTCCCCTTGATGGTCCTCTTGCTGTTGTGAGGACTGACCCTGCTCCAGGATTTGTAGCCCTCCAGCACGATGCATCGCTCCACAGGCAGGGTATTGCAGTCGAACTTGGTCATGCCAAAAACATCAACAAGAAGAACCCTGTGGCTGAGAAAGCTGTACGCGAGCTGGAAGATGAGCTTCTTCGTGATGATCCTCATGGTGGCCCTGTTACCCCCCTAGCACTCGTTCTGGCCACTACGCGCCTTAACAGTCGCCTCCGTGGTGTTGGACTTTCTGCTCGCAAGCTGTGGACCCAACGTGACCAATTCACCAGCGAACAGATTCCTTTGTGTGACATGGACATTATTGCAACTCAACATGACAGACGTCTGTCTAATCATGGTTCGAGCATACAGTCAAAATCGCCCAAACGCCCATCTTCCGGGGTTGAGTCTCACGTTCACGTTGGTGATCTTGTCTACCTGCGTTCTGATCGATCGAAGACCCAGGCCCGCCCTCGCTACCTTGTCTGTAGTGTGGAGGATGAATGGTGTAACATTCGCAAGTTTGTGGGCAGTCAACTCCGGTCCACATCATACCGTGTCCGACGTTCTGACTGCCTGAAAGTACCCCCGGAATTTCCCTCTTCGAGCCCTTGGCAGCGCAGGGTCCCTGAGAGCGACGATGACCATGCTACCAGTGTGCCCATCCCCACACCAACAGATGACACCCGATACTCACCAGATGCCCCTGATGACACCAGCGTGCCCGATGTCCCCATACCTCCTCCTGACCCCCCTGATATCCCTCACGAACTGTCTACCCCTCAAGATGGACCTTCCCCTCTTGGACTTGAACAGTCTGCTACACCAGTGACTCTTACTTCTCCTATCCCCCCAAGTAGCAGACGATATCCCTTACGCCATCGCAGTCCCCCATCATATTTTAAGGATTATATCCGCGATTATATCCACTGTGTTTTAGTGTTCCCTTTTTTTTTAGGACCCCCCCCCCCGTCCCACCGGTTGTTTTGTGCCCCCACCCGTTTTCATATTCTGCTTCAATCGTCAGTGGTTCTGACGTTTATCTTTTTTATATGTATTTCCCTTCGTATCTGCTATACAGGCATGTTATTTTATATTATCCTTTATGACGATTTTCGTGCCTTTGAGAAGATTACTCTATATATATATACATGGGCTTCATGAGCCAGTGTCATATTTATCTGACATGCTAAATGTTTCTGTGCAGATAGTTACTGTTTATAAATATATATCCCCCTTTATTAGGTATCAGTATGTACCATCGTTGCACACTTATTCCTCTTTTGCCTTGTGAGGAGACTATCACACATCTTTTTTTCTGCTCATATTGTCACTCAGCACTTCCACACTCGGTTCTGCTTGGTTACTGTGCGATTTCGACATTTTTACCAATTCAGCTATCTTCTTACACTGCCGTACTATGATGATTTTTTTTTTCTTGATTTAAGAAGGGGATATGTAACATGAGTTTTTAAATTGTATTAAAATGTTATTATCCAAATACTAGTAGATGTAAAGTTTGTTATCAGCCGTTGGGCTGGTTGAAATAATAATCTGATCCTGTTACACTTACCGTGATTCATTTTTTTAATGCCTTAGTCGATGAGGGCTTTTCGATTATTTAGAGTTAAATGGGTTGATGCATGTTTGTAGGTATTTTGTCAACAACGGCTATTTGAGTGTTCTAAGGTTCATGTGTTTATATGGGTTCATTTTTTCATAAGATGTTCTTTGTTTGGATTCTAATGTTATATGTTAGTCGAATGCTTTTTGCGTATGTGCGTATTTCAACGCTTCATCAAAACTTTAAAGCTGCCATGTTAGCCTGTGTAGTTATAATATCTGAAGGAAGAAAGAAGTGATTACGCCAGTTGAGTTGTTGATTGATACTATATGTAATAACCATAGCGCCATCTGTGTTGACTGAATGCATATGTCCGTCTGACACTTCAACCTCTGTTTTGTAATAAAGTCTTGTTAATCTGTACTACAAAGTTGCACCCGATTCTCCTTTATTGCGCTGTGTTTACAGTTAAAATTAGTCAAAGGAATCTTTAAGTTATTTATGAATACGTGTTGATTTTAGATACATGAAATATTAAAAGTTTATCTCGGAAATACCCTCCTCCATATTTTTCTTTTAATTTGTATGAGCGAGTCCCAGCAATTTATTTCATATCGAAAAAGAGGTCAGCACTCAATCTCTTTTAAACTATTTCATATGTAGGCCAAATTTCCACAATTTAAAGCCATCTGATAACTCCGATTCCCCGGTGTATCGAAATATATGCTCGCTAGGTCTTATAATACATAATGAAATCAAGCAATGAAAAGCATATCCCATAAAGTATGTTGATATCGATGTAATCCTAAAGAAAAACGACAGGGTTAATGTACGAATTAAAAGATCATTCGACATCCCCCCAAACTGATTTGCTGTTGTCATTTTCAATAGCTGTAAATAATGCACAAACGACTTCAGCGTTAGAAAAAATCTGAAAATTTTTGCACGCTCGCTTCGCTCGCATGCAAATGGATCATTAAACCATCACACACAACTGGTAAATGAGGGAAGCTGAAACAGTATAATAAGAAGGAAGAATATGATACTTGACAATGTATTAATCATGTTAATTAGACTGTCGGGTAATAAGAATGTCACAAAATTCTCCCTTGTAGGTGCCCCTTTTTTGCTGGTGCCCCCCATTTTTGAAAGACGCTCCGCCGCCCCTACCTGCTTCATGTAACCATGGAGAAACTGGTAATTGAGAGGCGTTAAAAATCATGAAGGGTACTATGTACCTTCATTGCCACTCCCCCCCCCCCCACCATCCGATGCCCCTGCCCATGAGGGAAGAAAAACCAAACCCAAATTGGCTTGGACGTCGGCTCTGAATCCCCCCCCCCCCAACCTCCCTCCACCTCCCCTCCCCACTTCGATCACGCTATTATTGACTGCTCTAACAAGCCGCCAGACACTTCTCTGAGCTACCTCTGACCTATTGGTGTTCCAACTTGAACCAAGACTACGTACATTGCCTTGGCAAGCTTATACATATTCATTTCTATGACGTCAAATTGAAAGGTAACTGCGAGTTGTAGGAACTATCCTCTACCGCCGTCAGCAGTCATTGATGAAAGTAAATTTCTACTTTTGGGGAACGATTTGTTCCAAATTCTGTCTTATTAGACGTTAGAATGCCGCACAAGACGTAAGTTGCATTAAGAATGTCTTATGTATGTATATGTGTTGAAGAAAAGATGATATTTTGTGTACTTAAGGTAAAAAGGGCGATTTATTTGGTTCAGTTCCATGACCGGGTCAATGTCAAGATACCTTTGAAAATGCATATATGTACAGAAAGCCTATAGTGAAAGTAAAGGGATAGATTATGTTAATGCGTTTATTTAGCATGCGAATGGAGAAGGCGCATGCAGTTAAATAAGGTGATGTGTTTCGCTAAATGAAAGGAATTTAGTTCAGCTTTTGGAAAATGGAAATTTGTCTTTAAAAAACTCAGAGTCAAAGAGTAAATTTAGCAGTTAATTATGGTGAAATATGAGTTAATATTATGAATGAAGTTAACTAGGCCCTAGGGTTGTTGAAATCTAAAGGAACTTGCACAGTCTCCTATCAGTTGAATTTGTGCAAAAGGCATGATGGTTTAGAGGTTATCAAGTTTATGTATTGATAAAAGCATAACAGACAGGAGACAGGGAATCATTTGAGTATAAGTACATGTAGTTTATTATTAGAGTCAAGGAATATGGCAGGTATTTGTGTATGAGTTAGTTTAAGCTAATGCAGTTCTAAAGGGATTACCGATGCATGCTTTTATTTAAAGGGAGCCTTAGAAATAAGTATCTATAAATGTTTTAAACTAAGAATTTCTTTGTTTGGTCTCATACAAGGAATGTTCATGTTTAACCGATGTTTAAAGGCAAGAGGTTAATTGCTTTGATGATACACATACTATTCTTAATTCACATGACACAAAGAACTAGTCAATATACACAAGATTTCTGACTTAAAGGAATTTGTGAACTGGTCAGGAGATAATACATGCTTTAAATCACACAAGGCAAGCAAACTATCTAAGAGAACAGTTACTAGAAATTTACTGATAGATCAAGTTGGTTAATATTGATATACAGCTTACTTATGATCTGTTTCTGGTTTTTCTTCTGATTGCAGATTGAATAAATTATCCTTATACAATTACCAGCATTTCTAACAACTGAGCCTAAGTCTCCATCCTTCGGTGATCCAGTATATTTCCTTATGTATTGTTTTTTTCTCCTTTCCATTGTTTTCTATCTTTTCTTATGAAATTCATTGTTTTTTCCCCCAAGTCTTTAAACTTTTTCTATATTATGTTGTAATTTATTTTTATTTTTCTATTGTCTTCTGGCTATAATTCCTAATCTATTTGTTGTTTTTTTGTTTTCCTTTCATTTTTTAAAGTTCTTTTTTCCCTTCTTTAATAATCTTCTTTATTCTTCCTTCTGTATTTCATGGTCTTTTATTTTTCTGCATTTCTCTTTCTATTCATCCTTATGTATTTTCTTTTTTTTCTCTCTGAAAGAAATCTTATTCTCCAGGCTCTTACTTTACGGCAGTAATGGGACATTCATGATAAAAAAAAACTCAAAATAAAAATAAATCCGAACTGGTATTCTCTGAACTGAACGGTAACAGCAATGTCCTCTATTTGTATAACTGCTAACATAATATGCATCATATGACAGTGTTAAAGGTATAAAACACAGTTTTGGTCAAGGTTGTAAAGTTGATTAGAAATGTTTTACTCAATGCATGCTTCCACTTTGTCTACTTCTACGACAAGAGCTACAATTTGTTTACTTCAATTAGTTGTGAAGGCTGTAAGAGAACAACACAGATTCGGTTTTCTTTCCAACAAATGTCAATGTAATATCATGTATATGATACTCTATTTTCTTGTTTCTCTTAGTCCAGGTTTTACAATTACGATAAAATTTCATCTCCTTTTCACAAAACGATAAAACGCAGTAAATCACACTTTGATGGAGCAGGTATCAAACAGGCAGACATACCATGCGTAAATTTAAACGTCATCTGGGGTTTATGATATTAAATGCCTACTGAATAATTCTGATACTAAATGAAATGTACACAAAAATCATATTCGTAGTTTAAACCAGGCACCATCAAAATGTCCTCAACTGCCGAACTAACTATCACAAATGATATCACCTGAACATTATTTAACAAAAAATACATTTAAAACATTGTATTCATTTACCAATAACAGGAGATAATACATTACAATATTCAATTACATACAGTAACATGAAAAAGTAAATACAAGTTGATCGTGACGTATATATTGGTAGATTACTGAAACTCTAAAGTTTATGAACTACCATTGCGGATAAAACTTGTTTATGCATGCTGGGGGGGGGGGGGTTATACTGAGTTTTAATTTTTAATTGAAAATGTACCTTCAAGAAAACTTGAAGGAAGGTTGAAATACACATGTATAAACTTCGATAAACAAAACTTCTCTGAATACACAAAATCTAAATATGATGCATACGCTGCACTACTGAGATGAATATATGACTAGTGGTTATTACAATACAGTATAATTCGTATATACAGTACATTACTTAATAAACTACATTCTCTGATATGCAAACTAAACATATGAATTTATCTGATTTCCCCAAAATTATGCACCACAGATCATACTTTGACACAGCATGTCGAAACAATATGCATAAATACAAGATATATATTCAACAGCATTTTAGGCTATTGAGAATAAAAAAAAAAAAAAAAAAATCCAGGCTCTTTCCTCACTAATTTACAGCAATAATAAAACATTTCTTGATAAAAAACTAAAAATGAATATTTCACTTCCTTACTTGTTTTCTCTGAACAGCAAAAGCAATGTCCTCTATGTGTTACCTCTTTAACATATGCATCATATTAGAGTGTTAAATATAATATACAGTTTGGGTAAAGGTCGTGACGTTGGTTAGAAATGTTTTTCTTGCTGCATGCTTCCAGTCTGTCTTCACTGAATACTTCTAAATGAAATATGTCTATGTCTATGACAAGAGATACAATTAGTTTATTTCAGTTGGTTGTGAAAGCTGTAAGAGAACGACACAGGTCAGGTTATCTATCTAATAAATGTCACTGTAATATCATGTATGTGATACTCCATTTCTTGTTTCTCTTCTTCCAAAACGATACACCGTATCAAAGTATCAAAGTATCAAACTGGCAGACATACCATACGTAAATTCAAACGTCATCTGGGATTTTTGATATTAAAAGCGTTTTCACTATAATTATGCATGTATATGTATTTGAAATCACCTGCAAAGATCATACATTTTCTTGGAATTGGAAAAATAAATGGTAGTTAATAGTCCACTGAATACTTCTAAATGAAATATGTGTTAATACACAAATATCATATTCGTCGTCGAAACCAGGCACCATCAAAATGTCCTCAAGAACCAAACTAACCATGATCACAAATGATATCATCTGAACATTATTTTAAGAAATACATTTACAACACCTTCAAGAACATGACATTTTAGTAAAAAGGTTGATATATACTTTGATAAACAAAGCTCTGAATAAATAAAAGCTAAATATGTTTTAATACACTGCACTACTGATATAAAATATAATGACTAGTGGTCATAAGCAATAAGCAATACACTAGATTGGTATGACATTTGAACTGAGTATAAACTTTCAATTGCATGGTTTTCCAAAAGCTGTACAACACATATCATAATCTGACTGATTAGTATGTCAAAACCATATGCATGAATACAGAATACATGTATATATATTCAACTGGGATATTCAACAGCCTTTTAAGCCAGTTTAAAAAGAAATCATATTCTCCAGCCTCTTACTTTATTGCAGTGATGGGACATTCATGATAAAAAAAAACTCAAAATAAAAATAAATCCGAACTGGTATTCTCTGAACTGAACGGTAACAGCAATGTCCTCTATTTGTATAACTGCTAACATAATATGCATCATATGACAGTGTTAAAGGTATAAAACACAGTTTTGGTCAAGGTCGTAAAGTTGATTTGAAATGTTTTACTCAATGCATGCTTCCACTTTGTCTACTTCTACGACAAGTGCTACAATTTGTTTACTTCAATTAGTTGTGAAGGCTGTAAAAGAACAACACAGATTCGGTTTTCTTTCCAACAAATGTCAATGTGATAGTTAATAGCCCACTATATACTTCTAAATGAAATGTGTGTTAATACACAAATATCATATTCGTAGTCAAAACCAGGCACCATCAAAATGTCCTCAACTGCCGAACTAACTATCACAAATGATATCATCTGAACATTATTTAACAAAAAATACATTTAAAACATTGTATTCATTTACCAATAACAGGAGACAATGCATTACAATACTCAATTACGTACAGTAATGTGAAAAAGTAAATACAAGTTGATCGTGACGTATATAATGGTAGATTACTCAAATTTTAAAGTTTATGAACTACCATTGCAGATAAAACTTGTTTATGCAAGGTGGGGGGGGGGGGGGGCTATACTGAGTGTTAATTTTTGATTGAAAATGTACTTTCAAGAACACCTGAGAAAGAAGGCTGAAATACACATGTACTTTGATAAACAAAACTTCTCTGAATACACAAAAGCTAAATATGATGCATACGCTGCACTACTGAGATGAATATATGACCAGGGGTTATTACAATACAGTTCAAATAATTCATATATACAGTACATTACTTAATAAACTAGATTCTTTGATATGCAAACTAAACATATGAATTTATCTGATTTCCCCAAAACTATGTACCACAGATCATACTTTGACACAGCATGTCGAAACAATATGCATAAATACAAGATATATATTCAACAGCATTTTAGGCTATTGAGAATTAAAAAAAAAAAAAAAATCCAGGCTTTTTCCCCACTAATTTACAGCAATAATTAAACAATTCTTGATAAAAGACTAAAAATGAATATTTCACTTCCTAACTTGTTTTCTCTGAACAGCAAAAGCGATGTCCTCTATATGTTACCTATATAACATTATGCTTCATATTACAGTGTTATAATTAATACAGAGTTTTGGTCAGGGTTTGCTGGTTTATGTTTTTCTTGCTGCATACAAGTTTTTCAATGACGAGAATTTTTGATCTCCTTTTCACAAAACGATACACTGTATCAAAGTATCAAATAGGTAGACATACCATGTGTAAATTGAAACGTAATTTTGGGTTTAAGATATCATTATATGCATGTATATTTGAAATTATCTCCTGCAATAATTACAAAATTTCTCGGAATTGGAAAAATGAATGTAATAACCTACTGAATACTTCTGATACTTAATGAAATGTGTGTTAATACACAAAAATCATATTCATAGTCATCATCAGAACATAATCAAACAAATACATTTAAAACTTTGTATTAATTTACCAGTAACAAGAGACAATACATAACAATATTTCCATTATTTACAGCAATGTCAAAAGGTAAATACAAGTTGATATTGACAAAGACAAGAAAAATAATTGAAACTAATAAGTAGCATATGAAGTAGTCATATCCGGCCCCTGGTTTAACTTTGCTCCCAAAATGCCAGTTATCATCTTTTGTATATTCACATGAATGTTGGGTATTAAACCAATCTGATAATAGTTATCAGACTAAATGATGTGTAAATATATATATATATATTTATAATCAGACCTTTGACGAGTAAAAAAAAAAACCCCAAACTTTTACATGTGCAACGTTATTGTTACCTTATAGCAGTTAAACCAACGAGGGAAAATAAAACAATAAAGACGGGTTGGAAAAAAATATGCACAAGATGGCAGTGATTTGGAATCCTTCCAAACTTTCCCTGCCTCTTTCAAATTCCTTTTCATCTGTTTCTGCCATTCTCAAATAAAAATTAACCACATAGTTTGATATTGAGGGGTGAGAAGATAATAGTATTGGAATACAGATAAATGAAGGTGGGGTGTGTAAAATGGACCTCTATGCACGAAATAGATTACAAACCAGGTAAATAACTAATAGAAAGCGTTCATTTGATATCTAGTTGTTTGATAAGGAAAGCAAGTAAATTTTTCAGCATTAAACAAAAAAAAAAAACAAAAAAAAAACAAAAAAAAAAAATACAGAGAATGTCACTAAGTTTCCTTTAACACTTTCAAGACAACTGACCACATTTTGTGGTTTGGCTCAATAACTTTTGAATCAGAGCTCTAAAAAATATACCAGATGCATGAGGTGAAAAAGCAAAATTTTCTACACACACTATGTCCATTTTTATTGCATGACCATATTGCGCTTGATGCCAGGAATTTAAAAAACGAGAATTAACTTTGAGATCTTTAAATTGGCAACACATTGAGAGGTTCAAAATCATTGTTTTTTTCATCAAAATTGGCAATTTTTAAAACTTTACGGCAAATTCCTAACCATGTATATTGTTTTCAAAGACAATACAAGTTATTTGAACTATGTACCACTAAAAGAAAATATTACTGTTGCAAATTTGAAGAACAAAATGTGATCAATTTAGCCCTTAAATAATTCCTGTCCTGAAAGGGTTAAAAGATTTAACTACATTCGTTTTTTCATAAAAATTATATTGTAATACTTCTGTGTTCTGTATTGTGCTTGAGATAATGCCCCCTTTTAAAAATTGTGTTTACAAAACGATAATATACACTCAGCAAAAAGAAAGAAAGTGGACTCTCTTTATTGTTCAGAATTTTCATATAAACCGTCAATAGAATATGATAAAAACAGGGGTGTCGATCCATGTTCATGATGGGGGGGGGGGGGGGGGGGATGACCGGCAAGGGTGTGGAAGGGGGTATTCCCCCTCCCACAACAGGGACTTTATCTGTCTTTAAAAACTTGCATTTTAGAGCATCCCAAAATGGTTTTTAATGAAAAGAAGGAATGCACGGATCTACACCAATGGACGGAACCCCTTAATTGAGAATAATAATGCGAGTGAACAAATTTTCTTCAATATTTTCATATTTTTGCAATGAAATTGTAACATTTATTATTTCCTTTCTTCAAATCATTAAAGAATGTGATGGTATTTCAAGATCAAACATAATATGTTTGGATGATTATAATTTTTAAGTTAATGTATCATAATTCTTAATTTTATCCAAAATATTGGGGGGGGGGGGATGATAATACAGGCCACCCCCACCTCAATTTTTTTTTATATATACCCCGTTCCCCCCCCCCCCCCCCAGATCGACACTCATGGATAAAAACATCAAATTAAAGGAACATTAAATAAATACTCTACCAACGTTAAACCAAAGATAAATTTTTGAACATTCACGCTTGGAAGGGCACATTCCTTTAACCTTTAGAAGGTCTGATTATGAAAATTGCAAAAATGGAGCATCTGTAAGAATTCTCAATTCTCAATTAAAACAAAGAATGAGAGAGAATGAGGAGAATTGAGCTCTGGAAGTCAACTGCCGTCTCAGGACTGCATGGTTCTGACAAGCGAGTTCAAATGTTTCTTGTGATTTTTTTTGCATTGTTTTAATTTTACCCTATACAAGATAGAAATGCTCTTCAACTTTTGATTGGCCAGATGCCCCATTTTTGCAATTTTCTCTCAGAGACTCATTTATTGTTAAATGGCTATGCTCACCCATGCGTAAAAGTTATGATTCTAATTGCATATCATCTTAAGGAGGATTAATTTATGTTTAGTTTGATAAATTAGATATTTAAATTAAATAATACTGATGAGGCTATCCTGGGTAAACAAAACATGTTATTATTATTATTATCATTATTATTATTATTATTATTATTATTATTATTATTATTATTATATTCATGAAAAGACCTTCGGTATTTTCATTCGAAAATCGTAACTATGAACAGAGTCCACTTTCTTTTTTTGCTGAGTGTAGTTAAGTAATATGCACTTAAATCCATAATTTTACTAAAAAGAAGTTTGAGTGTTCGTGCAAATAATTGATGTTTCTACAATTTTGATTAAAATCTGTTATTAAAGTAGTGCAAGTCTATCCATAATCTACAATGTAATGTTTATTACATTGTAAAACAAAACCTAATGTATATTTGCACATATTTGAATGAACATCATTAAAGAGCAGATCTATATATGCACAATCAAAATATTCAACATTATAGCAAATACATTATCATATATACAGGACTGGGCCTCGTCTTATAAAGAGTTGCGATTGATCCAAATCAATAAGTACAGTCCATACCAGAGAGACAGTATTTCCTGGAGGGGCAAATAAGGATACCTTTGTGCCTCAACATTGAAATAAACATCGAAGTAAACAATAGCAACTTAAAATCAATCCTAACTATTTACTTAAGAGATTGTAAAGTTGGGATTGATTGGAGGACATGCGATCGATTTAGATCAATCTCACCTATTTATAAGATGGGGCCCTGATGTGCGTAAAATATGTTATAAGTATAAACTAATGACATTCTACTGACATGTAGGCCTACCTGTATATATTTTTTTATGGTGATTCATGCTTAAGTTCTTTTAACCCTTTGCCTACAGGAACAGGGTTGTCCCTATTAAGCCTATGGGAATTAGAGAATTCAGTAGTCAACGGGTTAATAACTACAAAATAATTGGAAATTCAATGACATGAAAACACAAGATATGTGTCCTATGGACATACATGTTGTAGAATTATAGACAATAATGAAAATATCCATGATCTTGAAAAGAATATCACTACAAAGTGAACATTTTTCATATTTAAAAAAAAAATACCTGCTGATATTGAACAGAACTATACACAATTAAAACGTTTTATTTGGAATACATAGCACATTGCTTACAATGTCGATGCTGGATTGGGTGCCCCCGATAATTTTTCAATTAACTGTGTACTCTACAGAGTAAAGAGCTTCCGGTTAATGCGTCCCCCTCCCCATACTAATGAACATACAGAATCAAAAAATTTTGTGCTAAAAAAAGTTTATTCAAGCATCGAGTATGTTGAGAGGAACTGCAATATACTCTACTACATTACGAGTAAAAACATAATGGTACACTATATGTGCTCTTTAAAATGTTTGTAAATTTCCATATCAATACGTAATGATCATCGAGGCTGCGTAATTCTGTTACCGCCCAGAGACTGCAAGTCTGGGTTATTTTGTTTAATATATGATCAAATTAATCAATTGCCTTACCGTATATTTCATATATATTTCTTTGAATCACTTTATAAAGACCCAAGACTCAACCGATATTTTGTGACACCCACTGATTCCTTTTATCTGGTATTTTTGTTTTATTATTCCATATGTTATACTCTAGTGAATAATCAATTCAAGTTCTATTCGAATTAACTATTAACAATGCTTTTCAAGGAAGATGACTTTCCAAAGTCGTCTTTTTCTTATAACTATGACATTAAAGTTAGCAGCCAGCAATAACCTTTCTGCTCAATCAGTTGAACAATTATTTCGGTAGATTTAAGGCATACAACCAGAACCTTTGATCAGCTTATACAGACTTTGAATCTATTTACTACACAACTTGGATATAACACCCCCGGCTTTGGCTGTGATGAGAGCCTCTTGCAAATCTCCCCAAGTCCTAGCTGATTCAGAATTCCATAATTGCAGAAGATGTAAGAACTGCTCAGACGTATCTGTAGTCTCTCTTGTGATACCTTTGGCACGAGAGTAGTCAATTTTCAAAGCAACATGGAGCTTGTAGAAATGATGGGGTTCGAGATGCTCCGAGATCTTTAGGATTAGCCCATCTGTTACAAGATCTTCTTCCACGGGCCTGTTATATGCATGTAGATGTAAAAAGTAAATTTGCTTTAAAAAACAAAGATAAATGCGACTGAGTTCCCAATATACCTCGACCTAAGTTTGATTAATAACCATTTTAATCTATGATTTCTTGAACCCTAACTCTGTTCAGTTCGTATTTTCATTCTTATACAGACTTCTGCTAAGTTTAAAATCGCCTAAACGATTTAGGATCAGGTTCTCGCGGTAGAGAGATATTTCGAAGACTATTTTTTTCTTTACTTATTCGTGACTCTGTTACCTCACAGACCTTTACCTCTTCAACCCAAAATATATTTAGTAAACTTTTCTTACTTAAATATATATATATTGTGCAAGGTTTCTTTACAAATTCATCACCCTAGAAACCTAATCAGTTCATATCTTCTTTAATTAATTAATCAATTATACACACTTGAACCAAGTATGTCTAGTCTTTGTCGTCTCAAGATATACACTCTTTAATCTTAACTATTCACATGTTTTTAGATTATGTGTATTTCATTGCGATACAATAAATGTTAAAATCCAAATTAGCTACTTTTTTTTTTTTACCTATTCCCTCTATCATCTAAAATCAATTAACCGATTATTTATCATTATTCACAAGTCTACTTTGAAAAAACAACTTGAACATGAATAATTGCATTTTCATATATTAAAGGGTACCAATCACTAAAATTAATTTTGCTCTGTATGTTAGAGGTTTCATGTCGTTATACTTTATTCAAAATATGGGCTTCAAATATTAATTCTATAAAGAGATATTGCAATTTAAATTACACTCTCTATAAGTGTAAAGGCGACTCATGAGTAGACTACTCGACGCACCCGTACGCACTCGCCAAGATAAAGGCTCGCACGGAACTAAACTCGGATTTCCGTTCCGCGCGAGCATTTTCATAAGATAAGATAGATAAGATAGATAAGATAAGATAAGATTTATTGACTCTATCGACCCCTTCTCGGGGTATGAGAGTACAAACAAAGAAACATATTTACAATTATTATACATACATTATAAGTGTGAATATATAGTACATAAAACATTGTATAAAAACATTTTTACAAAACTAGCCGTTCTGGCTGTTTGATTATTCTACCACTACGAGTAGCCTACATACAGTTCTATCTCTCTTACTTTCTGTACAATGGCATTCTTTACTCTTCTCTTTTAGTGACTGAGTAAATTGCATCATATAATACTTCTGGCAAATTTTGCTATTTTCTTAAGCTGGCAAGTATTAGCAGAATTGAATAATTGGGATATTTGTAACCCACTTGGTCTACTTTTATATATTTTTGTTGATAAATACATGCGCCTTTCCCTCTGAAAAAAAGGACATCCGAAGATGTAGTGAAACTCATCTCCTAAAATTGAAGATAGGCAGAGTAAACACTTAATTTCATCTAACAAACTCGCATCAAATCTACCCTTATTTACAGGTAATGCATGCGACCTACAACGGAATCGGCTGAGAGTAATTATCTCTTTGGCCTAGGACAAAAAAGTATCTTTCAATCTTAAGGTCATTTTTAAACATTCTGTAATTTGTACAGATTCGGTTAGTCCGCACTGCTGATTTCCATTCCTGTTGGAACATGTCAGAGAGTCTCAGTTCCAAAGCATTAAGTATCCATTGAGAACTATAACCACCTCCTTGCGACAGCCACAGCCACACATTCCCTAAGCCTGCGTATTGAAAAGTATCTTCAATAAACTGAAACCAAAGTGATGTGAATGGCGAATCGTTGTCTTTATGCATGTACCTGAGTAAGTTATAAAAAATATTTGAATACTTCTGCTGCTTCCCTTTATAAACTATCTTCAACCAAAAACCAACCATTCCACATTTTACATAGTTTAATATCAATCCACGACCAGTTTCACCGTACACCATACAGTCTGATGTACACTTATTTACATGCAAAACTGTCCTTAAAAACTTTCTATGGAAAACTTCAATTTGATTTATACATTCAAAACCCCAGACTTCACTACCATACAGTAATATAGGTAATACTAAATGATCAAATAAGTAGCATTGTGTATCAATTGATAGCTGTAATCTTTTTGCTTTCACCAACATACTATGGCCTTCCTAGCCTGTGTTACTCGCTTAATAGAGATTGCTTTTTTAAAGTTACCATTATAAGTGAATCTAACACCCAGGTATATAAAATCATCAACTACACCAATCACATTACCATCGTAAGTAAAGGTTGGCATTTTTATGATTTTCCCTTTGGAGAAAATAACAATTTTAGTCTTACTTGTGTTTACAGTCAATATAATTTTAAAAAAGTTTCCACTTCTTCAGCATTTAGATGAACATCATTTGCCAAGGAACCCAGTCCCTCATAGAATGTCCCTATATCAGTGACGGATTTAGGGGGGGGGGGGGCAATCCCGGCCCGTGCCCCCCCTATTTGCAATTGTGCCCCCCCTTTTCGACCAGAAAACCTTGTCAGAGAATTATGGAGGGGAACTGGACCCCATAACCCCCCCCCACTGAGCGACTTTTGGAGGGCTGGCGAAAATTTTTTTTTTGTTCCCCCCCCCCCCCACTGAGCGACTTCTGGAGGGCTGGCGAGACCAAAAATATATGGGTCTCCCTCCAAGCAGTTTCCCAAAGTTGACAATCCTGCATTTGTGTGCCCCCCCCCCCCCCTTATACGAAATCCTGGATCCGCCCCTGCCTATATGTTGCTGAAAATCATTCAAGTACATAGCAAATAGCAAGGGGGAGGGGTTCTCTCCCTGACATACACCTATCTTACATGTAAAGAAATCTGAACATTTTCCATTGCCTGCAACGCATGACTTTGCATATTTATAAAAGGCTGTTGATGATACCAAAAATCTTGCCATTCACGCCCAGCCTCAACATTAACTGTTGACCTATAGAATACCAGACAAAGTTCTTCGAGGTTGATTTTATACTTTCTACCTGTACACAAATTATTTTTTCAGGTGATTAGAACATTTTAACATTTAACAAATTTTTTTTTTATTGCAAATTAGTATAGAAGAGACGAACAAGGCATTCTAACCAATAATGATGATGTTACATACATTTTAGCCCCGGAAAATGAGTCCTAGATTTACAACCATAATGTGCACCTTCAAGAGATATAGCTGTGTTTTGAATTTGGTGATGTTATCTAAAATGTACAAAAAGTTATTATGCCTTCATTGGCTTTCAATGAAGTTTATTGACTTTTTGACCTTTGATCTATGTCAGATTTGACCTACTTTTTGAACTTGACCTGTGCCTTCAAGGGACGTACCTGTGGTATGAATTTTGTGATTCAACCTCAAATCCATAGAAAGTTATTATGATTACAGCACTCTTTGCAGAAATTTCATTGGCCTTTTGACCTGTAATGTTGGTCAGATTTGACTTATTTTTTAACATAACCTGCGCCTTTTAGAGATGTACCTCTGTTATGAATTTGGTGATTCTGCCTCAACTCCAATGAAAGTTAATGTGATTAGAGTGCTTTTTGCTGACACTTCATTGACCTTACCTTGGTCCGATTCAACTAACTCTCAAACTTGACTTGCGCCTTTAAGAGATGTACCTGTGGTATGAACTTGGTGATTCTACCTTTAAGAGCTCATATGTTGATTTTTTTTCCGACCCCCATTTGCAAGAATATGGTTTGTAAATAAATAATAAACATATTGAAATAGAGGTTTCATCAATTTTATCAAATGAAATAGATTTTTTTGCATAAAATGTACCCTTGATTATTGTCCTTATTGAGCCAGATTTCCCAAACAGAACGATAAACATCGAAGCGGGGTTGACCTGCTATGACGTCACTGGGTAGCAGTGCTGTAGGACTCGAGTACGGACACGGACTCGAGACCGGTCTCGAGTCCCTATGTTTTCGGGACTCAGACTCAGACTCGGACTCGAGCCACAAGGACTCGGTATTGGACTTGGACTCGACCAATGGTGACTCATGACACGGGCGAAAATCGGGCCGAGACCGGCAACAAGACCGGCATTTTTTCAATTTTTAAAATTTTAGCTCAAAAAATTACCCCAAGGCACGCAAAAAACCTCGCTATTTCGCGCATCTTGCTTGATTGAGCGGTATTTTGAAAATGAACTTTAGAACATTGATCGCCGTAACAGTACAAAAATGTGCCCAAATAGATGATAGACGTTAAGATTAGTCATTTCATGCTCGTATACGCTCGTTATACACAAGTATGACCCAGACAAGTATTGAAATTGATATTAACATTTGGAGATGGATTAATCTACAAACACACGTTTCTCCATAGACCCCAGCCTGGGATATCTTGAGCAGTCTCAAAGGATGACTATTCCATTTGTATTTCAAGCTAGTATTATAAACTACAGTTTTTATCTTCTGTCTTTTTACTTGCAACCTTTGTTCCTGTGGCAAAAAGTCAATATCATCAATTTATAATAATTGGCAGTGTCAAACGGTTTTATTACAGTTTAACAATTATTTTCGTTTTACTTGAGTCACTTAGTCATGTAGTCAGTTTCCAAATTGAATGTTAATGTTGCACTTGTATTAAGCCAGATTAATGAACTAGCTCATACATGTACAAGGGTTTTATTAGGGTTTGACGATTCAATTTTTTATTACGTTAATCAGCTATTTGATAAGACTGAACTATTGGTGTTCTTGGTGAAATAATATTTCACTAAGAACACCAATAGTTGTCAGTTGGAAACTTTCTTTTCTATAATTTGGCTTTAATGGCATTCAACCTGTTATCTTTTTGCACTGTTGACTTATAACTGATAAAAGATAAAATTATTACCATAGACATTTATCTCAACACTTCCAATTCAGTGTTCTTACCTTGAGTCAGAATTTTTAGTGTTAATAGCTGGAAATCTTACCAAACTTAATTTTCTTAAGCACCAAGCGACATGTCACGGCGACAAATCACTCTTTGTGAGCAAGCCTTTATAGTTGTCCGCATTCATACTAAGAAAAGTTACAATAAATTAAATTCTCTGACAAATGGAAGTTTTCAGTGAATTAGAAACTATTTATTTTATTGAGAGTTCACAGTAAGGCATTTATCATAATAAAAATAATGTGACGTAAAAAAAAATGGCAATTAAAGATGTTTGCATCGTGACTCGGACTCGGACTCGAACTCAGATGTCCAGGACTCGGGACTCGGATGCCAGGACTCGGACTTGGACTCGGACTCGGACTCCATCGACTTGGACTCGGATGGGATGGACTCGACTACAGCACTGCTGGGTAGAGTTGATCAATTCATCCAGGTCAATTCACCCGGTGCATATCGCGCGCTATTGAAATCGTGTGTAAAAACAATAACATCAACGAGAGTTGCTTTCTTTTGGGGGAATTTTTACGTTTTGTGGCAATATGCCACGAAATTGCGTCGTGGGGGGGGGGGGGGGTTACAATACTTCGAAGAATCCCAACATCAGTTTCTTCGCCTTTCCAAAGCTCAATAAGCATCAGAATTTGTGGGTGAAGTTTGTGAAAATTCGGTGAAAAGATTTCACAGCAGCAACACACAGCACTGAAGCATGAACAAATTTGTAGCAACCATTTCAAAAAATCTTGCGCTGATTTTGTGGACTCAGTTCGAAGTCATAGTATTGTTTTTTCCAAAAAATGTCAAGTGACAAGTTAAAACCAACCTTAGGTGTTTCACCAGATATTTCACTGCTGTGACCAATATTAGAGCGATTCTCGTAGAGTAGCTATGTTCTTTTCTTCCACGATAGCTAGTGTGTCTCAGATCTAGCCCAGTTCTCAAGCGGAGCCCTACGGGGTTTCACCACGTCGCTGTACATGTAGCCTACCATGTGTAAGGGTCCGACTACTGGGTATGATTGCCTGTGATGTGATTTCTTTTTAACCCATGGTTTTGAGTATCAAAAGATCTAACATCTGTAGACATTTAATCACATACTTCTTCATCAAATTTTGAGATATAAACCGTAAATAATTGTGAGTACAAAATGTTTGTATCAGGGGCGCGTGTGCGTGTGTATGTGAATATCTAATCTTGATGATGGCCCAGTTGGAAAGCAAGTCGGCTCTGACTTCTTAAAGTTTTCGTGCATGTAAATTTGTGCGAACTGTCTGAAAAATGGTTGCATGTTGGAATAAAATGTTGTAAACTAGTTTTCATATCATATCTAACAAAACTGATGCATTTGGAAACATAATTTTGAAGTATAAAAATCATGTCGACCAAAGTTTCTCTTCACTCGCGGATGCCAGTCCATGCTGTGTTGTGCAGCAGTACAGTACCACGGAGGTCATACGACTCTACCCAATGACGTCAGTGCTAATTTGCATAGAAAAGTAAACAAGCTAGGATTTTGCCGAATTGGACTGCGAGACATTTTCAAACCATCAAAAAGGTGATTTTTATTTTTAAAAGATTGCACTTTCTAGTTGAGCTATTTAAAAAATTTAAAAAATTTAAAAGATTTTAATATTACCAAATAAAAATGCATACCACTTCTTTTCTCAATATGTGGCCTTTAAATCCATAGAAAGTTATTGCGATTACAGTATGATTGTTAATGACGCTGACGGAAATAGTGACCCCCTATAATCTAGCTCCACTACGCAGGTGAGACAAAACTGATGCTTGTCGGTTCGAGCGGCAGATGTTCTAGTTCTATGCTCAACACAAATGGCTTGGTTTTTTGTAACATAGACTCTATGCATTTTTAAACATATTCACTTGAATACAACAGCCCATTTTTCTTTCTCTTGATTCCCCACATTATATTTCCCTTCCAATATTTTATGATACACTTCAAGCAAAAAATAAATCTTTGGCTGGGTACTCTGTAGCTTAAAATATAAAGAAATTAATTGCGCCAAGAATAAAATCATAGATTTGGCTCACAAAAACCGAAAACTGAAAATACGATTCTAAAGAAAATAGTGATGCCTAGGCCCTACCCTGGGCACTGAAATTGAACATGCATCTTTTCCTCTGACAAGTTTTATATCTATGGCAATTTACCTGTAACATTTTACCTGTGTCACTCTGCCTCTGATATTTTACCTCAGACATTTAACCTGTGACATTTTGCCTCTGACATTTTTACCTTTGAAATTTTTTGCATTGCCTCAAAGCAATTTTTTTTTGCTCTATTTGTCAAATTTATTTCATTTCATTTTTAATTTTTTTTGGTTTTTTTGAGGGACATATGGCTACTCTAGTGCCTCGCTGTACATATAATCTAATGATAAGGAAATTGTTGTCAAGCTCAGTGCTCTGCAGGAAAATGAAAAAAAGATGAAATATAACAATTTAAAAAACTTTTTAGTATTAATTGCAATAAACATTTAAAAGGAATTTAAATAATAATGATTGGAAATGCATTTCGATTATAAGCAGATAATGTTGAATGAAACCCTACCCTTGATTAAAGGCGACATAAGCAGGTGTGGAAGTCTCAGCCATTGAGGGGGCTTCGTATGGTCCATCATATCGATAGTCACCTAAAATGAATGGTAAGGAGTTAAAAACGATAAATTCATATGAACACAATAAGCGTCATGATATGATTTTTTAATGTTTGTAAGGGACGGCAGAGCTCATCTTTCTGCTATACTAAAACCAATTTAATATCAGGATGGATTTCCCTTTTTATATATTTTCAAGAATGATCTGACATTTCATCACTTCTTTCACAAAGGGTTTGGCGAAATTATTTTTTTGGCCAGCCCTCAAAAAAAAAAACCCTCAGTGGGGGGGGGGGGGGGGAGATATCACATTTTCCTCCATAATTCTCTGACAAGCAACAAAAACACACACACAAAAAAAAAAAAAAAGGGTAAAAGTTTTTAAAGGTAAATCTTTTTTTTTTCGTCTTGCCAGCCCTCCAAAAGTTGCTCGGGGGGGCAAAAAAAATTTCCCCAGCGCTCCAAAAGTCGCTCAGTGGGGGGAGGGTATCAGATTTTAATGCGGGTCCAGAATTCTCTGACAAGCAACCCCCCAAAAAACAAACAAACAAAAAACACACCAAAAAAAAAAGGGTCTAAAAGGGGGGAAAATTTATTTTTTTCTGTCAAAAGTTGTCAGGGAGGCAGTCTGCCCCTCCTGCCCCCCTAGTGTCTAGAACTTTCTATAAAATAGTAGGTACAGGCATGATAGCATTATAATTATGTATTCTGTAAAGAAGAAACGTAGTTTCCTCTCCTGTTATTTGTTACAATGAGTGGAAAAATACAGAACTAAGAACAGATTTCCAAACCAACTGTTAATTTATATTTACGTGAATTTATCCTTGTGGTATCTCTTGTGCATGGGCGTTGACAGGGGGGGCCCAAGGGGGCACTGGCCGCCCCCTGTTCATCTGCTACAAAAACCCAAAACAAAACATGAAAACATCATGATAAATAAATGAATAAATGACTCTTTTAATCATTATGAATCATTAATTCCAAAGGAAAATGTAACCAAATCGCTCTTAAAATCTCATGAATTTTTTTCAAAAATTTTCTCGCTCGGTCACAAATCAACCTTGCAGCACAATATTATAAGGTAAGCATTTAGAGCAAACCATCAAAAATGTAAACATAACTAATATTGGAGCACGTGTAAAGCCCAACAATTTGAACCCTCTCTTATATAATGCATGCATGGAAATTAAATCTAAAATATCTTCAAACATACAGATCAATTGTTTATGCATGAATTTATAAAGAATTGAACTGTCCAAACACTTTTAATCATGACGCAACGAGGCAAAAGTTGTATTGTTGCTAATGACACTACAATAGATAAAAACTCAAGTTAAATCAGAAGCTGAGGGCTGCATATCCGATTTTCGGGCAACCACCACCATTTAGAAACTGGAATGTTGATATCTGGTCAAAAAGTGTCAGGTCCATTGGCAGGTCCTCATTACTCGGGGGGGGGGGGGGGGGGGATGATTCTCCGAAGGGTTATGAATGGGTATATTTCTATATATGGGTGTGCATTGGGTGTGTGTGTGTGTGTGAGTGTGAGGGTACATAATTAATTACATTATTAATTGATGAATTCTATATATCAAAGAAAATGTATTCATTAATATGAAAACGACAGAATTATACATGAATATAATTTTTCCTTATTATTCCTCCTGAAAGCCGGGGGGAGGGGGGTGTGATTGTGCACACCATCCCCCCGCTTTCTACGCTACTGGTCAGCTCCCTCATGTTACGATCCAAAATCCTCAAAATATAAGAATCGAACAAAAGATATTAACTTTAGATGATTTATGGTCTATTTTGACTATTTACAAACTTTCAGTATGACATGATAAATATAAAAACAAATTACAGATATTACATTTAGTACATGTACTTGATTTAGCAAAGTCTATGGCCGGAATTCACAAAAGTGGTTTCAATTCAGACGATGGTTTATGCAGATTTCGAGGTATAAATACGCTTGATTTAGCGCGTACACGTAAAAAGATCCACTAATGAATGCACGCCTGTCGCACGTGGTAAATTTATGCTTGTTGCCATGGTTCAGACCCTATGTTCAGACCATGGTTTATGTAAATTCAGACCATGGTCTATTTAAATTAATTTACATAAACCATGGTCTGAACCATGGCAACAAGCAGTAAAATCAGAACTGATTTCATTATTTGCTAGACAAATCTATGTACCTGCCTATTTTGCTAGTCTTCCGACTACGCAAGCCATTCGAGTAATTTAAGTCACGAAAGTGCATATACCCCCCGGGACCCTGCCTTCCTCTGTGCATGTACGCATGACGTGCGCACACAATTATCCCCTTTACGAGCAACCTCAGACAAGCCTTGACATGTTGCTGGGCAAGGAGTGGGGTAGGAGGGTGGACATAGGTAGGTACATAGATTTATCTAGCAAATAATAAAATCAGTTCTGATTTCACTGATTTACTACAATAAATCAATGTACCTACCTGTTTTGCTAGACAAGCACAGATTCAACTGGGGGGCATGTCCCAAGAGGAAGGTTAACGGGAAACCAAGGAGGAAGTTGCAGCTTGCAACGTCTTGATAGAAAAAAACTCTTCACTTGACAGAATGTCCTTTAAAAGGATGTAAAAGAAGTGGAGGAGCGCCAATAAGCCGCCCTCATAATATCCACTAGGGATACCCCCTGGAAAAGAGCCCATGAGGCACTGATGCCCCTGGTATCGTGAGTACAGGGCTTCCCATCAGAAACCAGCTGCCTGGATTGCTTCGACTATCCATCTAGAGATGGATTCTCTGGAAGCAGGGGAAAAGGGCTCTCGAGTGATGACAAAGAGCTGATCACTCTTACGGAGAGTCTTAGTTCTATCCAAATACCATTTCAATGAAGGCCCTCACCGGACACCAGACCTTGTCCTCCTGTACTGAGGAATGGTCCGAAAGCGGTCTAAGACAAATCTCAACTGGTCCAGAGGAAGCAGTCTGATTTTTGGCAATAAATGAGGGCTTAAGTATAAGTCGCACACCACGGTTCTCCCAATGGATGTGACCCGGGGTGATACAAAGAGCATGGAGAGTACTCCTCCTCTGCCCTGAAGCAATAGCGACTAAAAACAGCCTCTTGACCATAAAATGATGAAGGGACGCATTACCCAACGGTTCAAAAGGTGGCTTAGCAAGTGCATCAAGGACCTTGGGTAGACTCCAAGTCGGAGTCAGACTACGAGTTGATGGACGCTGCAAAAAGAAGGAGCGAGTCAACCTAGTCAAGAGAGGGGAGTTGGAGACTCCCGAACCGTCAGCAAAACCAATCTGGATGGCGGCAATAGCCGAACGATAGCCAAGGATGGTTGAAATCGATCTACCCTTATCGAAAAGGGAGATAAAAAAATCAGCAATAACACCGATGTGGGCTTCACACAGCGAGACACCCTGGTTCTCGCACCAAGAAAAGAAAGCCCCTAAACGAGAATTGTAGAGGTCTCTAGTGGAATCTCTACGGCTTCTCATCACAAACTGGGAGGCTCTCTCGGAGAGTCCCGAGTTTCTAGCATCTTCCCCAACAACGGCCAGGCAGTCAAGTGGAAAACTGCTGGGCGTTGATGAACAATCCCCGAGAGGGGTTGAATAATCAAATCCTCTCTGAGAGGAAGGGGAAACGGCTGGCCGGCCAGGAGACCATGCAGGTCTGGGAACCAAGGTCTCGCTGGCCAATGTGGGGCTATCAACAAGAGCTAAGCCCCGTCCTCCTTGACCTTTCTCAGGACCTGAGGGATCAGAGGAATGGGGGAAAAAGCGTAACCCCGGAGAGCCCCCCAATGGAGGGAGAAGGCATCTAGTGCCCACGCCTCCTGATCCCGAACTCCCGATCAATACCTCGGGAGTCGGTGATTTAGGGTGGAGGCAAAAAGATCGATCTCCAGAGGACGCCACACCTCTTGGAGAAGAGTAAACACCTCTCTTGACTAGGTTGACTCCTTCTTTTTGCAGCGTCCATCAACTCGTTGTCTGACTCCGTCTTGGAGTCTACCCAAGGTCCTTGATACACTTGCCAAGCCACCTTTTTAACCATTGGGTAATGCATCTCTTCATCATTTGACGGTCAAGACGCTGTTTTAAGTCGCTATTGCTTCAGGACAGAGGAGGAGTACTCTCCATGCCCTTTGTATCACCCCGGGTCACATCCGTTGGGAGAACCGTGGTGTGCGACTTATACCTAAGCCCTCATTTATCGCCAAAAATCAGACTGCTTCCTCTGGACCAGTTGAGATTTGTCTTAGGCCGCTTTCGGACCATTCCTCAGTACAAGAGGACAAGGTCTGGTGTCCGGTGAGGGCCTTGAAATGGTATTTGGATAGAACGAAGACTCTCCGTAAGGGTGATCAACTCTTTATCATCACTCGAGAGCCCTTTTCCCCTGCTTCCAGAGAATCCATCTCTAGATGGATAGTCGAAGCAATCCAGGCAGCTGGGCCGGAGGCTCTATGTCGGATGGGAAGCCCCGTGCTCACGATACCAGGGGCATCAGTGCTTCATGGGCTCTTTTCCAGGGGGTGCCACTAGTGGATATTATGAGGGCGGCTTATTGGCGCTCCTCCACTTCATTTACATCCTTTTATTTGAAGGACATTCTGTCAAGTGAAGAGTCTTTTTCTATCAGGACGTTGCAAGCTGCAACGTCCTCCTTGGTTTCCCGTTAACCTTCCTCTTGGGACATGCCCCCCATTTGAATCTGTGCTTGTCTAGCAAAATAGGTAGGTACATTGATTTATTGTAGTAAATCAGTAAAATCAGAACTGATTTTATTATTCGCTAGATAAATCTATGTACCTACCTATGTCCCTCCCTCCTACCCCACTCCTTGCCCAGCAACATGTCAAGGCTTGTATGAGGCTGCTCGTAAAGAGGATGATTGTGTGCGCGCGTCATGTGTACGTGCACAGAGGAAGGCGGGGTCCCGAGGGGGGTATATGCACTTTTGTGACTTAAATTACTCGAATGGCTTGCGTAGTTGGAAGACTAGCAAAATAGGTAGGTATCTAGCAAATAATTAAATCAGTTCTGATTTTACTGATTTCCGTTGGCAGTAGCTTCTGGAAGGAGGCATCGTTTTCTCCATGCATTGACAGTGAGCCCTGGCCATATCCGTTGGGAAAAACATGGTGTTAGACTTATCTCTCACGCTAAGTTTGTGGCTAAAAATGAAACTATGACCTCGTCCCCTGGTGAAGTGTTCATTCCTTCTCTCAAGTCTTTCTCATCGATTGAACAAGACAAGTTGTGGTGCCCAGTAAGGGCATTGAAGTGGTATATTCATAGAACTAAGGTCATTCGTAGTTCGGAGCAACTCTTTGTCAGCATTCCTGCTCCTCATGGAGCTGTTTCACCAGACACCATTTCTCGCTGGATTGTTCAAGCAATTAGGTCTGGGGGAGAATCCACCGTTCTCTCTCGGGTTCGTGCCCATGATACGAGAGGGGTGGCTTCCTCTTGGGCCCTATTTCAGGGGGTTCCCCTCGAGGATATTTTGAAAGCGGCCTATTGGCATAACCCAAATACTTTCACTTCTTATTACTTATCTGATGTTATGTCAAAGGAAGCTGCCTTTGCATCAGCTGTCCTTTCCTGCCCTAATAGGAAGTGACTGGTGGTTTGGAATCTCCGCTTCCCTGGTAGCCCCTGATTCGTAAGTTTTGTTGTTTTCCACATTTTTGCATTGCGTGTCAGGAATATTGACATATGATGGTTCGGGAGAGACCTTCTTGTGCTTCATGGGTCTGTCTTCCGTCCTGAAGTTGGTTCTAGTACTTACATATGTTGTGCCGCAGTCCCTCCACCATATTTGTCTGTTGGAATCTGGCACTTGTTATTGGATAGGTATAAAGTGAAGCGAAAGGAAGTAGATATGTATGTTCAGTAGTGAACATTTTATCTACGAGTGAGCTTCACTTACCTATGGGACCCCTCCCTCCTTCCCCACTCTGTGGCATTTTATCTGCTATGCCGGCTCCGAAAGAGGATGTCTTGTAACACGTGGGGATTCTTATAGGGCGAGTGTGTGGGGTTTCCCAGGTGGCTAGCTGGGCTACCAGGATCAAAAGGTCAATTTTTTTAATAGCCGAGGGAATTCTTCTGGCAAAGAATAATGGCAATTGTTATTGGATAGGTAAGTGAAGCTCACTCGTACATAAAATGTTCACTACTGAACATACATCTGAGCGGTTGCGGTTTCGTCAGGATTCATTTCTTTGCGAATTAATTTTTCTGCAAACAGTTGCAAGCGTTTGCATAACAGTCGTAAGCCTTGCAAACGGTTGTAAGACGTGTCGCTATTACTCGCTAAAGTTCTTTTTGATCCGCCAATGCTACAGTGACTACATGACCATGTCGCTAATGACAGAGGCGAACCCTGATTTTCGCCAACATTCGTCAGAGTCGGTGATTTAGGGTGGAAGCAAAAAGATCGATCTCCAGAGGACCCCACACCTCTTGGAGAAGAGTAAACACCTCCGGATGAAGAGTCCACTCTGACGGGAGGCATCTGCCCCGAGACAGAAAATCCGCGATCGGATTGTCGTGACCGGGAATGTAGGAGGCCACTGGTATAACGTTCATGGACCGGCGCCACCTCCATAACTGGGCAGCTAAGGTGTTCAGAGAGGAAGACCGAGTGCCGCCTTGGCGATTGATGTAAGCAGCTACTGTGACATTGTCCGAAAGTACGAGTACAGTGCGACCAACAAGAGCGGGCCTGAAATGATGAAGAGACAGGCTGACTGCCATCATTTCCAAAACATTGAAATGGGGAATAAATCTCAAGTGAGACCAGTCCCCTGAAATCATCTCGCCCCGACAATGACCGCCCCAACTGAGAAGGGAGGCGTCTGTAGTCAGAGAAACTGACGGAAGAGGGGTGCTGAGAGGCTTGCCTTGGGCAAGAAACGAACTGTTCGACCATGGGGCGAGAAGGAGCTTGATATCTCTTGGGATCGACATCCACGCCAAAGGAGAATCTCTGCCCGGTTTGAAAACTTGAGGAAGTGCCTCTGGAAGGGCCTCATCAACAGCCTGCAGTCTGGTAAGACGTCCACTAGGCTGGCCAGATAGCCCAGGAATTGAAGCCATTGTCTGGCTCTGACCCTGCGGGCCACCCGCAATGACCGTGCGGTCATGGTGATAGTCCGAATTCTGTCCCGACTGGGGCGGGCAAGCTGATTCGGGATGTCTATCTCCGCACCTAAGAACACCGGGGTGCGTGTGGGAGATAATTCCGATTTCTCCCAGTTTATTAGAAAGCCTAAGTCTTGCGTTAGACGCAGTAAAAGGCGTAACTGATCCAACAAGAGGGACTCTGAGTTTGCAACTAGGAGCCAATCGTCTAGAAAGACGAACAATCGGAGGCCGCGGTTCCGTAAAAACGCGGCCAGGGCCGACACTATTCGAGTGAAGACTCGAGGGGCCGGTCTCAGCCCGAATGGCAGGGCACGAAATCGGAAAGTTTTGTCCTGGAACGCGAATCCCAGAAAATCTCTCGACAGAGAATGAATGGGGATGTGAAAGTAAGCGTCTTTGAGATCGAGGGAGATCGCGAGGTCGTCCCGTTTGATCAAGGGCAGAATAGATGCCAAGGTCTCCATGCGGAAATGAACTGGAGGGATGCACCTGTTGATCCTTTTCATATTTAGGATCATTCTTAGACTTCCCGAGCGCTTGGGAATAACAAAAATAGGGGAGAGACAGAGATGAGGATGATCTCTCACCCTTTCTATGGCGCCCTTTTCCAGCAGCGTGCCGATCTCTGAAGAGATGTGCTGCTGAAAAAGGGCGGACATTGGAGGCGGGCGACTTCTGATAGCGCCGTTTGGAATCGGCTGGATCAGATCTATGTAGAAGCCGTCGCGCACGACGGATAGCACAAAGGCGTCGTCTGAGATTGCCTCCCATGCTGGGAGGAATCTCTGGAGCCCCCCGCCTACACTGTCCACAAGCACTCGGGGCAAGGCATCAAAAGGCCGACTTAGGCCGGGCTGGGGCCCTGGCGGCGGACTTATGCCCCCCTCTTCCTCTCGCCGAGCCTCTACCACGACTGCCCCATGACGGCGCCTGGGTAGAGGTCACAACCCGAGGGATAGTCACAGTCACTCGACGATCTGAGCGCTTAACGCCTGTCGAGACTGACTTAGCCTTCGGAGTAGACCGAGCAGACTGAGGAGGCAAGAACTGTCTAGCCATCTCCTTCGCCTGCTTGCGACCTTCTATCTCTTTGTGGAAAACCTCATTAAACTGGCCCCCAAAGAGATTCGGGTGAGAGGAAGGGATAACCCGCAAGAGAGGCGGGATATCCTTCTCTAGCACTCCCAGTGTGGAGAGCGCCAACTTGCGGCGTTGATGTGTGATGTCAATAGCCGCTGATGAGAGCTGAGACCACTGAAGTCCAGCTAACAAAAGCAGGAGTTCGTCCAATAAATTGGAGTCCTCCTCGGTCACATTCAGTTCAGCTGATCTGGCCCTAAGGCGCAACAGTGAACCCAAGTAAGCCGATAATCTCAAGCCCGACCTGACTTTAGTTTCAAGGTTCACTAGGGGCTTCTCGGCGGTTCTATAGGACTGAGTCTTGAAGTTGATATTCAGACGTTGTCCCATACCAATAATCGGCGAGCGCCTCCCTATTCCCATACTCCTGTTTGAAATCCTCTGTAAGAGGAATACCAGGAGTCGGGCCATGCTGTCTGAATAACAGCGACGGCTGATCATTGTCCGACCGGACTTGGGGAAAAATGTCCGGCATATACTTCTCTAACAGGGCCTTGGCATCTGCCGCCATAGCCTGGCAAGGCTGGGGGTCCAAGCCGGCCTGAGATTCTGAAGCAGACAGGGAAGAAACCTGCGAGACAGAATCAAAATCAGGAGAAGTAGTCCGGGGGGGAACATCCCAGGGGGATGGATATACCCACGGACCAGGGACAGACTCCTCACCCGGCGGGGCTCCAAGAGCCGCAGGCACAGGGGGAGTAGGCCGAGATACCGCCTCCGGACAAAATTGTCCGGGGTTCTGATCACGGACATCGGAGCCCGGGCCAAAAGCACCGGGGTCCGGCTCGGGAACATCCTCCGTTACAGTGACAACTGACTGGGGAGAACCCGGCTCAGTAGCTGGCAGCGTCGGGGGGTTAGAATCCCACCCTTGCTGCTCTGCAAAGAGTCTCAATAATCTGAGTAATTCAGATTGAGAGTCGGGGGGAGGAGAGGGCTGAGCCGTCTTCCCCGACTTGGGTTTATCCTTGGATTTACCCTTCTTGGATTTACCCTTCTTGGATTTACGCTTCTTTGTAGGGGTGTGAGCCACCACAGTAGAAGGTCGTTTAGAAGCACTGGAAGTGTTTGGCTGTAATATAGGAGCCACACTTCCCAAATTGTCCGGGCCGAACTCCCCAGTGGCGGGGAGCGGATCGGCCGCAATAACAGGGACTGTGCTTCCCCGACCAGAGCCCCAATTCGCATTGCCTACCGGGGAATGGACGGGCTGCTGCATAGCAGCACTGCTGGGTAAAACTCCTGGAGCACTAACGGTGGTCAGTGGCTGGCGGGAACCAGCAGTCTTCCGCTGCGAGAGCCTGCTCAAAGAGGAGGTCTTTTTAGCGGGGTGCGGATTTGCGATACCAGCTGTAATTCCCCCAGACACACCGACGGTGGTCGGGAGTCGTGGGAAGCTAGTATCACTGGGTGAAATCTCGCTAGGCACCCCGACGGTGGTCGGGGGTCGGCAAGACCCAGTAACATCATCATTAGCTGACCGCTTCGCGGTCTTACCAGTTAATGCCCCCTCAAAGCTCCCGACGGTGGTTGGGGGTCGAGAGGACCCGGTAATACTAGCTACCGCCCCTCCAACTGCAGACACGGTGGTCGTGAGTTGGGGGGGAGCCAGACTTGCTAATGACGGTTGTTCGGTCCGAAACAGGGTGAACACCTAACTTACCTATAGAGCCCGTCTTGCTCGACACTCCCGGTATAAAAATACCAGTACGAGCTGACAGGCTAACGCCCTTACCTCCCCTGACCATCGTGTTAGACTCGCTGGAAGGCGAGCGGAACACAGAGGTCTCCACCACACTCACTGGGCTGACGCCCTTATAAGTAAGAGTAGTGGAAGGGAGGAAAGAAGAATTAGAAGAGTTCGGAGGTAACCAAGACCTCGACTGCTCTTCTTCAGACGAACTCATTATCACCTGTAAGGAGATATAAACAGAGTTAAAACAATAACACTAAGTGTAAAGAAAAGGGCGTAACAACACGAGAGCGAAAGGGAATGGAAATTTCCAACTCTAGTGTATGGAAAATTCCACTCACGCACAAAAGAACAATACAACACTCTCGTAAGGGTATATGCACACAAACAGCCACACACCGCAATAATAACGGAACGAACAGGGCTGAACGCCCGGGCAATACGCCACAGCGAATGCCCAAGGCCACAACGAAAGAGGTGAAAAATATGAGGTATGAAAATAAGCTCAAATATCACCAAAGTGTGTACGTGACAGACATAAACCGACACTAAAACAGAATTAAAACAAGTTTAGGACGGAAATATTGGCAAAAGTCAACAGAAAACGCGCTATAAGAGAAAAACTCTGAATTTTTTGCGCAAGATTGTGACTTAGCTGCAACTCTTTAGGCTGCGAGAAGGAAAGAGGATGATTGTGTGCGTGCGTCATGCGTACGTGCACAGAGGAAGGTGGGGTCCCGAGGGGGGTATATGCACTTTCGTGACTTAAATTACTCGAATGGCTTGCGTAGTCGGAAGACTAGCAAAATAGGTAGGTACATTGATTTATTGTAGTAAATACAGTCTTTACTGTTAGGTTCATCAGATAACTAGCGCCCATCGGTTCAAAGGGAGCTTTTGCTAAAGCGCGCAACACCCGTGACAAACTCCAAGCCGGGCTCAACCTAGCCTGAGGGGGTTTAGAAAGGAACAAAGATTTTACAAGCCTAGAGAGGTACTTGGAAGAGCTCAGCGTTTCTCCATCCTGAAATTTACCTTCGTGGACGGCTGAAATAGCGGACCTGTAGCCTCGAATCGTAGATACGGCTAGGTTCTTATCAAACAGATGAATCAAAAAGTCTGCTATCTCCCGTAGAGGAGCAGAGGTTGGATCAACTTGGTGGTCGTTGCACCACCTGACGTAGTATTGTAGTCTAGAGTCATAAGTATTCCTCGTTGATTGTCCGCTGTCGAATCTATAGCCCGCTTGCACCTCCTTGTGTTACGGGCAGAGATGGTAAGAACGGCCAGCTAAGTTATTATAACATGATGAGAAGGGGGCATCCAGTTTCACTGCACTTCCCTTCTGAGCAGGAGACTTCAACTCTGAGTCTATGCAAAATATAGGCCGTGTTTCGTTATCCTCACCAAGGGAGATCGACTGAGACTTTAGTTGAGGGCAGTATTTTATTACCAAGTCGGCCGCTGATAAAATCTCTTTGTTGGGAGCCCGCTGCTCGTATTTGGTTGGGGTGGATACTTGTGACTGAGAACTTCTAACACTCCCAAAATTCTCTGATCTAGCGGACACAGAGTACAGGGAAATGCTTTCCCCATCATCGGCCCATTCATACGCACGCGACGCCACTCGGGGCTGATGATAACCAAGCTCCTCATCTGACACTTCGGTTAAATGAATAGAAGCAGGAGCGGGATGTGACCGACCCCCAATATCAGCCGATTCACGGTAGCGGGGCTTATTGGTATGACGAGAGCAATCTCGATATTTCCTGGCGGGAGGGAGTCTTCCCTACCACCAGCGGGAACCGTCCCCTGCCGAGCGGGGAGGTCCTCCCGTCCCGGCGAGTCTGGCGGGGGCGCCAGACGGTATGCGGTGCTGAAGATCTACGGAGACCTGTCGAATCACCAGCGAGTGCGGGTAGGGTCTGCGTAGCTGAAAAAACATGAGAAGAGTTCCCCGAACCTGTCGTATCCCCTGCCCGAGCAGGGAGGGTTCCGGAGAATTGTTGAGCGAAAGCTGACATGGCCTGAAAAAAGAAGTTGCAGGCCGCCGCGGAATCAGGAAGAGATGGGCTCGGCGCCCCGAGAGCGGGACCCACGCCCGGTGCTACACGTTGCGGAGCTCCCGATGCGATTTCTGCGGAGGGGAGCGCGGTTTCTAACGATTGACGTCCTGTAACTCGGGACTGAGCCTCGGAGCCGGAGGGGTTGTTGTTATCACCCACGACCTCGGACTGCTGAACACTAGCCTTAGCTATGGAGGTGGTTAATTTCTTAGAACTATCAACCTCGAGCAGGCTATCGGACTTTTGTTTGGAGGTGGTAGAGAGTTTACCATCGGCCTCGCTTTTGTTTTTGGGTTTAGCCCCCGTCGTAGTCTTTTTCAGAGGGGGAACCTTCAGTGGGTTAGCGTCGGGCTGGGACGGCCGCTTTCTCCCCCCACTGCTGCTGATCGACTGCGGCGCCGAACGGGAAGAAGAGGAGGAGGCTGATCGAGCGCCTCCGCTAACGTTAATTTTTCTTTCGTCATAATTGCGACTAAAAATGAAACCCAGAAAATAAGAAAGGTCTACTTAGCTGAAAATACGAAGGATTCCTTCAAAGGTAGTGAAAATAATCCTTGTAATAATCCAATAAATTCCAGAAAGAAACTCGCGAGGGAATCACTGAAAAGAACGTGAAGGCACGTCGGCAAAGAAAGAGGATGTCTTGTAACACGTGGGGATTCTTATAGGGCGAGTGTGTGGGGTTTCCCAGGTGGCTAGCGGGGCTACCAGGGTCAAAAGGTCAATTTTTTTAATAGCCGAGGGAATTCTTCTGGCAAAGAATAATGGCACTACTTGTTATTGGATAGGTAAGTGAAGCAAAAGGAAGTAGACTGAGAAACCCCCTTAAAGAATTCATACTCATGAATTTCTCAGGAATCTTGTTGAACTGCCATGTGAAAAAGGTGCGTTCAATGAATTTCTAGCTGTAGTAAAAATGTTTATATTTTTATAGTAATCATATATTGTATCCTTTTTTGTCCCTTTGGATATATTTCTCCTTTTTTACATTGTAATCCATGTCAATTCAGTCCTACGACTGCGATCATGGAATCTTCTCAATAAAACTTTTCAGTTTTAATAATAATGATGATAAAGGAAAAATTTTATTTCATAATTTTCAGTACAAATTACATTGAGATCCTGCTCGCGCATGCATCTTATGCACATCTTGGAAAGCAACTTTCCAGCAGTCGGAATAAATTCCTTTGAATTTCCTGAAAACTTAAGTTTATTTTTGACACTTTTCACACCTGTGAACTTTTGGAGTGTAACACTTCACAGGAGTCTAAGAGCTTGGCGGGAAAATGCGATGACACGTCCAGTGCTGGAATTAAACCCGCGATGGAGCCTAAGAGCTCAACGGGGAAAAAAATCTTCGATGAAGGTACATTTGAGTGCTGCTGAAAGAGCCAAATCTGATGATACTTTGGCTGCTGCTAACCCAAATTCTGACGTCCAAAACAGACTTGGACACTTGGAGGATCAACTGGCACAGGTTTTACAGGCTCTCACTTCACGCACAATTGACCACGGCTATGCCGCTACAACCTCCGGCGGTGAGGTATATTTTGAGGATTCAGCACAAGATGTGACTGAGTTGAACGATATGGGCCAATGCCCCGATACTGTGCTTGACGATGAAAACCCAGAGGAGGGAGAGTGCACATCATAAACAAAAGTTATCTCCTATCTCAGCAAAATTTGCAATCCCGACGGGTATTGGAAAGCCTGTGGATGATGAAATAGCCCGTTCCACTTCTTATCTTATGATGGTGCTGGAGGAAGCGGCATCAAAATATCCTCTTCCTAGCAACTGCCCTCTGCTAGATACACCAAAGGTTAATTCCACCATTTGGGACAATTTATCCCCTCCGACAAGAAGTAGAGATGTGAAACTTCAACGTGTGCAAAAGTCCTTGACTTTGGGTCTTAATGCTTTCATTCACACACTTTCACCAGCTGATTTGTGTGATACTCAACAAGACGCACTGGCCCTCATAAGTAACGCTAACTTTGAGCTAAATTGCCTCCGTAAAGAGCTCATCAAGCCAGACATAAATGTCTGCTATGCCCATTTGTGCAAGTCCTCAACACCAGTGACTAGTTGGCTGTTTGGCGATGACCTTGGAAAGCAGGTCAAGGACCTGAATGATGAACACGAAGCAGCAGCAGGTGTCGTGAGAGGCCAATCCAGATACCACCTATATGGAGGATCCGCAGGACCTACATGACGCCAGTATCAAAATGCTGGGTGGAATAGATCTTCAACCTCAAACAGGCCCTCTTCAAGCAATAAAGGCAGGCCTTTTTTAGGCCAGCACCCTCAGACCCAGCAGAGGCAAAGAAAACCTCCAGCCCACACTGCCACCAGACCAGGCCAGCAGCCGAACCAGGGCCAAGCTCAATGCAGGCTGACAGCCACCCCGAAAAGAAAATAGCACCTTCCAGACCCGAAGAGATAGGTGACTCTAGCATTCCTCTCGATCACATGTCAGTAACTGACTTTGATAATATGATTGCAGATAAAGGTGGAGCTTCCCCACCTGTCGGAGGTCGACTGAGGTTGTTTTTTGATAATTAGTGTCAACTTACTTCAGACCCTTTTATTTTGTCAGCAGCAGAGGGCTACATTATTGAATTTGATGAAGCGTTCATGCCCCCTAAACGATCTAAAGCCCTCTTTCTACATAAGCATAATGCTTCAGATACAGCTGAAATAACAGAAGAAATCTTTAAACTTGTCCAAAAACATACCTGAAAAGTGCGATGAGAGGCTTTCTATCAAATATTTTTACATGAACTAAAAAGAATGGTGGGCTCCTTCTAATTCTTGACCTCTCTGAGTTAAATAAAAGCCTAGCATACCAACATTTCAAGATGGATAACAACATCCATATCGCTACACTCCTATTGTCTCCAAATTGTTACCTAGCCTCAGTCGACCTCCGTGATGCATATTACTCATTACCCATTGATGCTCGTTTCTGCAAATACCTCAAATTCAAGGGAAGGTCAGTGCTGGAGGTTCAAAGCCCTCCCAAATGGCTTGAGCACTGCCCCCAGGTTATTCATTAAGCTGCTCAAACCAGTCTTTGCCCACCTCAGGGAAGAAGGACATGTGGTCCTTGGCTACCTTGATGATACTATTATTGTTGGGGAAACAAAAGAAAAGGCAGAAAGGGCAGTTCTAGCACCCACCAAGCTTCTTACCCAACTGGATTTCATTATCCATCCAGACAAATCTGTTCTTAAAGCCACCCATGAACTCAAATTTCTTGGGTTTCATTTAGACACAGCATAAATGACTGCGGCACTCCCAGCATGATAAAATGCAGGAAACTGTTGAAGTGTGTACAGAACTTTTGAAGAACCCTACAATCAGACAGGTAGCAAGGGTCATAGGGAAAGTGGTTTCCACATTCCCAGCTGTACAATATGGGCCCTGCACTACAGAGCTTTAGAGAAAGACAGAATAAGAGGCACTCCAGATCAATAAGGGCCATTTTGATCGGCACATGAAGTTGTCGATAGATGCTAGAACAAAGCTTCAATGGTGGGTCAACAATGTTGGGAAATTATTCTCCCCAATTAGATGGGAAAAACCTGATTAAGAGTTACGTACAGGTGCTAGTGGGGCTGTTTGGGAGCCACCGATTTACATACCCAAACGGGAGACAGGTGGAATGAGCATGAATTGCCTTTGGCAAGAGATAATCGAATCAACTACTTTGAAACTTTGGCAGCAGGCTTTGGATTGAAATCATTCTGCTCACACAAACGCAATATTCATGTGTTGCTGAGGACAGACAATACTGCTTTAAGCTATCTTAATAATATGGGAGGCATCAAATCCCCTCAGTGCAATAAACTACCTTGCTCCATCTGGGAGTGGTGCATTAAGAGATTTATATGGGTCACGGCATCCCACTTGCCAGGCAAATTCAACACTGAGGCTGACATGAAGTCAAGAAAGTTTAACGACAGGACAGAGTGGATGTTGAATATTAAACAAATGTTCAGAAATATTGTAGTTCATTTTGGGCCACCAGAGATAGACCTCTTTGCCTCCAGATTAAATGCACAACTCAAAGAGATTTGTAATTTGGTACCCTGTCCCAGATGCAGAGTCTGTAGATGCATTTACATTAGATTTGGGAACCTTAAATTTCAATGCTTTCCCCCCTTTTTGCCTCATTCCCAAATGTATTCAGATGGAGCAAGAGGGTTACTGGTAGTGCAAAACTGGCCAACTCAGGCTTGGTTGCCATTACTACGGTCCCTGGCTTGTGAGGAACCTATGCTAATTCCTATTATATTCTTATAGAAGACCAGTTAGAGAGCTTGATTGAACTTACAAGATGGCATATAGCTTTATTGAGGTACTGTCAGGCAGACATCTTTGTAGTCAAGTATCCATGTGGAGGTATCATACAAGTACTCATTGTTTCATAACTGACCTGTCATGAGTCATGGGTTACAGGTCATTCTATATTTAGCTATACATGCTAGTCTGTATTTGCAGACTCTGTTAACTAGCTATCACTACAATTCCTACAAATGTAAATCTTCTCATGCTGCCAGTGTTAAATACTCCTCACCCTTACATGAAAATCTTGATCTCTCGTGTTACAGATTATGCAGGGACCCTTCCAGAAGCAAGGATTGAGCAAGACTGCCATTGACATTATAGCTGTTTCATGGAAAGTAACAACAACCAAGCAATATCACACATCAAGCAGTGGAAAGGTTTCAGCTCAGCTGATGGCATTGGTCATCTCCAAACCAAAGTGGAAACTGTTGTGGAATTTTTGAGTGAGTTGTACCACGGAAAACACTTGGGCTACAGTGCCATAAACACTGCACGCAGTGCACTGTCTTCCTTTCTAGTGCTTGAAGATGGAGCACACAATGTGGGAACTCACCCCCTTGTCAGCAGACTTATGAAGGGAATTTTTCAACTTTGACCACCTTGTCCAAGGTATAAGAAAATTTGGGACGTCAATGTGGTCTTTGCACACCTCAGGAAGCTGGCCACGTCCAACGTTGTTTGCCTGAAAGATCTCACTCTCAAAGTTTGCATGCTGATAGCCCTAATATCTGCCCAAAGAGTGCAGTCATTGCATTTGCTCAACCTGGACAAGATGGTTGTAAAGACGAATTCCATTGTATTCACCACTGATGAAACGTTAAAGCAAAGTAGACCAGGAAACTTTGGATGCCAGACGTATCTGAGTGCTTACCCTCCAGATCGACGGCTGTGTGTAGTCAGGTACCTCAAGGAGTACACTCAACGCACAAAACTTTTGAGGGGAAATTTATTTGTAAGGTACAAGAAGCCCTTCAAGCGTGTGTCATCACAAACTATCTCGAGATGGATCCGCTGCGTCATGAAAAACGCAGGGATAGATGTGTTGAAGAAAAATTGCACTCAAGAAGGGCAGCTGCAACTTCTGCAGCAAAGATGGCAGATGTCCCTATGCCAACGATCTTGGGACAGGCTGGATGGTCCAATGAAAGGACTTTCCAGAAATTCTACAACAAACCCTTAGTCTAATGAGAGAAACAATTATGCCTTCATGAAAGGACTTATGAATTAGATGCATCATGCATTTTCCTTTGCCAATTATTTAACTGTTAAATTTGTTGGTGTTTTGCAGAATTCACGTTTATGAGAACTTCATAGAGTCAAAAGTTTACCAGAACTAAAGACTTGTTTTTATGAGTTTACACAACTTTTAATGCTAACTGCTACAGTCATCTGCTTTATTACTGTTGCCAGAGCAGATTGTCAAAACTGTGCCAGCTGGGCTTCAAAATCTTGGTGTAATTTCTACAGAAAATTATTAAATAAAATAGAAAGATTAAACGAAAACTTACTGTTGGAAGTGTGATCTTTACTTTATGAAGAATTTGAAGGGAGAGATTACATTCCCACCTCTCCCTCCCTCAGAACTTGAAACCATTATCTGTAAGTCATCTATTTTCAGCCACATTTCTTGCTTTCAAAATTGACTTCGAATGCGTGAGCGGGATCTCAATGTAATCTCTCCCTTCAAATTCTTCATAAAATTGAGATCAAACTTCAAACGGTAAGTTTTCATTTAATCTTTCTATTATGTGGAAAAGATTGTAAACAACTCTTACAGTGTACACAAAATATGGATTATCTTCTTATTTGATAATGAAATTTGAATATGATTTTTCAAGTGTATACAAATGAACCCCTGCTTTATCAGACAACTTTTATCATTGATGTATGTAGGAAATGCACAGAGACAAGTGAATCATAAGGGTCAGTCTATCTTAATGCTTGCTACACTGGTCACGTGATTATTGACTCTACGATCTGATAAAAAATGGGATAATATAGAATGATTAATTTGCAACAATCGAATGAACAAGACGAATGCGACTGCATCTCTTATGCCTCAGCCTATAAAGTTCATGACTCAAACTGTTCCATGAAATATTTTGTGATAACCAGAATAAGAATCCTACAATTACAAGTTAATTGACCTCATTGACTTTTGAGCTTTTACCTGACAAACCAAAAGTCTGATCACTTTTTCTCCTCCTAGTCATGTTTACAAAATAATTGAGATATGGTGATAACAAAACTAACAAATCTTTAATTTTATGCATATCGACCTCCATGACCACGCGGCCTACCTAAACTGAAATCTAATCAGTTCGTTTCAGATACTAGTACCAAGTTTGAAGTTAATGGCTCAAATTATCCAAGAGATATTGCAATAAGGAGGCTAAACACCTGAAATTTCATAGTAAATAACCTCTGTAACCTTAGACCTTTAACCTACTTACCCTACAAGCTTATCAGTTTGTCTTACTACAGTGATGTGTACTAGTTTGAAGTTCATACCTCAAATGGTTGAGATGTCACGTTAATGAGGCTAAAACCTGAAATTTCAGTACTGACCTCTGTGAACTTTGACTCATGACCTACGAACCCCAAAATCTAATCATATTGTCTTCCTACGGAGATACGTACTAAGACAAAGCTTGAAGTTAATACCTCAAATGGTTCTTGGGATATTGATTTAAGAGGCTAAAAGCTGCCATTTCATAATTGATCTCTACGATCTGTGAACTTTGACATGTACATAACCCACAATCTAATCAGATTGTTTTCCTATGGTGATACATACTAGCATCAAGTTTGAAGTTCAACCTCAAATGGTTCTTGAGATATCGCATTAACAAGAAAGTGGGACGGACAGACGAAGGGACGGACAACCCGTAAAACAGAATGCCTACGGCACCACTTTCGGTGGGCGGAGGCACGAAAATCATAATTGATTTTTCTTTATGTGCTTTATGTCTGTAAGGCAACACCCTGACCTTGTATACACTGAAATGTCCAATATGATTATACGAGACATGATATTGTACATACTTTAAATCTAAGTCAAACGGTACCTCTGACGTTGGTTCCTAAGGAGATATACGCTTCCATGCTTTGCTTCATTTGGATGAAACCTTGGTTTCCAGTATTTCCTCCAGTGTTCAAATCTAAGGATTCTGTACGATCAGTCAAGTAGCGCCATGTCTCTTCGCATATTCTCTGTGAAAATAGACAGAAATAAAGAGTATTTGAATTATATATATATATATATATTTTTTTTTCCACTACAGTGCATCCCCCTAAAAAGTTAACAGTTGGAAAAAGTCTCCCAAAATGAATATTTCAAAATATTTGTAGGAAATTTTCATACCCGTGGATAGATTAGGGTCTCTTCTATCAAGTGACACCAAAATATGTGGCAATATTTTGAGCTCGAGTGAGTAAAAGTGATTTTTGCGAAAGGGTGCAAAGTCCAGACTTGACAAGAACTGGTATTTTGTGCTGACTAGTGTTAACAAATTTGAGAACTGTAAAAAGTTGATATTTGGAAAGTCTCCCGTAATGAACATTTAAAAATATGTTCATGAAATTTTCATACCTATGGATAGCTCAGGGTCTCTCCTATCAAATGATACCAAAACATCTAACGATATGTTACGCTTGAGTGAGCAAAAGCCATTATTGTGAAATGGTGCAAAATCTATGGTTGACAAAATTTTGTATTGGTTCTGTCTGGTATCAGCAAAGTTTAGAGTTTTGAAAAGGCTTAGAAGCTTTCATATTCTGATCATTAAAAGGCAATTTATGAAAGAATGGGCTTTGTTTTCTGTATTTATCGACATATCCCATCAAAACTTTATGGTTGACTGAGAAAACTAAATTGAATTATAACTTTGCCAAAACTAATATTTCAGAACACTCAGTAAAGCAGTTAACCTTTTCAGGACAGGGATTATTTAAGGGCTTAATTGATCACATTTTGTTCTTCAAATTGGCAACAATAATATTTTTCTTTTAGTGCTACATGGTTCAAATAAGGTGTAATGTCTTTGAAAACAATATACATGGTTAGAAATTTGTTGAATAGTTGAAAGACATTGCCAATTTTGATGAAAAACAATGATTTTAAACCTCTCAATGTGTTGCCAATTTAAGGATCTCAGAGCTTATTCTTGTTTTTAAAATTCCTGGCATCAAATGCAATATGGTCCTGCAATAAAAATGGCCATACTGTGTGCAGAAAATTTTGCTCTTTCTACTCGTGCATCTGGTATATTTTTTAGAGCTCTGGATCAAAAGTTATTGAGCCAAACCACAAAATGTGGTCATTTGTCTTGAAAGGGTTTAATCGCTCACTGAAACATGAAAATATTGATGAGATATGTCTGGACATGCAGAGAACAGAACCTCTTCTCTGATAATTGTCTATAATTGATCAAATATGAATATTTATAACCCTTTTCATGACACTCAACATTGCTGATACCAGCTAGAAGAAATACAAATTCTTGTCGTCTGGATTTTGCACCTTTTCACAAAAGTGGTCTTTGCTCACTCGAGGATAAAATATTGCCACATATTTTGGTGTCATTTGATAGAAGAGATCCTAAGCTATCCACAGGTATGAAATTTTGCTTCAAATATTTTGAAATATTTATTTGGGGAGGCTTTTTCTGACTGTTAACTTTTTGGGGGGACGCACTGTAGATACCGCTTTTCTGAGACACACAATACGATTTATTCCGTCATAATAGCACGACATGTGAGTACGGGAGACACGAGTACAAAGAAAAAAGACAAAGAGAGTCTTCCCTATTACACCAGTTTTGGGTTTATATATATAAATATATATGTAATTGTGAGAAATGAAAATAAGAGAATAATGGTTCCATAGCTTAAATCAAAGTTCCCGAGAGCTGTCCTCCCTTTTGGAAATTTTTGCAAAGGTTGAATTCCCGGCGGAGACATTTTTCAACCTTTGCAAAAATTTCAAAAAGGGAGGACAGCTCTGGAGCTGTTGTATATGTAATTTTCTTACAATTGTTTATAATGATATTATTCTAATGTATACATGTATCTCAAAGCATTCGCTTGGATCCAGCTGAGGCATGCAGCTTGTCTTAATAAGGTTGAAGATTTGTCAATCTGTCGGTCAATTGAATCAGGTGTCACCGAAATCACTGGCCTGTCTCCGTGGTCTAGTGGTTAAGGCATTGGCGTTCTAAGCCAACGACACGGGTACGGCAGAGACATTTTGTCCACTTTTTTGCAAATATTTCAAAAAGGGAGGACAGCTCTGGGGAACTTTGATTTAAGCTACGCAACCATTATTCTCTCATTTTCATTTCTCACAATTATTATAATTATTTCCACGAGAGTTGCCATAGCTGTTGTATATGTTATTTCCTTACAATTATAAATATATATATATATATATATATATATATATATATATACATATATATATATATATATATATAAATATCTCATTTTGTATTCAATATTATATCATGCAGGAAAAAATATGAATATGACTCTGTTAACAATATAATTTGCATTGCACTGACTTTTGCTGAAGTAATATTAGTATATGGCATAAGTTATAATCAGATCCTCTGTTTTTTTTAGGGGCATGTAGAAGCAGGGGGGAATTATATATAAACGATTATTTTTGAATAGAAAAATCATTGTCAGATGTAATTTTTCCCCTCAATTTAACCATCTTGTCACTCAAATCAATATAGGAGCATATCCAAAGTGATGCAAACGTCGTCCTCAGAAATATTCAGTAATTCAAATTAAGAATGGGCACATCCAAATTCAAATATTCGCATATCATTTGTAAGGAGCCAAATAGGAAACAATGAGCTCAGACCAATTCAAATTATAAGAGATCAAAGTTTCAAGTATACGTGAAAAAAAAAAAACTGCTGCAAATTTGATTAAGAGACAATCTTATCATTGATGTTAAAATAATTCTAAAGTTGCGCAGAATTTTCGAAACTTGATGTTGAAAAATAATAATCTATTAGATATCACATGTGTGGAAAATGACACTCTTACTAATGCTGCAGATCACTGGTGTAACGTGGGTTCAGCCACTGAAGGGGCAGTAGGGTCATGGGGGGGGGGGCACAACAGTCTTACTCGGATGAAATGCAAATTAGGGGGAGGGTGAGGGGGTCCCATGATTGTCCTTTTCACATTCCATTTTTATTTTATTAATTGTCATATCAAATATAAATAAGGACAAGTCACTGGTTAAAAGGGAAACTTGAATTGAGTAGAAGCAGAAGAATCAAAGAAGCAGAATAGTGAGAGTTTGAGAAATATTGTGGACAGAGAATAAGAAAGTTATGAATGTTTGAAAGCTTAAATCACTAATGACAAGGGGAATTTCCTATTGGCAATGCTGTCATGATCATGATGATGTGTGGTGTCATACATGGGGAACTCTCCCATTTTGGTGTTTATAAAGAATATCAAAAATACTCCCTTAGCCCATGTTAATGATGGAACAAACCTTTTGTCCATGATACATTATGTCCTCCAAAGAAAAAAAAAAATCTGTTTCACCATAAGAGTTGATGAAAGGTTACAGTAACTCATGTACGAAACAAGTGGCAAAGTTATTAATGTACGACATCACACATCATGACTGCATCGCAAAGTACAAAGTACAAGGATCTCCATATCATTAGTGATTTCAACTTTAAAAATTCAAAACTACCCTTTACTTGGTGGATTTATTTCAAACTTTCACTAACTTTCTCTGATTTTTCTGCTTGCATCCAAGCCAACTTTCTATGAAAGTGTAATTTCCCCTTAATCATGTTAATGTGTGCGAAAATGGTTACATACGCATAAAGTTAAGAGTCATCTCAAGTCATGATAGATTCTGTGCAAGCACAAATAATAAGTGTCTATTTCAGTTTTGTTTACAATTCAAATATTTTTTCCCCACTAAACACAGATGAGAACATAGTTTTCAGAGTACGGCTGCCGTTTACTAAAAAAAAAATTATCAGGTCTGTACAGTTTTATTTCAACATTTAATGTTGAAATAAAATTTAAAGAGAATATCCATCAATTTAATGGATATTCTCTTTAAATCAGTAGACCTTTTGTATCTTAATCAAGGTCTATCTAATGGAGCATTGCCTATATGACATAATTACTCCACTTCATAAGAAAGGAAGAAGTGAGATGATGTACACAACTATTGATGAGGATATACAAGTTCTAAATATCTTATCTAAAATATTAGAAAGATTCATACATGAATGGTTACTAGGATTTGTAAATATGATGATGATACTACTACTACTACTACTACTACTACTACTACTACTAACATGAATTGTTTACCCAGGGTAGCCTCATCAGTATTATATACTGTTCTCCCTGAGGGCCTTGCAATCATATTATTACCCCGGCTTTAGCCAAGCGACCATGATAAGGCGCTCAAACATTCAAGGAATTTATTCCTACCGGGTACCCATTTTCTTCACCTGGGTGGAGTGTGGCAAATGTAGATTAATGTCTTGCCAAAAGACAGTATGCATCATGGTACTTTCTTTAGGAATTGGATTCAGAGAGGAGCACTATACATTTACAGCAATTTCAGAATTAATACATGAAATGAATTAAGCAATTGATACAAGTGCATTTACTCTAGCACTTTTTATTAATTTGTATAACGCTTTTGGTCTCATACGACTGAAGTATAGATTACTAAGAGATTAAATGCATACCATTGACAAATTGAAGAGGTTTGATAATAACGGGTACTCAGAATCCAGAAAATGACCCATCGTAATAAATAGCAACAAGTCTAAATTATAAAACAGACATGTAGTGGCCTATATCCATAAATCACATTTTGTGCGCAATCCATTATTCTGTGAATCATAAACTTTGAAAAGTGGGGGATGGTACAATAAAATATTTGAGACATATCTTGTACACTATTTATTCACCATTTTACTTATAAAATTTTTATTCAATGAGATTACACTATAGCTAACTATAAAGTACAATGGAACCTCGTTATAAAGAGCACTGATATAACAAACTCTCGATATAACAAGGTGATTTTCCTGGTCCCATCTCTTTGTATTCTATTGTATTTTGGCCCTGATATAACAAGGTTTCGATATAAAGAGGTAATTTCTCTGGTGCCAAGGACCTCGTTATAATGAGATTCCACTGTACAAGCAAAGCAATATGGTCTAACCATTTCACAATTTACTTAACAAAAATTGATCACCTTCGTAAGCACCTCTACGTTGTCTTTGCAATATGTGATGATAAGGTCTCCAGATCCCCATTTCACGCAGAATGGCTTTGAACAGCCAAGCTCATAGTCAGCGATTTCCTGTAGAAAAATGGGGGAGGGGGGGGGGGGAAAAAAACCCAGTAAGAACCCTACCGAAGAAGTTAAATGTCTTGTTATGTAATATGGATGCCCAATATGCCCCATACACATGAGGCATCATTTTGACGTGACATTATTTCCTGCACCAATCAAGCCTCAGTATAAAAGCAATTAGTGCATGCACCGTTAATTCAAAGCAATACTTATACTCTTTTTGGTTGGGGAACTTTTCTTCGGGAGGGGGGGGGGGAGGCTGTATTCCCCAAGCCCCCCCCCCCCCCCCCTTGCCAAATGCTAGTGCCAATAAGAGTGCGAAAAGCAATGAACTTTATTCCCGCTTCACTGAGACTGACTTTAGTAGAACCTGAAAATGAGGGGATGGTCACCCCTGAATAAGAAAAAAAGAAAATCACGGGGAGCCAATAACAAGAACAACAAAAAGAAAGTAGTGCATTTTTTTTCATTTATTCACCTATATTTATTCAATAAAAAATATCTGTATCCTTCACTCATAACCCTCTTTAATCTGATCCTCTCTGTTTACTTGTCCCTTTTAAATTTTTTCCTCTCTTTCTTCCTTCACTCTAGAAGGACCTGAAAGTGAGGGGATAGTCACCCCTTGGAAAAAAAAAAATCGCAGGGAGCCTCCTCTTTTCACCCTTCTTATTATATCACTGTCTTCTCTCTTTTCTTTCTTTCCCTTCATTTTCGACCTTTGATGGGGAGAAGGGGAGGGAGCTCAGTCGTAAAGGCCCCTACTGTATCTATTTTTCTTGTGGGTTTTTTTTTTCCTGTTTGTAGGTGTCCTGTTTCAGAATTATGAAACCTATTTCATTTTCGGAATTATGAACCCTAATTCATTTTCTGAATTACAAATCCTATTTCATTTTCGGAATCATTAAAGGGTACCAATCACCAAAAAATATTTTACTCTGTATGTTAGAGGTTTCATGTCATTCTACTATATTCCAAATACGGGCTTCGAATATCACTTCTATAAAGAGATATTACAAGTTTAATTATACTCTCTATAAGCATAAAAGCGACTCATGAGTAGACTACTCAACGCACCCGTACAAGCTCGCCAAGATAAGGGCTCGCACGGAACCCAACTCGAAAGTTCGCGAGCACCTTCATGTTATCCTTTATTTCCTTCATACTCCTAAACTGTTGACCTATAGAATTCCAGATAAAGTTCTTTGAGGTTAATTTTATACTTCCTAACATTATACAAAATCTTTTTTCAGGTGGTTGGTATATTTTAAACTTACTCCATTTTCGGAATCATGAACCATTTTTTATTTTCAGAATTATGAACCTTATTTCATTATCAGAATATTGAACCTATATCATTTTTGGAATTACGAACCCTATTTCATTTTCGGAAATATAAACCCTATTAAATATTCGGAATTACAAACCTTTGGCATAACTAACCTTTCAGAATTATGAACATTCAGAAAAGCGAAATGTAACCGTATGTAGTCCCCTTCCCCTCCTCTCTATAACAGACTAGACTGACTCCTTTATTCCATTCCCCCATTTTTGTCATATCAATCAAATTAAATACAAGTAATAGCAAATAACACAACGTCCACGAATTTCAAAACTGAATTTGTCTGCCCGGTTGCTGAATTTGAATGCTCGGATTCTTAATTTGAATTACGGAATTTGTTCCACAGTAAAATTTATGGTAATTTGAATTCACAGAAACTGAAATGAGTGACCAAATACACGTAATTGAATTGGTCGGGAAAACTGATACATGTAAAGTACTCTCCAAGTACATTTGATATCATCTTTATGAGGTTGATAGAATGTTACAATTAACTAGAGTATTTAGATTTAGTATGGACAGTTGGGTTGTTTTTTATATCTGCAGAATAAATCATTTGTTCCTTTTTACACACCTCAGTAGAGGTTTTGTTATCCATTCCATGGAAGTCTATCGCTTTTTGTAATCTGAACGAATATGTGTCGAATTGGAATGAAAGAGATATAGTATAGGTTTTCCCGGCCGAATTCGTCAAAACATTAGTCAATTTCATCAACATATGCATTCAAGTTCGAGCAAATTTTTACCGCTTATTGCTCCCGGGCTTCAATTCGAATTTTTTCACTCAGTTTCATTTTGTTTCACCCAATTTCCTTAGTTTTACATTTAAATTAGAAATGTGAGTTTGACTTGAAAAGGGATTTTTCCCGCCATATTCCATTTTCATTTTCGCTAAAGGGCAGCCACTTTCGCATTTTGCTCAATAAATTTAGAACATAACTCACAGCCTTACTTTCTTTAATTTTAGAATCATGACACCCACTTTTCATCATTTAATTCGAATTTTCTTTACACTTTTCCTTTCATTTCATATTATACACGAATCTTATCGGTGGCGTAGTGTGAGTCCAGTTTAATTGAGGGGGCACTGGCATCACTGGGGGAGGCACCGGTCTTACTTGGAAAATTCATTGCAAATTGACGAGGCCACTGATTAGGGGGAACGGGTTCTACCGTCATGTTTTCTACTCCTTTTCTCTTCTCCTTTTCCTTTTCTATCTATTGCTTCCTTTTCTATCTTTTTGTCTCCATTTGATGGGGGGGGGGGGTGCACATGCCCCCCGTTTTTCCTTATATTTCTTAAATATATTCGTCTATATCTTTTCCTTTTAGTGAGCTTTATCACCTCTTAAATGATTTATCTTTCTCTTTCTCTTTCTTTCGTAACTTTATTTTTCTTTTTTCTATTTATGTTCCTTCATTCATAGTCTTATATTCCTTGTATTAATCTTTCCTAATAAAGTTATCCTCAGAGTGTTCATATGATGGAAATCACTAATTTCATTGACTTACTGATTGGATGTAATCTATTAATTTCTTTCCCTTTTTCACTTTTTATTATTCATCAGTCTCTTGTTTCACCATTTTGATAGTAACTGTTCAAATTTACAAGAAAAGTCACAAACTGCACAGCGTCACCTTTCCTGATGATTGTTATTGTTCAAATGAGACTATCAAGATCATCACATATTTATTTCTGCTAGAAAAGTTTGCAGAGAAATTTCAAACATGCAGAAAGGCACAAATTTACCACTTAACATTAGATGAAAAACATTGCACAAATTTTAAAAATGCATGGTTTATGCCAAAATTCCTACTGTAGTCTGTCCATCGCGAATTTGAATGCTCCTTACATTTTTTTAAAATTGAAAGCTCGTTATATACACTTTTGTATGAGATAACTATGAATTTGCATGCTCCTAAACTTAATTTGAACAAGAAAAATGGCTTTTTGAATGATGATCTACGCCTTCATTCACTTTCGCGCGAAACTGAAAACCTTGTTTTAATTTGGATTCCAATTTTATGGAGTTGGGCGAGAAAACCTATTATGTAATATAGGTTTTCCCCATCAAATTAGCAAAATTAGCTTTCAACTCCTTTGGTTCATATTAGTTTTCAGTGGCTCAAATCCATTTTCCAGCATCGAAAAATGTGCTTTGAACATCCAAATTAATGTTGTAATGCACAACTCTGTGTGAAATATTATTTTATACATGTATCTGGGCCAAGGTCACAGGAGATAATGTTTTTATACTAACATATTCCTCTGTGGACATAAGTGGGTAAGGTGGATAGTTGGGGGCGTGCGATATGATCAATTGAGATTGAACTTTTTCCTACTCGACATTGGTCACTGTTATTTTACTTGCTTCGAGAGATAGACTTGAAGGTCAAATTCTGATCTTTGGTCTAGAGAGTAGGGTCTCTGGCATTCTCTGCCTATCCTGATGGTTGTGGAGACGTGAAGCTCTGTATAGAAGTAGACTGAGGCTGTTCTTTTTCTGTGGAATAAAAGTGGCTCAACTTCAAACTGTAAGCCTTTGAGTCGGCATTATTTCCGTGTCGTTACATTAATTTATCGTCGTTCAATTTCTCAAATTCATTTACGATGACTTGGGTGCAGATTCTTGCTGAAGTTTTACTTTTCTTTTCATTAATAGTTAGTCAAGTTATGTTCATTCATTTTCAAACATGTACAAGAAGGACAGAAAAACACTGCTTTGCTTTTTTATGAATCAAACTTCTCCATTTTTTTGTCATTAACCCACTCTGATGTTTTTAAATGTAATTTGTTGTTGCAAAATGATGAAGTCATGATATGGGTGTAAAAACGAATTACTGGACTACCCATAATTTTTCATATATCGTTCCTGATGTGAATAGCAAAGTAGCCTTTCACATCATAATGTCCCCCCTTTAAAATTTTTTTTTTGTCTAATCTTATTTTTGTCCGTTGACCATTCACTTTGCCATTTCGTATTTTCTTTTTGATAATCACAGGGCCAACGGAGCTTGAGCAACCCCATTTCATCGGCAGAAATTGTTCTGCGGTGCTGTTTGTTTATCAACTTTGTCATGTTCCATAATTTCACATTTTTGTAGAGTATATATCATTTTTCATCACTATCATTTATTTCTTATCTATGTATGACACTGCAAGAACACGACTTAACATATTGTTTCTAAATTTTATCTTGTAAAAACAGTTTGAAAATTCGAAGGGAAGGAGTGCATTATTAAATACATGCTTGTCGCGCATTGAAGAAATCAAATTCCCAAAATGCTCGCGATCTGAAGATCCCATGCATTTAAATGCTTACTGGGTGAAATTCTAATTTGAACGCTCATTCTATCAAAATGCATGATTAAAGTGCAATCTCTTGCCCTAAAAATCAAAGTGAATGCTCATTTAAGGCGACTGAATGTTGATCTTGATGAGCATCATATTCACATGAAATAGAGCGACTGTGCATCAATTTGGCAGCTGTTTTGATGAATTTGACTGGAAAAACCTATAATACTTCTAGAAATTTATCAAATGAATAGTTTACAATTCATCACTATCATAATTATTTCGGACCAGTCAGTTACATCAAGAGCGTCCTTAAGTCTGTTGATGTTATTAATCATTCATTCATGCAGCAAGTGTACACTCCTTGATACACAAGAATATTTTTTCCAAAAGAGGAAAACAAAGCACCTCCACCATTTAGGGGGTGGTTAATATGATAAAAGAGGAACATAATCATTATCAATATTTAAAGGATCTGAAATTATTTGAGGTCATTGTGATGCATGCTAATTAAAAACTAGTCTATTGCTATTACTTGCAACAGTCCCGCTTCCTTTTGAAAGTCGTTCATTATCAGGATTAAAAAATGTATTGAATGCGATTTAAATTCATATTTTGAACTTTGAAGTATTTTCCTGACAGTACCATAATCAGTATCACATTGTCCCAAGTAGATAAAATTTATGAGCTATGTATAACCATTCAGTTCAAATGAAGTACGGATTTTTCTGCTTTTACTGGAAGTTCACTTGTAGGCTACAATCTTCGCTCTTAGTTTTGACTAGATTGTCAAATTTCTGCATATCTTCTTCATTTTCTATCCACAATGCATTGCCAATAGCATACTCCGAATAATAAAATCTCTGCATCAGGTTTTGCACACATTAGGACATAACACATTACTTGATGTTTACAGCAAAATATTAGTTTTCATGCAATTCAGTTGCCATTAGAATGTTTTGGTGAGCTGACTGTGAGCTGACCTTTATTTAAAACACAAACACACACACACAAAAGAAGAACAAAACAACAACAACAAAAACAAACATTCATTAACATAATGGTAAAAGGAAAGGTTGCCCTCCCCCCCAAAAAAAAAACAAAACAAAAAAAAACACACACACACAACAAAAACACACACACAAAAAAGAAGTAGTAGGAGAAGAAAAGAGAAGAATATAAAGGAAAAGAAGATGAGGATTTTCATTACAAACCTTTGTATTTCCATTGTCATCTGTGATACATAGGTAAAATAGATTGTTGTCTTTCCTGGTAGTAGATATCGGCTTGTATAGTGTGCAGATGATCCTCCTTCCAATTAATACACGATTGGTATTATTAGCGACAATCCAACATTCAGACAGGTGATCAATGTAGAGGTCGAGGTCCCGCTGTCTTACAACACATCGAGGGATTCCACTGATAGTAGAGGTGATTGCGGAGAAGTTCTCCGTGCCTGTAATTGGTAACATCACATACGTGGCAGTATCAAAGTACCTTACCCCCATTCAGACTACTTTAAAAGTTCATTGTATAGAAAACCCGCATAGCTAAAGTAATAGTCTGAACGTCATATTACAAAACATCATATAGCTAAACTACATTTTCGCATCGTTTCGAACGAAAACTCAAAAAGGAATCAGCATCGCATGTAGTCTGAACGTCATATCATACGAGAATCATATAACTGGGGGACCATTATCATTTTGGAAGATATTTATCGAGGGAGCTGTTCAATCGCTACGCAGCCAATGATTGGGACATGGTCACACGGTACTGTGTACTTCTGGACATGGTCAAGCAGCCACGTAGCCAGGATTTACTTTTTTTTGGGGGGGGGGGTGGTTGTGAACATGCGAAGCATGCCAAATAGGTGATGAGCACATGAAGCGTGCTCCCCAGGGGGGTGGGTGCAGGGAGGGAGGAGTTTCCCCCCTCCCGCGCAAAGCGCGAAAGCTCTGACGTTTTAGCAAATTTGAGAGAAAGATAATGGCTAGTAGCAAACATTTTTTAGGTGTTAAATTAGTTTGACGCTCTGACTGCTTTTTGATTATTTGGATACTGCACTGTATGTAACAGGGGTGGGTGAAGGGAGGGGGAAGTTTCCTCCTTCCCGCGCGAAGCACAAAAACTTTGACATCTTTAATAGCAAATTTTGAGAGAAAGATAATGGCTCATAGCACCTTTTTAGGCTTTTTCTCCCACTTTCCCCCGCTTTTTCGCCCTCCTTTTTTTCATTTTTAAGTTTGTGTTGGGGGGGGGGGGGCAAGCGCCCCCATCATCCCCCCTCCACGTATTTTCGCCCTAAGTAGATATCTAATGAAATATATATATATATATATATATATACACACATATATAAATGTATAGTAGATAATTATGAAAATACTGTAATCATGAACATGACATAGTGACAGTATTTAAGTTCATGAAAGATTTTGTGAAGGTGTAAAACAATAATCTGGCGAAAGGCAGGAGAAAAACATTTTTTCTGAGGGGTAAAATCAAATAATAAGTAGTGAGGGAATAACATAAAAAACTTATGTATAACCATGTAGCCAATTTTCAGAGTATTTTTCACAGTTTTCTATAGTTTGTCATGTCACTAAAAATTTTCTTTATATGTCCGACTTTAAAAAAAAAATGATTGTCTGATTTTGTTCTTCTTGTATTGAAAGGAAGTTATTCTGGGACCAGACGTGACTTTCAATAGACAAAGATATAGTTTCAGCAAGACTGTCAAGAAATAGGCGGTCGCATTCAAGCGCTGGTTTCTCTCAAGATGTGTCATTTTATTGTTAATCATAAATATTTGGCCGTGTCAGACCAGGCTTTGGCACAGATCAACATTTGCCCTAAACACAGCTTGCACCAACATGACCAAGGAGGTACTAGCCTAGTACCTCCTTGACATGACTAAATAATCTGGTCACAAGGCATCAATCTGTAACACTGCTCGCAGCAACAAAAAAAAAGATCACTAGCCTTTGATCTCTGGCAAATATCCAATACCACTCTTTAAACCCAAGACTTTTGTTTGACAGAGTAACAATAGGAGGTTTAAACTGGTCCACTGATGGTATTTAAAGGTGATGAGGAATACGTCAGGGGGAATTTGGAAGATATAAAACGGTTGTATTTTTAAATTTAACTATGCAAATGGAAATGTTGCAAATGTAAAAATAAATGTGGCAATGGAGAACTACCCAATATTTTTTTACCTTTTCTTGTGAAAAAAATTACAATGTTCTTACTATTTCTACGACTATATATGATGATCTGCGCATTCCCTGGATGGTCGAATTCAGTACTATGGGGCATAGTGATTTTAACCGGACTGCTGAACTGAAGGTTGGAAGGTGAAAACTCGAGGCCGGTTGCAATAACCACTTCGCTTTCTTTAAGATTGCGAACCAAGTCTGGTGGAACCTCATATATTGCCCGGACAGTGACATCCTTTGTGCTGTATGGTTTTCGTAGTGGAATCCTTACTTCTATGTGATACTTCTCAACCCGAATCAAACCAACACTTTCAGTTGATTCTTCGCTCTGACGATGTTCAGAGGAATAGACATATGTATTCAATCCTATAACACCCTCTTTTTTGCCTATCTGTTCCATTTGAACAAAATTCTCAAAATCACCATCAAGTGCTTGAATAATGGGATTCCCATTGCTGCTATTACCACTAATGAAGGAACTATCTAATGCTTGGGAGTGAATATCTGTTTTGGATGAATAGTCATTCTGCGGGTCAGATGTTAGATTATTTGGGACTTCGTAACTATGTTCAGTTTCTGGTTCTGTTGTATTTTCATGAGATCGATCTTGTTGTTTTTCTGATTCTAGTGTTTGATCTGGTAGGTGATTTCTGCTTCTAGGTGCTGGGTTTGGTGATGGAGTATATTCTTGTGGAGTCAGATGTGCATTTATGTCATCTTGTTCATTTCCTGACTTTGGTGTTTGATCGTAAATGTGATCTGGTATCGTTTCACAAGAATCTGATGATTGGTGCACTGTGGTTCTAGATGGGAGTGGTGGTGGACATGGTGATTGTGGTAGAGTCTCAAGAGCATATATATCCTTTTCTTCATTTCCTGAGTCTGGTGCTAGATCAGAAATTTCATCTGGTGCTTCACAAGGATTTGATGATTGGTCTATTGTGTTTCTAGGTAGGAGTGCAGGTAGAGTCTGTTGTTGTAGATTCAAGGGTGAATTTACATGTTCCCGTGTGCTGGGGTGTCTATAATGAAATTAAGACAATTAGGTCAATGAACATGTCCATCCATATACAATAGAAAAGTTATGTAGAATATAACTATGAGTCAAATATGAACAGAGCAGATTACAATTTAGGCCGTACAGTTAGCTAAACATAGCATGTTTCTAAAGCCCAGCTAACACAAGGCGTCATTCAGATTGCAAAGTGATTGCAAAGTGAACAGTGCAAACAATACTTTTAATTAAACGCCTTTGCATTTGTGCGCAAATACTACTGACGCAAATCGAAATGACGCTTTGTGTGAGGGGGAACTCACATCTGCCGATTTCAACACAGGTCTTACATAAGAACATGCACACATCTATTTACTTCAAAAGAGCCACCTCGGGAGGAAATTTCTGGAAATTATGGAACATGATATTTTCAGATCATTTATCCTCTTAGTCATTATGGTTGCCTAGCAGGCCATGCTCCGAGAAATCCCAAACGGAATGGTGTCATGGATGGTGTCCTAGAAGCTGAATGAAGATTTTTTTACAGTGTGCAAGATCTTTCACACATCAAATGGGAACTCCAAAGTTTGATGAAAGCAAACTGTAAAGCATTGCACATAAGAACTCCCGAAAATGCCCTTTTAAAGGTAACAGAGAAGGATCCAGGATTCTCTTGCTGCTTGGGGGGGGGGGGGGGTTGTGTGACACAAGTCAGAAATTCTGTGACAAGCAAAAATAAATAAATAAATTAGCAGAAAATAATAAACCCATTTTCAGTGGTCTAAAATTGCTTGTTGCCAGGGGAACAATTAAAGGGCAATTTTGTTGTGTGTACTTAAGGTTTGCCTACGGTGCTCCTTGGATGAGCCTCTGAGTAATGCACAATGTTGGTAACAGCGGGCTAAGCTAGATTTTCCTAAATTTCAAGATTCGGGGGGGGGGGGGGGGGGGGGGGTGCAGGGGGCACTTGAAGGTGCCCCCAATCCGCAGGGTAAATGCATTAGAAATACAGTTCATGAGGGTTTAAAATGCAAAAAAATTATTAAGTTCTGTCTCTTTGCTTCTTCACATTTGTTGCCCCAGAATCTCATCATTTTGTGCCCCAGTATAGGATATACAGTTTCTGAATAGCCTTTTAAAAGGGTTCAAAATTCCAAAAATGAAATGCTTTGCTCGCTATCATGGGAATTTCATCAACCTCTTGCTAGATATTGAGCTCCCAATATAGGATAAGGTGAATAAAATAGTATTTGCAAATGTTCAAAATTTGAAAGAAATCTTAACTTGTTATGTTCCTCAACTATTTCTCAATGGTTTTTGTTAAGTTCATGCCCCATTTGTGAAGAAAGTGAACAGAAAACCGTTTATCAGAGTTCAAAATTTGAATCTCCACCCCTCGATTGCAGCGCTCTCTTGAAAATTTTATCTGGGGAAAAATGCAATAATGTAGATCAGAAAAATTATACCTGATTTTGTTATTTGCTAAATAAATTTATGTATCTACCTATTATTGCTAGTTTGGTCCAAACTACGCTACCATGGAGAAACTAAAGTCACATTCGCGCACGCCCCTCCTCTGTATGGCGCCTTCCCATAGTCACATGTGCGAGCGCACGCCCGCCATCTTCCAGCTGCCAGAGACAAGGTTTAGGACATGTTGCTGGGCAAGGAGAGGGGATGGAGAGAGGGACATAGGTAGATACCAGCGCTCAAAATACACGGGGGCGACGGGCGATTCGCCTCCGTAGCGTACAGAATCGCCTCCGTGAGAAAAATTACGAGGGCGATTTTTTTATGAGCAACTAAAAAAATCGCCCCCGTCAAACGATCAGCGTTGGTTATAAAATTCAGAACAATGCAAATTTTCTCCTCCTACCTACTTTCGTGAAGACTAAATTAAAATCAAGGTAAAATAAAGCTAAATAGATCGTCATTTCCTTCCCCCTTTTCATCACATTCGTAATCATGACAATGCAGTTGTTTACCAGTCACCAAGAGGTGGCGCTCGTACCCGGAAGTACAGTTGGGTTCGGAGCGTTTTAGTACACGAAATCCCATTCACCTTTCTCCGTGTTGAAATTGTGCACATTCTGAGCGTGCGATCGACATCAAATTCAATGCCCTCGTCAAATCGACCTGGGCATGCTCGTGCATCGGGCAACGAACAAGCGCGCGTTAGCAAGTAAGAAGTATTTGGGTGTCGTTTTGTTTTCATTTATTACTATCCTGAAAATATTATGTGCTGATGATACGTGTCCTTTCAGTTTTTACCAAAACTTGATAGGAGCTCGCTTACACGGTGAGCTATACGGTGTACATTGTACATCGCGTTGACCGATGCGCGGCTGGCTCACACACCCGCTTTAACTCCAGCTTCCGATGTAGCGAGAGCATACACAGCCAGACTTTGTGTTTACTTTTCGATCCTCGAGAACTTAGCTACCGAAAAGAAACGCTCTCGTATGAATTTTATTGATTCAAATGACATTGAAATATCTTAGAACTAACAATTAAGTGATAAATTTCTATATTTCATTCTGAATTAGAGGTTTTGGGGGTTATTCACAAGTTCCAACTATGTTATCGAGTAGTCGATGGAAATTTCATTAGTTGTGTAGTGACCCTGTCGGGCGAGTACACGGTTAATCGAGTACTCGAAACGGGCTTAGTGCCAAGAACCATATACATTATCATACATGTACATTATCATACATTATTGAAACTTGTTTGACAGCATTCAGAATATTATATTACAAATATTAATTGCTAGATAGTACAGATAACATTTAAGATTAAGCAAAGTGGTAAGGAATCATTAAATGATAGTAAGACTCTATTCACCGGAGGATATCTGCTAAATCAATGAAAAAAATCCATCACAAAAAGTAGCCCCTGTCATCACAAAAAGAGCCCCCGTGAGAAAAGTGACGGGGGCTCTTTTTGGGGGGTAAATTTGAAAAATGGCCCTCGTGGGAAAAAAATTAATTTGAGGCTTGGTAGATACATAAATTCATTTAGCAAATAACAAAATCAGGTATGATTTTTCCAATTTACTACAATAAATTAATGTATCTACCTATTATTGCTAGACTAGCACGGATAAAAATCCGGGGTGGCATGTCCCAAGGGAAGGAGACTAACGAGGGTCAACGGCAGAAGATGCCGCCCTCAGAGACGAAGTTGCAAACCGCACTTCTCCAGAAGGAATGTCCTTCAGATAAAAGGAAGTGAAGGAATTGGGAGACCGCCAAAAGGCGGCCCTCAACATGTCCTCTAGGGCAATTCCCTGAAAAAGCGCCCAAGAAATGCTAAATGCTTCTGGTATCATGTGCTCTAGGTTTGCTATCCGCGAGAAGGGCCTCAGTTTTGTGTTAATGAGGAAAAGTTGCTCGTCCGAGCGGCAATTTTTGGTTCTAAGTACCATTTTAGCGCCCTCACCGGACACCAGACTTTGTCCTCCTTGACTGAGGAGAAGTCTGACAGAGGGCTGAGAAACACCTCAACCGATCCGGAGGAAGCCGTCTGGTTTTTGGCTACAAAGGAGGGCTTGGGGATAAGGCGAACACCTTGCCTTTCCCAACGGATGTGACCGGGAGAGGTGCAATGAGTATGAAGAGAGCTTCTTCTCTGCCCTGAAGCTATAGCGATAAGAAAAATGGTCTTGACAGTCACATGATGGAGAGAAGCCTTGCTTATCGGTTCAAAGGGAGGCTTTGATAGCGCGTCCAGAACCTTAGGAAGGCTCCAAGCAGGAGACAGCTTCGGATTTGCTGGTTGTTGTAAGAAAAACGATCTCAGCAACTTAGTCAGGTAATGGGAGCTAGAAACTCCCGAGCCGTCCGGAAAGCCAACATGAATGGCAGCAATGGCAAAGTGGTATCCACGGATAGTGGAAAGAGATCTACCCTTATCAAATAAGGAGATCAGAAAATCTGCAATCGTGCCTACAGAAGCCTCACGGGGAACCCCGAGGTCTTCACAACAAACTGAAAAGGCCTCCAGACGGGAGTTGTAAAGAGATCTTGTGGAATCTCTATGACTCTGGACTATAAACTGAGAGGCTCTCTCTCAGAGAGTCCCGAAGTCTTAGTGTCTCCTCCGATAACGGCCAAGCGGTCAAGTGAAGGACCCCAGATAGAGGCTGCGACACCAGGTCTGGCCTCAGTGGGAGTGGAAATGGCTGTCCCGCCAGGAGGGACAGGAGTAGAGGAAACCAAGGTCTCCTCGGCCAGCGCGGGGCTACTAACAGGACCCACGCTTGATCCTCCTTGATCTTTCTCAGAACCTGAGGGATCAAAGGAAACGGAGGGAAAGCATACCCTCGAAAGTGTCCCCAATGGAGTGCGAAGCCATCGAGTGCCCAAGCCTCCAGGTCCGGTGGTTGAGAGCGGTCGCAAACAGATCGATCTCTAGCGGCGCCCAAGTCGCGCAGAGAAGATCGAAAACCTCCTGATGGAGGGACCACTCGGATGGGAGACACACACGGAGTGCCCCACAATCGTGCGCCTGAAATGGCGGAGCGACATGAATGCCGCCAGCATTTCCAGCACATTGATATGGGGAAGAGTGTGCAGATGAGACCAATCCCCCGAAATCATCTCGCCCCCACAATGGCCGCCCCAGCCCAGAAGGGACGCATCCGCCGAGAGGGACACTGACGGAAGAGGGATGCGGAGAGGCTTGCCTCGAGCAAGAAACGTCTCGTCTGCCCAGGGGGCGAGAAGATGTCAGATCTCCCTCGGTAATGGAATCCGTACTCTGAGGGAGTCTACGCTTGGCAAAAAGAACTTCAAGAAGTGCCTCTGGAAGGGCCTCATCAGAAGTCTGCAGTCTGGCAGTACCTCCACTAGACTTGCGAGGTAGCCCAGAAATTAAAGCCAGCGCTTGGCCCATACCTTGCGAGAAAGACACAGGGACCGAGCAGCTGACGTAATCGTCCAAATTCTGTCGCGGCTGGGGCGGGTGACCTGATTTGGGATGTCTATCTCCGCACCTAAGTACACTGGGGTACGGGTGGTAGACAGCTCCGACTCTTCCCAGTTGACTATAAATCCTAGCTCCTGAGTAATCTGGAGGAGAAGGTGCAACTGGTCTCGGAGCACCAGCTCTGAATGTGCTACCAGGAGCCAATCGTCTAGGTAGATGTAATCGTCCGAATTCTGTCGCGTCTGGGGCGGGCGACCTGATTTGGGATGTCTGTCTCTGCACCTAAGTACACTGGGGTACGGTGGGAGACAGCTCCGACTTCTCCCAGTTGACTATAAATCCTAGCTTCTGAGTAGTCTGGAGCAGGAGGTGCAACTGGTCTCAGAGCATCAGCTCTGAATTCCGATTCCTTAGGAAGGCGGCTAGAGCTGACACTACCCGGGTGAAGACGTGGGGAGCTGGTCTCAGCCCGAATGGTAGGGCATGAAATCTGAAAGTTTCGCCTTGGAAGGCGAATCCCAATAGATCCTGTGAGGGGGGATGTATCGGGATATGGAAATACGCGTCCTTCAAATCGAGCGAAATCGCCAAATCTGTCCGCTCGATTGCCGGCAGAATGGACGCTAGCGTCTCCATCCGGAAGTGTTCCGGGGGGATAAAGGTGTTGATGACCTTCATATTGAGGATCATCCTCAGCTTCCCCGAGCATTTTGGGATCACAAAGATCGGGGAGAGACACAGATGTGAGTGGTCTCTCACCTTCTCTATAGCGCCCTTCTCCAGCAGCAACTGTATCGCGGCCGAGATATGCTGCTGATGAAGGGCCGATGAGACTGGCGGGCGGATATGGATTGCGGGACGGGCTCTGCAAGCTCTATGAAGAAGCCATCTCGCACGTCTGAGTGAATGAAGCCGTCTTCGGTAATTGCTTTCCAAGCGGGAAGGAAATACAGTAGCCGTCTACCTACCTGGTGATCCACTGCTCGGGGCGCACCCTCAAGAGGCCTGCTTGGGCTTGGCTGCAGCCTTGCTGTGGGCCCTAATACTCCCCCTACCTCTGGGGGAGTCCCTACCTCGAGCAGACCTGGGCTGCTGACCAGTGGGTAACGCTACGTGAGGTGGAGCCAAGCTCACCCGCTGTTGGTGTGGGGCGTGGGGCAGTGGGCACTGGCGCCCTAGCCTTTAGCTTCGGAGGTTGAGCTGGCTGCCGTGGGCGGAATTGCCTCGACAATTCAGCCACCTGCTTATGGGAGTCAATCTTGTGCTGAAGAACAGCAGCGAACTGACCCCCAAACAGATGCTCCCCCGCCAAGAGGGAGGGGATATCCCTATCCAGAACCCCTAAGGACGAGAGAGCGATCTCTCTCCTAGAGTTCGTCGCCTGGACGGCCGCAGCGGCCTGCTGCGACCACAGAGATGCCCGATGTCAGGCGAGAATTTCTTCAGTTGGAAAAAACCAACTGAATCTTGGGGTCGGAAAGCGTATTCCTTGGCAAAGGGATGCTTCTTACCAGTTGTAGCCCCAGGCAGTGACGACTGTTTAGCTATGTCTGCATAGGCAGCCCTGAAATTGTCAGTAAGGGGTATCCCTGACAAGGGGTATCCCCGACAAGGGGGCCCTTTGCCTGAAGAGAAGAGAAGCCTGAGCCGAGTCCGGCTGGAGCTGCGAGAAAGTCTCAGGCAAGTATCTCTCCAAAAGAGCCTGCGCGTCGGCTGCCAAACCATGAGGGGGTTGGGGGGCCGCACTGGCTTGTGACTCGGAGTCAGAGTCAACATCAGGGTTGGCTA